>SJYQ01002854.1:956965-1128215 GCA_006410935.1 Redunca redunca
CATCCATCATAAAAATAAATAAATTATTTTTTTAATAGCTAGCAAAAGTTATTCTAAGAACCACAGGTCTTAGTTTTCTTAGTAGCATCAACTTTATAGATAACTGCCTTGTGACTTACTCAATTTGTAGAAATGTAGGAGCATTCACATTAAAATGCACACAGAAAAATTTCCCATCAAGAATCCTTACACTAAAGTCAATCAGTAATACAAGAAATTTTAGCTTATAAATAATCTCTAAATGCAATTTAATGATGGGTATAACATAGCCTCCACTGAAATACATGGACTTAAGAAAAAGGAACAAAGAAAATTATATTAATAAATGTATTTAAAAGAACTCAAACACGATTTTTCCATACTTTCAAATGATATATTGAGATGGAAGGAAGGAAAGGAAAGAGAGAAAGAAAGAAAGATTATGCCTCTACCATGAAAATAATGGACCACGGTTACATTGACTGCTTAGAGTGAACGCTGACACTCCATATTAACATAATGATATTGAATGTTCTTTCTGTCATTTTTAAGAGATGTTTTGGCATTTAACATTGATATCTTTTGAGAATTTCCCTGAAGGATATTGAAATTATCATAGGGTAGCTGCAAAAGTTTTACTATTCAGGCTGACCTATTTTTTTAAGCCATATTGTTCTTTAGAAATTGGTTTTTGTTCTCTAAGCTAAAAGGAAAAGGAAAAGAAAGTCAATGCTGAGACGAGTTCATTGCAGTGTGTGAAGACTGGGAAAATATTGTATTTGTATAATTTTATGTTGATAGCATTGTACATGAGTCCTGCCACAGAGACTGTTTAAAAAAAAGCTGAGTTGGATGACTGAAAAAGAATAGAAAGCATCTATTTACAGTCATTGAAGAATTTGGAGAATTCATTAAAGATTTCCCACTGAAGAAATCCAGAGAAAAAAAAGAAACCTGTCCAATATTATGTAAATGAGGCATATATAATTGGTGCCTATGTGATAGTGTGGTCCCACTCTTTCTTCCATTTTGCTGTGACATACATCAAGGTTTCGTCACAGGGAGCCACAAAGGAAAAACCACTTAAATGCACAAGCACTCATTTTCAGAGAGGAAGGACTTTCAGCATTTGCATCAGTCAACCCATCTTAGAAGAGGTTTCAATTAGTAAGATGGGTGATCAGCAAGGCATAAGCTGAGAGAGGAAGCAGGGAGCCTGTTAGGGACATTCTCATGAGTTCTAAGATTCATAAGGAGAGTTATTTTCAAAACATCAGGTGAGCCACTGTCTGATTTTCAACTAAGAACTGAAAACTGGTTCATCCACATATTCAAAAATTATTACTGAACACCTTCTGCATGCCCGATATCATTGTATCTATGTGCCAGACACCCCTGTACATGCTAGAGGGGAAAAATCAATAACTGACGTGTTTTCTCAAATGGACACACCTTAGGAAGATAAATAAAAAGAAGAACCACAAACAATAGCAAGTGTTATGAACTGTATGTTTGTGTCCTCCCCTAAATTCATGTTAAAACCCTAATCCCCAGTGTGATGGTATTTGGAAGTAGGGCCTGTGGGAGGTGATTAGCATTAGCTGAGGTCATGAGAAAAGAACCCTCCTAACGGAATGAGGATCCTTATAAGAAGAGACCAGAAAGCTTGTTCTCCATCCCCCAGGTGAGGCCACTTCAGGACAGCAGCCAGGAAGCCCTCCCCAAGAACCTGAGCAGGCTGGCACCCCGCACCGGAGAATTTCCAGACCTCAGAACAGAGAAATAAAGGTCTGCTGTTTAAGCCACCCACATTGTGACACTTTGTTACAGCAGCCCCAGCAGACTAAGAGGGCAAGAGAGGTACTTTCAGGAGAGAAAGGTAGGAGGCGGAGTTCAGCAGTAAGATAACACTACCTTGACATGGTCATTAAGGCCATGACATTTGGACAGTTTATTTTTATTTTATCTATAATTTTTATAAAGCAGTAATTGATTAACACCAAAGCAGATCAGTAAGCTAGATGGGACTAAAGCAGTATAGTTCATGTGTCTCAATGATGAAATGGTAGAGAATCAGGCCTGCATTCTCCTTCTGCTTAGCCACTGTGCAGTTAACATGTGGCTTCAATTTCCTAACCTATCTGGGCCTTGGGAACCTCATCTGTACAGCCACAGAGCAAAATCCTTTCAGATTCTCCCTATAACTATTCTGAATCCTGCAGACACCTCAGATATGTGCTATGGTCTGGGATGAAGAGGTTTGGCTTAGCCCTAACAATGGCTCACCGAAAATCTATTTCCATTCCTAGAGAAAATAACTCACTACATGTTCCATCATGCCTAAATTATTAAATATGAAACAGAGAACCCTCAACTTTTCTTGCAGGTATGATTTAAGGAGACCACAAAACCCATTTTGCCAGGCTGTGCTTTATAATAGCTTCTAAGTTGTTTGCCTTGTTTTTATAAATTATTTTTGTAAAAGCTTGTTTTAGAGATTATGCTCTCACCTCGAGATAGGAGCAGATCCATTTTAAAAAACACCATGTTCTGCTATACATTTATTTTTCAAACTTGATGTTGAATCGCAAACCCAAATCAAAAGAGAAAAATTCCTCTTACTCTAAGTTTAATACAGGGCAGATTTTCCATGAGCCAAGTCTTCAAATATTTGCTTGACTCAGGGAGACCTTTCTCAGTTATCTGTCAGTATTGCTCAGATTCCAACGAATGTCTGAGATCAGACTCATTCTGAGCCAAGCCAAGCTTCTTAACTCGTCCAATATATTCTTCGTGGAAATATGACTGCAGTTTAGGGAGGATTCAAAGACACGCTTAAGATGAATGGTACATAATCATAATTACCATAAAAATATAATTATATCAATATGATAAACATTGGAGTCTGAACAAGATAACTGAGATGCATTTTCCCTGAATGTAAGCATTTTTTATATGCCTTTTTTTTTTTTTTTTTAATACATGCCTGTCTTTTAAAAACATCCCTCTGGTTTATCCTTCTAAAGCTTTCACCTGGTCGGCTTGTTTCCTCTGAGGTGAGGTCCCTGGGGTTTGCAAATACTGGTCGTGTCTTCAAGGGCTGCAACGGATTCAGAGTTCAGTATCTCAGAAAAGAATAAATACAGATCCAGAAGACCTTGTCTGGAACTAAGACCTTCTTTAGGGATAATGAAAATCACCTAATGTATGTTATTAGCATTTGGGTTTCAAAGCATGATGATTTTTAAGTGCTTGCTTTCAAGTTTTCTACCTCTTCATGGCTGTAGCACTTTGTTAGGGCTTGGCTTCTTCCTTAAATAGAAATTATTTGTATGCCCAGAAATACATCGTGGAATCTCATGAATGCAGAGAGATATTTTCAGATCACTCAGTTAACAGATGCATCCTTTCTTACCACCCTTTACACCCTTGGAACTTTAGAAGCGGGTTTATTAGTGCCTAAAAACTAACAAACCTATCAGAGCTTCCTCTCTCTTCTTAGCAAGTTAAAAAGGGTTTTAAAAAGATCATCATTTTTGTGTTAATTCTCACTTGTAGGGGTTTGAAATTGCAGCTGCCTGCTCCACACCCTTGTCATAAATTCTGTGTTCTAACATAGAAGGACTCTTGCCCTTGCCATGACTTTTGTCCTTGATCCCCACTTTCTTTTTTTCCCTGGCATGCCTCAAGTTTCTTTCAAGAGTCATTCATTGTCTTTCTGACTGGATTTCGCTGGTTGTTGGGCTCGTTAAGTCCTGGCCTGAATTGGCTTTTCCCAGCCAGCACTTCCCCTCAGCCCTTATTCACTGCTCATCCGCCTGAGCCCCAGGCAACAACCAGGGGGCGGTGGGGGCAGGGGGGTGCTCCTTCTCCATCTCAGGCTGCCCCCCCACCCCATTCTTCCTTCCCACAACTCCACCCTCAAGTTCAAGACCAGCCTGAAACTTTTTGAGCAAGTTTCAAAAGCTCCTGGACCTCCTCTCTCTCTGTCTCCTCCATAAGGGGCGGTCGGAACGGAGCCAGTTCACATCTTTTGGAGCTGAGGTGGGCAGCAAGAGCCTTGGGTTCTGCCTGCTGGAAGATTCCTGCTGCCTTGTGGTGGCGGTCCTGTGCTCTTCGGAGAATCTCTAGTGGGCTGTCACTCTCCGCCAGGTTCAGAGGGTTTTTTTTTTTTATTGTCTCTGTCAGTTAGCAGCCCAAGGTTACTGCCAGCTCTCTGTCAGGGCTTTGATTTTTGTCAGCTATGGCCAGGTCCTTTTAGTTATCTGCTATCTTTTCAGCTTTGTTCAGCCTGAGCTCTACTTGTCTACTAATTAGCTCTTTGGAGATTTCCCTTTAAAAACCCACTATCACAGAGGACAGGAACCGTTCAAAAGTTTTGTGCTTCATAGAAATTCCATATTCATCCATATCGCATTCAGCCATATTTTTAAAATTAAAACTGGCAGGTCAGGCCAATTTAAGGTATAGAAGTAACATCGTCTCTAAAGAGAGACCTTTGGGTTCTTGATCAGGTATGGAGATGAGGGACAGGGAAAGGAAAGGGGTTTACATCGGAAAGGAAAGGGGTTTACATCAAAAAAACACTGAGGGGCACAAATTAAAAAGGAACTATCACTCTGGATAACATATTCACATTTTCTTTATCTTCTGGTGTGCAAATATTGTGCTAGCTGAATATAAAAGTAGCACAACTTTAGGTTACAAAAAAAAAACACACTGTAATAACATCAAGAGTGGTCTTACATCAAGGAGGACCCTGAGGATGTCTTTGTTGTCAACTTCAGAAGAAAAGAGAGGAACAGAAGAGGAAACTGGCAGAAGGAATAGATGCCAAAGAGAACTCAAAGGATTAGGTCCGGGTGAGGTGATCGGTATTCGAAAACAGTCTGCCTTCTGGCTCTGATCTAAGGAAATAGGCTGGCAGCCAAGCCAGAGGGCATAGCCGCACAAACACACCTTCAGCACACTGCTTGAGGGTTGCCTCAGTGCCTTAGAAATTGTGCTGGCAATTAGAAGGCTCTGAGAGAGCAATAGGCAAAATACTTGATTTCTTGATAAAACTCTGCTTTTTACATCATTCCTAACCTGGTTGTCCCCTCCACACACACATACCTTTTATTTTTCCCTTGTTTGCTTTTTTTTTGTAGGCTCCCTTCTTTGGCTAGGCTCCTGAGTCCGTTTTCCTTCTGCTAACTTCGTGCTGTTGTAGGTTGCGCTTACATTGCATTTACACACTGTTAATGCCTGCAAGATGAAAGTAAAAACCTTTGAATATATTAATGCTATAACACAGATGTCTTACTTTTTACTCTCTCTCTCTCTTTTTTTTTTTAGCAAGTTGATGTGGCTAATAATGATGCAGATTGTGCTGGATGGGTGTGCAGATGAAACAGGGGAATACAGATTAAATAAAAATTTCTTCAAAGCTTACGTTTGCTTCATAATTTAACTTCTGGGCTTGTCTCAGTGGTAGTAGGTGTGGACCAGGCATCACAACATTGTTCTAAAACATCTTGGCATCACAGAACCACAAGCAGCCAAACAGCACGGCTGCACTTCTTCGAAGCCAGAGGAAAATAATAATAAAGAAAATAAAGACTGTCAGCGGCTTCGTACACAGGGATTTGACCCAGATGCTAATAATACGGGAGCTGAGAGAATCAGGGACAGAAGTTCTGGGCTCAAGAAGTAATCTGTTCATATTCTGAACTTGACTTTTTGTAGCTATATTCAATGCATCTGTAGCCTGATGTTGAATGAGGTGTGTGCCAGAGGTGGTCACACACTCACTCTGGAAACATCTATGGAATGACTCAATGAATCATTGAGCTCTCTTAAACAATGAATAAAAGGAGGGTATCGATGACAAAAGGCCTTGGAGAAGGCACAGTCAATTTCTCTTTCATGTATCTGTCCATTTAAGGAGGATTTGTCAGGATGCCACTCTGTGCTGGGGATCTTGCTAGGTCCCCAGGATATAAGGTCAGGTGAGACACAAACCCTTCCCTCAAGGAACTCATAGTCCAGTGGAAGCAGAAAAGCTGCGCTATCATCTTTTAAAGGAATGAAAAAATGCCGTGGGTTCTCCCCGGAAGGAAGAGCAGTCTGCCGGGCCAAACGGGGAAAGATTGCATCTCTCATGTGTGAGGAGAAATGTACCAGCTGGACAGACGAGAAGGAGAAGCAGGGGTTGAGACCTGGAGTCACGGATGAGCAGGACGTCAGCGGGGCCGGGGCTTAGGCTGTATTTGGGGGAGGCTGAGTGAGAGGGACAGCATGATGGGCCCTAAGAGTAGTCATTGAATCAGGCTCTACCAGACCTACACTGAGCTAAGGTTTTTAGAATTTACACCGCAGGCAACAGAAAGCCAACAGAAAGCTTCGCCAAAGGAAAAGGGTGATACAATCTGAGGTCTTTTCTGTGATGATTAATGGCTGAAAGGAAGGACATGGCCCCTCTAGAAGAGACTGTCAGGGACATGTGTGATTCTCCAGACTGTGATGACCACAGTCAGCTGAAGAAAAGAGGCTGGACTCAGAATACACCATGGAGAAACTTGGAAGAGCAGAGCTGAGCGCCAGCTCAAAGTGTCTACCTGTGACCACCTTGCCCCTGTCCCTCCTGGAAGATCTCACAGCTATCTTGCAGTTCCAAGGGAACTTGCTGGGAGTTCCAAGCTCTTCTCCAGGTAAACGACACTCAGTGGATAAGAGTCTAATAAGATACCGGAAAGAAGCTCATTCGTCTTCCCTCTTCCACTGTGAGCTCCGTGAACACCGATGGCAGCTATGCCTTCTCTCCTCCGCTGCCTCAGACAGCATCCAAATAGAGCACTGAAGAGAACACAAACTTCATGCTGTTTTCCTGAATGAATGACTCAAAATGAGTGACAAACTGAACGCGACGCCTCCCCCGCCCCAGACTGTTAAAAAAAAAAGTAGTTGCTGGATTGTAAAATGTATTTACTTTTTTAATTTTGAGAGAAGGGAAATAGTCCATTTATTCTAAACAGATAAAAAATGCTACCCTCCGGTGCTTTTCGGAAACGAGCCTCCTGCAGAAATAAAACTAAGTGTATGTTATTTAGGGGGTCACCTAGAATGTTGATTTCTTGGTGTCTCATGTGATACACACAGAGCAGGTATATGTGGTTACACGGAAGAAGTGCTTCAAGAAATGCTTATCCAGGCCTGGGGTTTTTGGACAAGTGATGATATAAGAGAGGAGATTCATTGCCTTCTGCTGATGTTACTAAAGAAACACTAGGTGGGTGTGGCTGACAGGTGGTTGGGCACTGCACCAGGACACTTTGCCAAGGGGCAAGTGAAATGGAGAAGTTGTGTCTGTCTTGAGGGGGGCTTTTTCTTAATCATACCTAAGAGCTGGATGGGAGAATGCGATCCTGGACTTGAGTTAAGATGACTAGAATGAATGGAAAAGGGTATTGCTGGGAGTTTCACAGACAAACACCTAATCATATCTATGCCCTCCTCCCCAGTCTGTATCATGTCCTTTCAAAGTATATTTCCCCCTATTTTTTTCTCAGTGGTTTCTGAGCTTCATTTCAGGCCTGATGTTTGGACCTTCTCTCTCATGCTCAACTTGGCTGGTACAGCTTTAAAGGGACCTAAAAGGAAACCGAAGCACACAAGGTCTTTAAACACGATTGACACTGCCATCTGTCAGGCGCCAAGGGCATCTGGGAGAGATGTGCTCCACGCTCATCTGGCCAACTGGTCGACTGTGGGACCCTAATAATTACATTATCGAAGCCAGAGCACCAGCCACTGTATGAAACTTCAGACATTACTTATGGATGAAGTGAGGTCAGAAGAGGTCACAAAAAGACAAGACAGGAGCTGGCTATGGCAGCTGTCCAAGCTGCCCGTGAGATGCAGCTCACAGCATTGGAGTCAGAACTGCATTTTCTCTTGGAGAGGAGGTTCTGCCCACCAGAATCGCTGCTGCTATGGTGTTTCAACCCTACAGCAAGTTCCCCAGGCAAAGCAACTCTCCTGGAGGAGGATGCGGGAAAAGCCAGCAAACACTGCTTCTGAAACGTGGAAAGCATTAACCTCATGTTTCTGCTTGTCTAGTGAGCTTTACTGCCAGGCTGGGAGCTCCATGAGAGGAGCTATTAGCATCGTGGTAAATCCTTAAGCAGCTCTCCGAATGAAAGCATGTACACAGGCATGAATGAACAGACAACTTGCTAACTGCAAAACACACATACCTTGGTGCAGAGTGGAGGAGTGAGCTTTTTCAGAACAAATCTCATGGAAGAAAAAACATTTTAAGTCTATGTTTCTTTGGTTGTACAGTCAAATAAAAAGGTCTGCCCTGTGAGTGATACTTGACTGTTGTTTACCTAATTTTCTAGAGGAGAAATAGAAGTTGACTTGGAGTATTATAACAGGATTTACTCTATCTTAAACATGAAGCCACAAACAAAACCTTAAAATCATTCTGACCTTTTATGAACGGCCCCTTACCTAGGGCCAGAAATAAAAAAAAAGGAATAGATCTAGATACTTATATTTATCCTTCATAAAATTCCTAGTTTCTTGCACAAGAAAGTAACATATTGACTTGAGAATTGGTGATGTCATTAAGTTTCGCAAAGCACCTTTTTCATTTCACCTGAATGCTGTCCCAATGATAGCCACTGATTAGAAAGAAATACAAATATAATACACACATTCTTTGTGAAAAATACTAAGTAATAGTAACCTCAAGGAGCCAAAGAATAAAAACAACAGAGTTCCCATTTGCAAGTATACTAAATCAGTCCAATTTTGAGTTAACGCTGTAAAAACATGTCTGGAGCTTTACACTTGTAAACATAATGAGATGAATAATTTTTCTTTCTGAAGAAGCAAAAACTACATTTCTAAACTGCAAGCCTTTCCAGCACATTGCTCCATGCCAAATGTAGCTTCCTTCTGTTGCAATTTATGTTAATGCTATTCTTTCCACAGATGAAAGTTTCATTTTTTTAAAAAAAGAAAAGGTACAGGAATATGTAGATAGTACAGTAGTGATGGCGGGGAGGAATAGCAATAGTTTATGTGGTTTGGGAATTCTCTTCTATGTCACCATCCCTCCCCGTCCTGTGAGTGTAGCAAAATAATTGGCCAACATAATTAAATATGAATCCACATAACTTTAGACTCTGAACACAGGATCAGTCCTTTGATAGGTTAAAAGAGTGCTTCATCCAGCCCTGCGTTCCGAAAGCAAAGTGAGAAACCTATACTGCCTTTGATTTGTGAAAAGATGCATCTGCTGTAAATAAGAAGCACCTACTTGACATTTCCTTAGAAAGACTTCTGAAACCTTAAAATTTATCACAAATGCAGTGGGGGCATTATAGTGCATTACAGTCCTTCAGTCCCAGTTTTCCCACCAGCATTCATATATTCTTTTTTTTTTAATATGTATAACTCCAAGTTTATTAGCACTAAAATTTAAAAAAAATTTTATATCTTATAAACATTTTTAGAGAGTGTAATATATATAACATTTTTCATTTTAACTTTTTAAACTTTATATTTTAAATTAGAGTACAGCCAATTAACAATGTGATCGTTTCAGGTGCATAGCAAAGGGATTCAACCTTAAATACATAGGTAACCATTTCCCTTCAAACTTCCCTGCCATCCAGGCTGCCACATAACATTGAGCAGAATTCCCTGTGCTACACAGTTTGGGATCGACATGTACACACTGCTATATTTAAAATGCATATTTTCTGAAAAGGAAAGTTTTTTCAGCTAATTTGGGAGACAGCAGTACCATTGGAACTAAAGTAAAAGAAACAAACAAAAACCCATCATGTAATAGTGATCAGCAGTTAGAAAATGATTCAATAGTGTTTACGAAAGATTTGTGATGGCAGAGCTCCTTACCAGGCACCATGGAAAAGTATACATCAAATAGCAAATATAGTTCCTTTTCCTCAAAAGGCCTGGAGTCAAATGGAAGAATCATACATAAACAAACGCGTGTGAACCTTAAAAAAGATTAGAGCATGCAAAACCAAATTACAAGTGAATGCACACGAATCTGTGCAAAGGCACCTCACTGGCAGGCTGAATTCATACGAGACAGCCTCAAAACTTAGGCTGTCAGGCTCAGACACACAGCTGGATGACAATGCTGCCCACAACACAAACTTCGTCATTTTCTGTCAAAGCATTCATTTATTATGAGATAAGGGAGAAGCTCCATGGTTTGACAATATGATAAAAACTTAATAAAATGAATCCAATAATTGATTCACACACCCTTCTGTTGACTGTTCTCGTGGACTATGGTTTAGCTATTGTAATCTTATATTTATTTTAATATATATTTATTGCTTTAGCTAAAAAGGAGGTAGACATTTAACTTGTCATATTTAATGTGCCAGAAATATGATATTTTTTAGGTTATTTGGAGGGAAATGTGACATATCTCTATGCTAATGTTGAGATTTTTAAATTTATGAGGCAAGGAATAAGAAAGTATTTAAACAGATTTTCCCCGTTATATTAAGACTGTTACATAGAGACTGCCATCTTAATTTTATTATAATCTGAACATTTAGAATTTGGTTAGGATGGAGAAAGAAGAAGGCATCTGGTTCTAAGAAATAATTTCTCATAGAAAATTCTAATATTTAGAACCAAATTCATAAACATTCAAAAGGAATAAGCAGATGGTCTATCTGAGTAGAGAAAGACTGGCTGCTACTTTTGATAAAGATTTAATCTGTAAGACAATGATGACACAACTGTATACATGGTAGGATTACAGGCAGGATTGTAAGTACTCTGAAAAGTTATTGATCACTATATTTGAGTTAAGAAATTAGGGAGACAAATTAATTCCTAACAGGATTCTCTATGTCTGTACTTAACAGCTGTATAAGTGACTGGTCAAACGAGTTACTCACAGTTGTGAGATCTGTGAGTTACCATTTAAGAAGGGATGTGCTTAGATTTATAATAAAGGCATTATTTCAAATTCATCTCTGCCATAAATGACCAGTTTATTTGTAGTCTTCTTCAACATTTTGATATGTAGTCTATGGGTATTTTATACAAAGTAATATGTACCCAGAAGAATCAAAAACACAGAATGAAGTGATCAATAAAGCCCAGGTAAAATCATCATCTATAATTTGTCTATTTATTTAAATTCTGTTCATCAGCAAGTCCAATTAATTGTGATATTTCTGTTAATAGTTTAACAATAATAATAAAAGCTGGTATTCAGAATTATAAATCTGGCATCCTTGAAATTTCTTCTGAATCATTAGTTTGAGAGATAGCATACATGTCTTTTGTTTGTCGACACATATTAATTCATACCAAATCGTTATCTTAAAAAAAAGGGTGGGAAGTTTGCAATGGTATACCATAAGCACACATATACACACACAAGATCTTTAAAATAAAGATACATTAGGACTCGCCTGGTGGTTCAGCGTTTAAGATGCCTCATTTCCAATGCAGGAGATGCAGGTTCCAACCCTGACTGGGGAACTAAAGACCCTACATACCTTGTGGTGCAGCAACAAACAATTAAAAACTGTTATTTAGTGCAGAAGAAATAACAAATTGATTTTTAAAAAATCTATGAAACTGTGAGAACTGTAGAGAAACATAAGTGCCTCTGGAATGTGGTGGAACAGAGAGGTCCCTGGACATGAAGACAGGAAAGCCAGTTCTAGGAGCAGGAACAGCAATTTGTATACTTCAGTTTCCCTGTTTGTACAAAGTGGACACCCTCGACCACTCAGTGATGACCTTCCTATGTTCCAGTCACGAGGGTCAGAGAAAAATCTTTCTCTGGCACATCCCACACATCCTGCAAATAGAAAGAGGCTGAACATCTTAAAACCAAGCTGAACATAAATGATAAATTCACGGGGGCATTGCTTAGTGAGTGGCCTTTAAGCCCAAAAGCTGAAATTCTGAGGCTGCCGTACTGAGTCAGTTCCTCAGATCACGCTATCTTCATCATTTCATCTGCACCAAAAGCAACATTCGCTGTAAAGTCATGTATAAAAGATGCACTTTGTGTTAACTAACTTGGAACATGTTAATATGCTACTTTTACAAGTTAAAATTTATTTGTTCTCACATTTACAAGTCCTGACTCATGACACATTTTTCACACTCAACTAGAGATGATCTGTTCTAAAAATATGTAACTTTTAAATTTTTTAAAAAGCTACATTAATTATCTTCCAAAAATATTGCAAGGTGATGGGGGCAAGGGAAGAAGGAGAAGAAGGGCACCTTTTTCATTTTCATAAAACTGGTGAAACAGAACAGTTTGTAGCTTGCCTATTGCTTGACAGGTGTTTGCACTGGGCAGAGTAAGAATTCCACACAGCCCAGTAAACACCAGGGAGCCGTGATGCAGAGTTTGAAATATCAGGGAAAGTTGGGTTCCAGCTGGGAACGTTGCACCTTTAATTTCTCATGGTTGAATACGAACGGGATAAAAAACCATAATTAGAAATTATATGGGATACAAAAAAAGCAACTTCTGTGTCATAAAAGCAACGTGGGTTCTACCTGGTCCCTTTTGGGCTAAGTAAGCTGTTTGATCAGCTTCTCCCAGTCTCTGTGGATGTCCTTATATGAGTCTAATTGAAGGACTCCTGTTCTCTTTTTATTTTTGCTCTATGAAAAATGTATCGGAGATGTCTTATAATGAACTTTGATATGGTGAAATGATAATAATGTCCTAATTATATATAAAAATGTAATTACACTTGCTTCTATTATAGAAAAACTCCGTTTATAATGAAGTGTTATGTTGGAAAAAGATTTTCATTATATAGGCGGACTCCTTTACTTGTTAATTTGAGCTCTGATTCATCACTTTAATATTAAAAAAGTTCTTTGTAAGTTACTTTTGATGTGTCTCATTTATGGTTCATTTCACTTCCTGGGCACCACCAGGAGCCCACATCCAAACTTCTTTGAAAGACACTTAAAAATACATCTTTCAAAAGAAATTCTTCTTTCTAGATGGTGGAACAGCAGTAATCAAGAAAAACATTACTGACCATCTCATTTACCTGAGCTCTGAAAACTTTTATTTTGAAATTTGAAAACAAAAAGATATGTGGCTTTTCAGATGTTTAAAAACCTGTGCATGCCTGAGATTGTAACAGGCAGACTATCGAAAGATCGGTTTTAGCCAAAAAGCAATTACACAGGTAAAGTCATGGTGCTCACACAATATGGCTCCTTTTCTACTCTTTTTGGATTTGCTCAGAACCTCATTCCACCAAATCAAGTGCAAAACTGAGAAAGGCAACAAACCCTTTTTCTTCACTCTTTATAACAAACCAGTCAAAGTCTTGGTAGGAAAATAATCAGACACTTAAAATTAGTTTTGAAATATTCAGTTATTCAACTGAATCTGTCCACCATCACAGGAGATAAATATTTCATCATTAGCATCAGAAAAAAAAAAAGAGATTAAGCTATAAATTGTCAGAATCAACAAGAAAATGTAACTGGCTAAAGAAGACATTCAACAGTGTGGCAAGAGAAACCAAAAATTAACCTACAACTACCACAAAGTACTATGCTTATTTTAGGACATTCACTTTTAGATTTTAAATGAGATTAATTCATTAAAAACAATTTATTTTTAGAGCAGTGGGTCCATTGAAGGGAGACTATGATTTAAGTAGGTCTGAGTTTTATAACATCGGAGTCCTTATCTTTGTTTATTGTTCTATAATTCCTAAGTAGAATGGGAATCTTGAAAATTCTAGGGAATTCCCAACTTCTTTAAAAACCTCTTCCTGAATTCGATGACTTGAGGAATTTCATTATAACTTTAGTTCCGAGACTTTAAGGGAGTCATACTTGATTCCTCTTGATTCTTCTGTTTCCATTGACCCAGCATTCAGTCTTTTTAGTAAATCCTTTCGACTCTGCCTGCAATGCAGGAGATCCAGGTTCAATTCCTGGGTCAGGAAGATCCCCTGGAGAGGAAATGCATATTCACTCCAATATTCTTGCCTGGAGAATTGCATAGACAGAGGAGCCTGGTGCGCTACAGTCCACAGGGGTGCAAGGAATCAGACACAACTGGATGACTAACACTGGACTACCTCCCAAACATCTCTCATATTCACGGCCATCCCTCAGTCTAAACCATGGTCATGGCTCACTCAGATTCCCGCAATGGCTTTCTGCTCCCTCTCCAATCGATTCTTCATTAATTAGTTAATGACCTTGTAGATCATAAACTAAAACCCTTCCAGCTCCAGGCATAAGTCCTTCCCATGGTTTCCCTGTGCACGCAGAGTGAATCCCAAGCTCCTTACACGGCACAAGGAGCTAGCCAAGATCTGATTCTCACCCATGCCTCCAACCTTACTGCCTGCCACTCCCCCATCAACTCTCAACAACTCTCAACACAGGTTCAATCTCTTAAAAATACTGTGCTCTGCTCTCTCTGCCTAAAGGATCCTTCCCAAACAATCTATGGCTTGTTCCTTTCACGCCAGTTTCACTGCTACTGGAAGTGCCCGTGGCTGCCTGCCTGAACAGGGCTGTTCTCTTGCCCAGCACCCTATTTCCCTTTTCATTCTTCCTGCTTTAATTGTCCCTCAGGTAGCTGAGTGAGGTTTTCCCATTTCTGTAGCCTTCATAATGTGTGGTTTTCAAGAAGAGTCACGCTAAGCCCCAAACCATGTCTACTCGCTCATCTCCTGCCTCGGAGAATCGAACCTTTCCTCTTCTTCCAAATTTACCAAACATTTGCACCTCACCAGACTCTGCAAATATGCTGCTCTCTGCCTGGATGGCTCCCTCACAGTCTGCGAACTGAAGACTTTCAAAATCTTAACTTTGTATTCTTTTGGGGGGCGCGAACCACGTGGCTTCTGAAATCTTAGCTTCCCAACCAGGGACTGAACCTGGGCCTGTGGTAGGCAGTGAGAGTGCAGGGTCCTAACCACTGGACCACCAGGGAATTCCCTTTTTTGTCTTTCAAGACTCCAATCAAACGTCCTCTCATCTCAGAAGCCTTCTTTGATTCCCGTATTCATAATTACTTTCTCCTTGAGTTTTGGCATCACTTTATTTATAGAATTAATCCCATCTTGGTTTGGGCTTCCCTGGTGCCTTCGGAGAAGGCAATGGCACCCCACTCCAGTACTCTTGCCTGGAAAATCCCATGGACGGAGGAGCCTGGTAGGCTGCAGTCCCTGGGGTCGCTAGAGTCAGGCACGACTAAGCGACTTCACTTTCACTTTTCACTTTCATGCATTGGAGAAGGAAATGGCAACCCACTCCAGTGTTCTTGCCTGGAGAATCCCAGGGACAGGGGATCCTGGTGGGCTGCTGTCTATGGGGTCACGCAGAGTTGGACACAACTGAAGCGACTTAGCAGTAGAAGGTGGTTTGGACCATAAAGAATCTGCCTGCAATGCAGGAGACCCAGGTTCAATCCCTGGGTTGGGAAGATCCCCTGGAGAAAGAAATGGCAACCCACTCCAGTATTCTTGCCTTGAGAATCCTATGGACAGAGGAGTCCATGGGGTTGCAAAGAGTCGGACACAACTGAGCAACTAACACACACAGACACATCTTTGTTTGAACCAAAGTTAGTTATACACGGGTTTGTCACCTTCATAACCACACCTCTGATGGTTTGGGGTATTTTTCTCAGTATGAATTTTCTAAATTTTAAACAACATCGATGTTATGCTTCATCTCCTTTCAACAAATAAATAGTATAACTTAGTAGACAAAGGATGTTTCCACTTACTATACAAAACTGGTAAAGTCACTGGTTTTCTCTATCAGAATTTTCATTCAAATGTCTCAAATCTTTGCTATTTGAGACTTCAGCCATAAGCAGGTTAATTGTAAAGCAATTCAGATGTCCTTTGACAAATAATGGCAACTTAAGGAGAACAATTATATTTCCACCTTTACACTTGACAAAAATTTGTCAATAGTCATTGCTACTGTGGATGATATTTCATAGGACTATAAACATGATAAGGTCTCACTTGCAACTTGGGTTCCTAAGTTCTAAGATGATATATGGTGCTTAATAATATCAAAAGGAAGACACAGCCAAGAAAATCCATTAAGTTTTAAAAACCATTTTATTCAACTAATTCTGGGAATGATTTTGGTAAAAGGTAAATATGACTAGATGACCTACTTTCACTCCTGCACAAAAAAAATAGTTATAACAAGTAATAATACATTAACACTCAAAAGATCAGGGATTTAGAATTGACAAAGTCCCTCTTGGCTCACTGAACATTTTGAGATTTTCATTTCTCTACTTGTAAGATCTTTCAAGTTGTCTCATTTTAAACATTAAAAGGATGACAGAATGTGTATATGCATCATCTCTGAAAATAGTTTTTCAAAAGTATTATTAGTACCAAGAAAATTTACTTCTTTAAAAAAAAAAAATCTTACCAATGTCTTCTTTCCTAGTAAACATGTTCATCCTTTCAATAACCAGTATTTGAATTCAAAACGTAGAGTCTAAGGCATCAGGTGTGGTGTTTCTGAAAGAATTATATTCTGTTCATGTAACAATTCGGTATAAATTGAATTGGATGGAGTAAAATAGAGGTTTGTTTTTCTCTTTCATGGGGCTAGGCACTCACAGACTAATATGGAGGGGCCCTGGTCAACGTGAAGTCTGTTTCTTCTGGTTTGTGCTCCACTATTGTTAATCACAGTTTTTATTCTCAAGATTGATACGTGGCCCGACATGGCTGCTGGAGCTCTGGCTTAACTCCTGAATTCCAGGCAAGAAAAAAGAGGAAGGGAAGGAAGATCAAAAGGTCATGTATTCTAGCTGAGTCAATTTTCTTAAAAAGATTGCCCAGAAATCCTACCCAACGTCTTAGTATCTTCTGCTTATACCTCATTAACCATCCTTACCTAATGAGGCCAGGAAATGTAATCTTTTATTTAGACATGCTACTATTTTTAAAAATTAAGACTTTGTTACTAATGAATGAGAGAAGAATGAACATTGGGAAAGTCACATCCTGTAACGATGGCATGACATGTACTTGAGGATAAGTATTGTCAACCTTATCCTGTTCACTCACTCTGCTCCCAACATGACAGCTTTCTGGTAGGACCTGTAGAATTCCTACAACTGCTTCCCTTCTCCATGGAGAGTCTGTCATCTGACTTCTTTCTTGGCTGGTTCCTTCTCACGTGGTAAAATGTCACTTCCTCTGTGATATTGTCCTCACAACTCTTGTCTGTAGGAACCTCCTTCCCTAATCCTGTTATGCCCTCCATGAAACTCTGCTACATCTTCCAAAGCACTCGACACAGTCAGTATTCCTGCCTTTATATATTTTCACTAGTTTATTATTTGTATATCCATAGAGAGAGTGTTCTCTGGGTTGGGACACACCTGGAGAAGGACATGGCAATCCACTCCAGTATTCTTTCCTGGAGAATCTCAATGGACAGAGGAGCCTGGGCTACAGTCCCTGGGGTCGCAAAGAGTGGGACACGACTGAGCGACTAAGCACAGACAGAGTGTAAACCCCGTAAGAGCAGAGGCTGGCCTCCATCACTGTTGTTTTCCCAGAACCCAGGCTCATGCCTCAGGCACTGTGAGTGAGTGAAGTCGCTCAGTCGTGTCCGACTCTTTGTGACCCCATGGACTGTAGCCTACCAGGCTCCTCCCTCCATGGGTTTCTCCAGGCAAGAATACTGGAGTGGGTTGCCATTTCCTTCTCCATGCATTGTACTGTCCTTTGTTAAACAAAGGTGGGTGGGGGAAGAACTAAGAAACTGTTATTCAACAAATAAATGAAAACATCACTTTGCCAATATTTTTCTTTGGTGTAACCAATTAAACATCAAATTCTCTCTTGCAGTTCTGATTTGTTTGAGTCATGAGAATCAGGCTTCACATGTGACAACTCAGGCAGTTCAGATGGCTAGAATCATTCTGCTGAGCCCAAGTTTTTCTCCTTTGGCATGACATGATAGGAGAGTTGGATTCATCTTCAAGATTGGCTATGAAAGTCTCCAAGTGTGAGAAATGCCCCATGGAACACACGATCTTTTCCAAGTGATTCTCATAGGAACCTAATCAGACCAGCCAGGTATCTTTGTTCCATTAATGGATCAGAGGGAAGTCCCATCCATGGCTCAGATGGTAAAGATCTGCCTGCAATGGAGGAGACCTGGGTTCAATCCCTGGGTCAGGAAGATCCCCTGGAGAAGGGAACAGCAACCAACTCCAGTATTCTTGCCTGGAGAATCCCATGGATAGAGGAGCCTGGTGGGCTACAGTCCATGGGGTTGCAAAGATTTGGACGATTGAGCGACTAACACTTTAACACTTAAAATCCATCAGAAGTTTATGGAGAAAGTGATTCTCAAGCTTTCCTTTGACTTAGTATTTTACCTGGCATTCTTATGATATCCATGGAAGTATGGAAGAAATATTCAAAAGAAACAATGAAAGAAAGGGAATATGAGAGGCTAAGAGGGAGGGAGAAGGAAAAAAAAAAAGAGAAAAAAGAGAGAGAGAAACTATGAAATTAGACCCTTTAGTTGCAGAGAACTTTCTATTATGGCAGTCTGAGTCCCAGTCTTTGGAGAATTGCTGGAAGACATTTTAGCGTCTCATTCTTGAAGGAGCTCATTAGGGGAATGAAAAGCCCGTGATGAAGGGGCAGTGCCATGTTTGAAGAGCCAGGGGTTCCTGTTATCCTGAATTATTAAGTAGTCAATGTTCAGTGGACCACTGCTTGCCCGCCTGTCTTCAGCAGGTGGTGGCCCTCTGCCTTTCTCTGGAAAGCAGCTGCTTCCGCCCAGCCTCCCCAGAGCCTGCAACAGCCGTTTGTTTCGATTTAAGACAGACACTGTCATTACTTTGTGCAGAACTTCACAGCAATGCTTCCTACTAAATGCTTGAACCATCTGAGTAGCACTAGGCCGACTGCTGGCTCTATTAATAATGCATCCATGCTTATCAATAGGTTTAGACAACTGGTATTTAGAAGCGTCTTCACAAGGAGTGGGGTGGATCTTTTTTCTCACACCAGTTAGCTTCATTCTGTCAGTTCCTTGATGCTGACATTACATCCAACTGTGTTCTGAAAATCAGAGGTGTTAAAACTGTGTCTGGGCTGTTCTCTCTTGCTTTGGAGTGCTTCTTGATGAAGTTGAGACATGGTGGTTGGCTTTCCCCTTTTTCTGTCCTTCCTTTCAACTGTATGCTAAAGGAAAAAATATTTCTGATCACTTCACTTTAAACCTTATTACAGGAAGGCTCCTCATACTCATTTAATTTGGGCTGGTTCCTGTTGACACTCTGTTCCAGTCTTGGTATATTTCAGTAGACTACAGCATCACTGATCTCTGTGAGGTGCATCCTGTCCATGGAAAGTTACACAATTATTTTTAATAGTCACAAAAGAAGCAATATACATCCTAAACCTTTGGATTTGAATACATTTCAAATGGCTACTGCAAAATTCAATGTACTGGTTTGTCCCTTGCCAGGAAGCAATGTTAAAATAATGAAAATACTCTGAGATCCCATAGGGCAGGGGTCCCCCACCTCCAGGATCTAATGGTTGATGATCTGAGGAGCAGCTGATGTAATAATATTGGGAATAAAGTGCACGCTAAATGTAATGCACATAGTTGTGTATATAGTAGTATGTTGATGCTAATCTCTCAGTTTGTCCCACCAGGTAGCAGGAAGCTGCTGTATAGCACAGGGAGCTTAGCTCGGTGCTCTGTGATGACCTAGAGGGATGGGGTCGGGCAGGGTGGGAGGGAGGCTCACGAGGGAGGGGATATATGGATACACATGGCTGGTTTGTGATTCTGCACAGCAGAAACTAATACAACATTGTTAAATAATTATATTCCAAATTTTAAAATGTAATATACTCGATTCATCCCGAAATCATCCCCACCCCTGATCCGTAGAAAGATTGTCTCCCATGAAACTGGTCCCTGGTGCCAAAAAGGTTGAGTACTGCTGCTTCAGGGCATCAGTGAGAGAAAAAAAAAAGCCAGGAAAATACAATCAAAACATTATTTTTTAGTGCTGGAATACGGAACATAGCAATGCGGCAATTTCTTTTCAAATAATGATTTTTCCAGATTTCCTTTGTAAAACTCACCTATCACTGTTGCTTATCAAAATGTATAAGCATTCCAGTGATGTTGATAGGGCTGGTATCAGAGTGTCAATTTTAATGGAGAAATTATCCAGAAGGAAGCTTAAGGATTTTTGCCTAGAACCGTATATACAGAAGTACCATACAGATCTTCCTTGATTTAAAATGGGGTTATATTCTGATAAACCCATCGTAAATTGAAAATATTGTAAGTTGAAAATGCATCGGATGTGCCTAACTTACTGAATATCATAGTATAGCCTCACCTATATTAAAGTCCTAGGAACACTATATTAGCCTACGCTTGAACAAGATCATTTAATGCAAGGCCTATTTTATAATAAAATGTTGCACATTTCATGTGATCTATTGAATATTGTATTGAAAGTGAAAAACAGAATGGTTGTCAGTGTATCAGCTGTTTACCGTTGTGATCGTATCATCAGTTCAGTTTAGTTCAGTCATTCAGTCGTGTCTAACTCCTTATCACCCCATGGACTGCAGCACACCAGGCCTCCCTGTCCATCACCAACTCCTGGAGTTCACCCAAACTCATGCCCATTGAATCCGTGATGCCATCCAACCATCTCATCCTCTGTCGTCCCCTTCTCTTCCCACCTAAAATCTTTCCCAGCATCGGGGTCTTTTCAAATGAGTCAGTTCTTCACATCAGGTGGCCAAAGTATTGGAGTTTCAGCTTCAACATCAGTCCTTCCAATGAATATTCAGGACTGATCTCCTTTAGGATGGACTGGTTGGATCTCCTTGCAGTCCAAGGGACTCTCAAGAGTCTCCTCCAACACCACAGATCAAAAGCATCAATTCTTCGGTGCTCAGCTTTCTTTACAGTCCAACTCTCACATCCATACATGACTCCTGGAGAAAACATAACTTTGACTAGACGGACCTTTGTGGGCAAAGAAACGTCTCTGCTTTTGAATATGCTGTCTAAGTTGATCATAACTCTTCTTCCAGGGAGTAAGCACCTTTTAATTTCATGGCTGCAGTCACCACCTGCCGTGATTTTGGAGCACAAAAAATAAAGTCTGACACTCTTTCCATCGTTTCCCCATCTATTTGCCACAAAGTGATGGGACCAGATGCCATGATCTTAGTTTTCTGAGTGCTGAGTTTTAAGCCAACTTTTTCACTCTCTGCTTTCACTTTCATCAAGAGGCTCTTTATTTCTTCTTCACTTTCTGCCATAAGGGTGGTGTCATCTGCATATCTGAGGTTATTGATATTTCTCCCGGCAATCTTGATTCCAGCTTGTGCTTCATCCAGCCCAGCGTTTTTCATGATGGTATGATGATCATACCATATTCTACCATATATCACCAGCTTAAGAAAAGATCAAAAGTCAAAATGTGAATACAGATTCTGCTAAGTACATATCACATTTGCACCATCATAAAGTCAAAAAATTGCAAGTTGAACCATCTAAGCTGGGGATCATCTATATACATAAAATGACATACATATACACATATGTATGCATATAGGTAATATGAATGTAGAATTCAAATTGCATGTATACCTATTCATTAAAAGTTCTTTGCTATGCTGTATTTTTCCTTGTAAGAAATGAAAACAGGTTGTAGGCAGAATAACATGACCCCAAAATATCCATGTCCCAAGAGCTGGCGAATGGAATGTGCTATGTTACAGCCAAGGAGGAATTAAGGTTGCAGATGAAACTAATGTTGCTAATCAGCTAGAAATCATTCTGGATTATCCAGGTAGGCCAACATAATCACAGTGATTTATGAAAGGGGGATAGAGAGGCAGAAGAATCAGAACCATAGGGACAGTGTTAGGAGAAAGACTCAACCAGTCTTTTCTGGCTTTAACAATGGAGTGGGGCCACTAGCCAAGGAATGCAGGCAGCCTCTAGAAGATAAGGAAAGGCGAGAAAACTGATTCTCCCCTAGAATTCTACTCACACCTTCATTTAGCCCCATGAGATCACTTCAATTCTGGTCCTGAACTATAAGATGACACTATAAGATGATAAATTTGTGGGGGTCTTTAAAGCCACTAAATCTGCGGTAACTTGTTAGAGCAGTAACAGAAAACTAATATAATGCCCTTTATGCAATCTCTATAAAAAGCACAAAAATGATAAAAATTGAAATAAACAAGCTTAAGGTAAACAACGTCAATCAAAATGACCAAGAAAATGCCCACTTTCCCACACTACTGGCAGTACAGCATTTCTCGAGGACAACTGAGCACTATTTATTGAGAATAGTTTAAAAATTTACCAGATTTCTCGATGAAGAAACAGTGATTATCAGTATCTTTTATAAAGAAAAGGCTGCAATTTCATACATATACACAAGCATGTGTATTTTTTTGAAGCATTATTTGAAACAGTAGACAGGGAAAAAACCAAATATGTAACAGTATGGGGTTAGTTAAAATAAATTATGGTATATGTGTATATTATTAGGCAATGAAAATAATAGTCTAGGAGAATATCCAATAGCATAGAATGATCTCTTAATGTACTATAGAAAAAGTTTATTTCTTTTATGTAGAATATATACATTTATACACATTTAAATGCGTTTGTAAGACTAGAGTAAAAAATAATAATAACAGTGATTATTTCTGGGTATAATTACTTTTTTCTTTTTCAATATTTTCCAAAATGAAAATGTATCATTTCCATATTCAAAAAAAAAACCATACAATAAACTCTATTTTTAAAACTGCCTTAGAGAATTGCCTTTCCCTATTTCAAAACAGGAGAGCTTGAGACCACTTCCCTCTCTAGGCACATATATCTTTTGCTCTAAAATAAATGACTGTTAAGTTATCTAAAGTAGTCAGAACTCTGAGCTGAAAGTAGCATATATGTGGAGAGAAGTAAATTGAGACAGGTCACATACCATCTACCACAGACAGTCTGAATTTAACCCAAAGTAGGAAAGATGCCTGAGGCTTGTTTGTTCATAAGACGAAGCAGATTTGGAAGCCAATGAGCAGGTCGGAGAAAAATTGCTATTTGGCCCTGTGTGCTCTTTTTTCAGGTTTTGCGTATTATAAACGTGAACCAGCCTCAGAAGACTCATCAGACAAAGGGAAAAAGCTTTTCTGGCTTAACTGAATGCTTTCCCTTGCTTTAGAAATCTCTGACACCTTTGTTAATTGATTTGTGATTTCCTAGCAGCCAATATATTTCTGGCTCACAGATGGGCAAGGGCATAAGGCGTTTTGTTTATATTAAGCCATCTAATACATTAAAATCCTATGTTTTGGAAGGGTTTTTAAATTTTGAAAAGTTTGATCCATAGCAAAACATTTTAATATTTAGAATTTAAAATTCTAAAAACATTGAAACAAATTTACATTTTATTGTAAATTTCAGGATTTCAATGTTGTCATAATGGAATTCTAGTAAGCTAGGTTCACTTCTTACAGTTTCAGACAAAGTTTTAAAAAAGAGAGAAAATTTTAATACCTTACTGTTTTTCCAATGGGAGACAGAACTCAAGAATGTATCACAATTTAACAATCGACATTTTAATTCTGTCTATATGCTTTTTCATAAATTAGCATAATTTATTCTCCCAATTTTACCTCCTTTTTCCTGGCAGGAATTTAAGTTCTCCTCCAACAGAAGAATTTGGAATACATGGTGTCTGTCACTGCTTGCATAGCTGAATAAACATACATTATATAAAATGACACAAGAGGTTTGTTCCCTGTTTGTTTGGGAAAATTCCTTGAGTGAGGAAGTTAGGCTTTAACTTAATCCAAGAGGATGGCAAGAGGAGGAGAGAGTAGTAAACTAACAAATAATCAGATTGTTCCACTCACACAATTAATGAGGATTGGAGATGGGAGTAAAAATCGATGGAAAGGAGCTCATAACAGAACCAAAAAGACAGCAGCGTGTTAAGAAGCTGGATCTGACAAAGAAATGGCTGGAGAAAGACTGACAGAGGTCAGGTGCTCAAAAGGACTTTTAGAAACAGAACTTCTTAATAACCAGCAGAAAAGCATTTGCCTGCTTTAACCCATATAAGCCTTCTGTATGGCTCAAACTCATCAGTAAGTTGACATCAAAACTGGTATTGACATTTGGGTTAGTGAATGAGTTGAGGTACTATTCACCATGGGATGGGATGGCAAAACTGGGACAGTCAGAGGACTCAGAACCTGGGGCCAGACGAGACCTGGGTAGTCTCAGCCTTTCTCACCTACCCCAAACCTGTCCCAGGAGGACCCTCAGAGGTTCTCAAGGAGGCCAGGTCTTGCACTGCAGGTGAGATGGAGGTGAGAGCCAATTTTTCTTGAATCACAAAAGCCTGGATCACCTGTGCTAATCTCTAGCTTGTATATGGTTCAAAGGGATCACAGAATTCTCAGATAATTTCTGCAAATCTTATGTAGATTTGGAGATTTTTATCAAGATTTTTATTGTCTAGTGTATGCCTGAAATATCAGAGTCATTTATTCATTGGGAACTTGCAATCCCATGCGAGGAGATAAAGCATGCATACATAAAATTTATAAGCAAACCAGAACTCATCATGTGTGTGTCAATACATATGATGGAACTTTTAAAATAATATAATGAAGTAAAAAATTGTGCTGTGTAAAGAAAACGGGAGAAGTTGTAGAGAAGTTGACAGTAAAAACTAGAGTAAATTCCTTCCTATTGCCACAGATGATTATGTCATTAGACTATGGTAAAAGCCTTCTGGCTCCCTGTGTTAAGAGCTCTTATCACTAAAATTCATTGTTTAGCTTACTATTAGATTAATCTTGATGAGGTAGAGTTCTCTCTGGCAGTGTCTGGCACAGGATAGCGTCTCAAGAAACAAATGTTAAATGAACTAACCAATCAGTGATTCTTTTCCATCGTACACAAAAATGTCAGTTTCTCTTTATTTTCTGTTTTATCTTTCTAACATTTCATCTCACTGTCTCATTAGAGGTGTATTGCCTATTATGTGTCTGTGTTCTAGCTTCATTCCTATTATTATATCTTATTCTGTGCTCTTCCTTCACTTGGTGTACCATTTTCCCCATTCCAGAAGTTTCCAAAACTTTCTCAAGAATCAATAACTCTTTCTTTCTGAACACCCAAGCAAGCAATAATCTCTTCCTCCCAACTTTCATACATATATATCCTCACCTTTCTATAGCACTAGTTAATGTTTACTTGATATGAAAGTAATCTACTCCCACAATATCTGCCAACTGCATAGTGTAAAGGCTGGAGTACTTTGATGCAGACAACAGAATCCACTCCAGCTAGCTTATACAGAATGGCGTCTATCACAGATTATTACACAATTTACAGAATTACTGGCAGGACCAGGGAATCAAGCTTTGATCATGTACATCCAAGGAGCAATGCAGCCAAAAGAACTGTTTGGCTCCACCAAAGGAACTGTTTGTATAGAAATTCCATTTCTACTGCCTCCTCTCAGTTCATGGCACCTACCAGGAAAAAAAAACAGAGAGTCTAAAATTTCAGATGCCTTGGGAAAACCGAATGCTTTCATTCAATCTCCCCGCACATGACCCCAGACTCATGTTACCTACTTTCATTTTCAAAGTTTTAAGTGGGGTGTGTTAATTTAGTGAAAGTTAGTGCCTACATGGAATTCTAGCTACAAGGGAATCTGTAGTTGATTGATATGTTATTTCTAGGTCAGTAAATAGAGTTTATTTTTGGTATCCATTATTATTTCCAGGTATCCATCCTTTGTAATATAGAAAGGCATGAACTGGGACAGAGAAGATTGATCCAATCTACAACATCACGTTGAGTAGGCATACTGAGAACAAAACTCATGTCTTGTTCAGCTTTGTTTCTCATTTGCCCACAGGCAGTGCTCAAGGACTATGTACAGAATGAATGAGTGTAGGAGTGAATGTATATTACAAGTACAGTATGCAAAATAGGGGCAAAAGAGAGTTAAGCAAAGGGACCCAGAGTTAGTAAAACCTCAACGTTTCATTTTAAGGGTTTTATTTAAATCATCAAACTACCAATTTTTGGCCCAGTCAATAAAGACTCTGCCTGCAATGTGGGTGACACAAGAGATGCATGTTTGATCCTTGGACTGGCAAGATCCCCTGGAGGAGGAAATGGCAGCCCACTCCAGTATTCTTGCCTAGGAAATCCCACGGATGGAGGAGCCTGGTGGACTACAGTCCACAGGGTCGTAAAGAGATGGACATGACTGAGTGACTGAGCACACACACACACACACCAACCTTCAAAATAAGCTCTATTTACTGAAAACTGTAAGAAGCAAGTGGCAGAGAAAGAGGATCCTCATCACCAACTGTCTACTTTTTATTTCACCACTGATGAAAACTTGCTTGGATGTCCTTAATGCAAGGAAAAGAGCAAATTGTTATTTTAAACAAATTGTTCTTTCTGCCTGCAAAAAAAAAAAAAAAGATGTATTTTTAAGAAAGTTTACAGACCAAAGAATTAAACTTTAAACAACTGATTATATTAATTTATGTATATATAGTAGATTTTTAAATCACTGAAATTAGTTATTTCGTCTATTCAAAATCTGTCTGAAAGAACCATTATCAAGGGCCTATTTAATTTCATTTATAAGTTATTAACAGATTTTGATAACATTCTTAAAAGACTACCTTCTAAGAAAAAATCCAAGAAAGTAAAAAAATGGATGTTTTGTATTAAAGATAATTTAGACACAAATTACTAACAATTAAAGAAAGAAAGTGAAGTCGCTCAGTTGTGTCCAACTCTTTGCAACCCAATGGTCTGTAGCCTACCAGGCTCCTCAGTCCATGGGATTTTCCAGTCAAGAATACTGGAGTGGGTTGCCATTTCCTTCTCCAGGGGATCTTCCTGACCCAGGGATCGAACCTGGGTGTCCAGCAATGCAGGCAGACACTTTACCCTCTGAGCCACCAGAGAAGCCAATTAAAGGTTTGTTAAAAATCAGTGATGTTAACAACACTTAGGTAACTCACTTCACTGATAAACAGAAAGGCTATCATAGGCCAAAGGCAAACTACTTCATGTCATAGTCATAACGTTGGCCATTGAATACTGCCATTCCCAAGCTCACAGCTATCAACAAGCTTTATCCCTTTTACCTTCCCTAATGAGTTCATGGCTGCCTAACACTCTAACACCAGGATTGTTAAGAGATTCAAAAGCAGCTTCAAGGATCACATCTAATGGAAATAAAGGTGGATAAAAAAATCTCCCATTCTAACAAACACAAATGAAATATTTCAAGAAACTGTAAAAATATATTTTTGCTTAGTGACATATTGCTTTGTTAGAGAAGAGAGAGGTAAGCTGGTTGTTTTTCCAAGCTCCATGGTAATTCATTGTAGTAAAAAGGATTCTGGAAGAAAGGAAGAGCTAGCTTAATATCCAGTTGCACAAACATTTACCTAAACCCCCTAAAACTCTATATAATCTTCAGAGTTTTCCTTTTAATATTCTCAAAACTCTATAAACAGACTACCAGTAGAAACCGATATTCAGGGAAGCTATGAGATGCAGCTATGATTCTAAAGAAAATAGAAAACATTACACAACCCACTTCATCTGAGAAATCCTGTGGCATCTGAACTTAAGAAAAACCCCTATACAACAGGACTAGCTTCCTCCTTGCACACCACAGGTTCGCATGCAGTCTGTTTTTTTGTTGTTACCTTGGTTTAATTTTGTAAAAAGCTGGCATTTGGGATACAGTGGCGCGCACACACACACACGTGCCATGAATATTTAAGATCGTTCTGCATTGTCCATGTGGAGTTATGGAGTTCAACAGTGATCCTCTTCTGTTAACGGTTACAGGACCAGAGTCAGTAGGGTTAGTTGCTTCCTAATCACCTGATGTGTTTAAAAGAGCCAATGGGAGGCTGCCTTGTAGAGGCAGAGACAGAAGGCAGAAGATGGGGAGTGCCTCTGAAGGGGCCTAAGTCGGGAGTAGTAAAATGCAGGAATCCAGAATTTATCTGACTCTCTTGTGCTCAGTCACAGGACAGATCCTCCCCCCGACTACCTGCTCACTCCTCAATTAAATGCTTGCTCTTTGGCAGTGGAGAACTAGCTCTCCACTCACGTAACCTCCCCGAAATCACACTTTCCCTCTCCATGCCTGGCTTTCGGTGGTGCTGTGTGCAGTGAAGAAAAAGAGAATCCAATAACATAAAACTATTTTAATAATTTTTAAAGGAAGTTTAAATGATCCACACTCGATCGGGGTCGATGAAAATGGCTCTGGTGTCGAAGGGCAACAGGTTGCTAATAAATACAATAGTTTAGGAAAGTGCTGCTTCTGTCATGGAGAAACTATTTTCTGGGGAAAATAATACTACTGTAATTCATTTTCGAAAGCCATAGAGAGTTCCTGGATGAAGAATGTAGTTATTAAAGGCAAAAATACACAATATGTTGTAATGAAATGTTTGTGCTTCACACTTCATTAAGTGTTTTGTGGGCCTCTAGGGAAATTCTCTCCTACACACAGAGAAGTACTGTTTATACATGGTGGGATCACTAACTAGAGGGAGTGCAGACAGCCTGTGTTCAAAGGAAGAACTTGCTACAACTTCCGCAGGTTCCATTTAAAACACAAAACGAGACGTTGAAAAAAAAAATGTGTAAGACTAAAAAAAGAACACACAAAATTATATGTGATTTTGGTTGCCTTTATATTAATCCAGTGGTATTTTTGTCTTACTGGTGGGTTTGCTTGAAGTATAGGGTGATGGAGAAAACCAATGGTTCAAATTAGTGGGATTCACTGAAAAACATCTGGTGACAAATTCTATAGCCTAAGATATCCAATAACACATTTAGGGCTCTGAGAATTCAGATGGTTGGCAGTTTGGGGTCCTTGGCTGTGTTCACTTAGAGAATTTTGAAAGTGAAAATGTAAAATAGTGGTAAAATGGCAAAGAAATTCACAAAAAATAAAATTCTTGGGAGGTGGGAAAATCCACTCAGAGGAAATATACAAAAAATGAGTAACTCAAGAAGATCTCATGAGCAAAGCATCTTCAAACAAGAAAAGTAAATTATGTGAAGAAAAGCAAACTATGAAAGTTCTTGCCTGTATATACTTCTGTATGAGCTGCATCCTCTTAGCAGTGCTTTTTTAGGACAAATGTGTCCATGTGTTTGGCCTAAATGTACAAATTGCTGTAACATTTCTAAGGAAAATAGAACAAGGGAATGTAAAAGGGAATCACACACCAAAAAAAAAAAAAAAAAATCAGGAGAGAAATACTAAAGACTATCAGGAGAAAATACTAACACCCATATTCTTTTAAAAACGCTGTATGAGGTTTTCAAGTACGCATTCCTTTGCCTCAAGAATATCTTTTCCCCTGAAGAAGTATGTTAACCTTAATGGCTTTCCCTAGAGCTAGAATTTCAATTAGTTGCTTTACTACTGCGACTCTTGTCACATAAAAAAGTGGTGACTCTCAAGACTCTTGTTCTAAGCTATATTCTTCATGTGCACATCTGAGTTGAATTTAAATGTTTTTTTAATTTCCAAGCTCTGTATAATAGTAAGATGCTAATTATAGGAAACATACAACTTGAACTTAGAAGAACATAGCACTTGGTTTCCTTCTTGTTAATAAAAATACATGTTATATAAATAGATGCATTAATTGAAGAGTCGCAAATATTACTAAAAATAAAAGCTGTATAGTAGGATTGAGAGATTATGATGCCAACTTGTAACAAAATTCAGTCTCTATAATCATTTTTATCTGCTGAATTTTGTAATTTAATGCATTATACTGTATTAGAATTATGACAACATAACCAAATTATTTTACATTGTTATATTATATTACATACAACAGGCATTATGATAGTAATTTTTGAAAACCTAAAAAAAATAAGCCCTTTGAAGAATTCACCTATTGAGGATTACCAGTGGTACAATATCCAATAGTGTGTTCCTAATTGAGATTTTTCCAAAAAACTCCTAATCTGATCATTATGGCAATAATATTGTTAATATTAAGAGGCAATAATATATAAATGGGGCTTTTCACAGTTCTCTGGAAATATAGTTCTCAGCATCTTCCCTGAGGACATTCAGAACAAAACACTAGTGACAGATAAATTACTGATGAAAACTTCAAAGATTTGTAAAAGAGCTAACAAAGTGACAAGAGTTCAAACAGAGTTTATTCTCTTGGCTGCAACTTGTACTTCGGTTCTTTAGGTAACTTTAGCTCCTTTATGTTTCTTTAAAAGGCATACAAGGTCTAATTTCAGATTATCTAAATTACCTAAACAAAGGTCAAAACATCTTAAGATTTTTTAAAATAATTCTTTTCATCACACACAAAAATATCTTGTGTAACTATGTGAAGTGTTGAATGTTAACTGAATAAGAGGACGAAGAGAAGAGGTAGTGCTGTCAGGGACTGGAAGCAGGGGCATCTGACAAGGAGCTATGAGTCGGCAAAGGCCTCCAGTAGGGCCTAGGCTCACAGAAGATGAGGCCGCCAACTGATTTGGAGCCCTGGAGGAGAGGCAATGTTGCTGCAGACAGAGCAGTGTTAAGAAAGAAGAAATGCCCTTGGAAGTAAAGTGAAAGTCAAGTCGCTCATTCCTGTCCGACTCTTTGCGACCCCATGGACTGTAGCCTACCACGCTTCTCTGTCCTCGGGATTCTCCAGGCAAGAATACTGGAGTGGGTTGCCATTTCCTTCTCCAGAGGATCTTACCAACCCAGGGACCAAACCTGGGTCTCCCGCATTGTAGACAGACGCTTCACCATCTGAGCCACCAGGGAAGATGAAATGCCCTTGGTCTTGCCTTAATCTAACTCTCAGCTGTTGTCTCCCATTTCCCATGGCTACATGGAAGCCAGAAGGAAGGAAATCTGAGAAATGCAATTCTTGACCTCAAGAACAGAGAACAAGGATGCTCAGGGCAGGGAACAGATCTAGAGAGAAAAAATGGCAAGAATGCTTCCAGGCAGCACTTCAATGCTCTGGTTCACTTCATCACTTTCACCTGGTATCTGTCAAAAAACTCTGCAGAGTTCTTTTTTTCTTTAATTTTTGCCTCCTTTCAATCTCTCCATACTTCCCCCGGAATAGTTTTTCTGAGATAGGCTATACATTGTTCAACGACCCCCATGGCCAACAGACTAATACCTAAATTCTCTTAGATGATGTCCTTCTCCCTAATTACCTCTTTACTTTCAATTATGTGATTTACATCCAGCAATACTGAACTGCTTGTGATTTCCTGAGACTTCCATAGTTTCATGCTTTCCTGTATTTGTGTCCCTGGGAAACAACTGCTTACCCTATGTGAGGTAGTGCTTATAAGCAGACTGCCTTGGTCTGAACCCAGGTGCCAAAGCTTACTAGCTATATGAACTTGGTCAAGTTACTTAAGCTTACTGTGATTCAGTTTCCTCATCTAAAATTGAGAATAATAATAGAACCTAACTCAAAAGTTGCCTTGAAAACCAAAGAAGAGTTAATATATGAAGGCATTTATAACTGTGTACAAATAAATGTTATTATGATTATTATCATTTTATTGTTCTTTAAGACCCAAGTTCGGAGAAGGCACTGGCACCCCACTCCAGTACTCTTGCCTGCAAAATCCCATGGATGGAGGAGCCTGGTGGGCTGTAGTCCATGGGGTTGGAAAGAGTCAAACACGACTGAGCAACTTCACTTTCACTTTTCACTTTCATGCATTGGAGAAGGAAATGGCAACCCACTCCAGTGTTCTTGCCTAGAGAGTCCCAGGGATGGGGAAGCCTGGTGGGCTGCCATTTATGGGGTCACACAGAGTTGGACACGACTGAAGTGACTTAGCAGCAGCAGCAAGACCCAAGTTAATTCCTACCACTGAGGTAATGCCTCTCTTAGGAAGAGCTAAGTGTTACTTTTTTTCTTCTCCTCTGGACCTTTTGCACATCTCTAATCATTTTAAGGTCTGTGTATATGTTGACCTCCAACAACAGTGGAGAGACAGTTTGAGAGCAGTGTCTGGGCCCTTCTGTCTTGGTATGACCAGGTCTTATACAGAGCCTCATCCAAGTAGAAATTAATAATAATGAAAACAACCAATATGTATCTGTCATGGAAAGGAAATTTCAAAACAATATAATCTGAATAAAACAGGGTAAGAATAAACTTAAATTTAATAAAAATGGTGTCTTGAGATCTTCAGATAAATAGAAACAGTGGAACCTTTGTCTTTATGATTCTCCAGAAAAAAAGTAAATATTCTTTTATGGCTGCTTTTGCTTCTGAAACTACTGCTNTGAAACTACTGCTGTGAGTAACTATAATCTTCCATTTTTGGATAGCAATATTCATATCAGACAAGGTAGACTTTAAACCAGAGGCTATAACAAAAGACAAAGAAGGGAATTATAAAATGATATAGTGATCAATGTAACAAGGGGACATTACACTTGTTAACATATATGTATCCAATACAGGATACATCACTTAAATGCATAAAGGAAATACTAACAGGGAGAAACTGACAATAATAGCAAGATAGTAGGGGACTTCAGAGAAGGCAATGGCAACCCACTCCAGTACTCTTGCTTGGAAAATCCCATGGACGGAGGAGCCTGGTGGGCTGCAGTCCATGGGGTCGCCAAGAGTCGGACACGACTTCACTTTCACTTTCATGCGTTGGAGAAGGAAATGGCAACCCACTCCAGTGCTCTTGCCTGGAGAATCCCATGGACGGAGGAGCCTGGTGGGCTGCTGTCTATGGGGTCGCACAGAGTCGGACACAACTGAAGCGACTTAGCAGCAGCAGCAGCAGCAGGGGACTTTAACACTTCCCTTAGATCACTGGATAAATCACCTTGATAGAAAATCAGTAAGGCAAAAGTAGTCTTAAATGACACAGTAGACCAGTTGGACTTAATATATACCTATAGGGCACTACGGAGAAGGCAATGGCACCCCACTCCAGTACTCTTGCCTGGAAAATCCCATAGACGGAGGAGCCTGGTAGGCTGCAGTCCATGTGGTCACTAAGAGTCAGACACGACTGAGCGACTTCACTTTCACTTTTCACTTTCCTGCATTGGAGAAGGAAATGGCAACCCACTCCAGTGTTCTTGCCTGGAAAATCCCAGGGATGGGGGAGCCTGGTGGGCTGCCGTCTATGGGGTCGCACAGAGTTGGACACGACTGAATCGACTTAGCAGCAGTAGCAGCATAGGGCACTGCATGCCAAAATAGTAGAATATACATTCTTTTTAAGTGCATGCAGAACATTCTCCAGAATAAATCACACATTAGGCCACAAAAGCAGTCTCAGTACATTTAAGGGGATAGAAATTATATGAAGCATTTTTTTCTGACCAAAGTGGTATAAAGATAGAAGTCAATTACAGAAGGGAAAATGGGAAGACAATAAACACATGAAGACTAAACTACGTGATACTAAAAAAAAAGAAAAAAAAAAACTAAAAAATAGTTGATAAAAAAATCAAAAAGGAAATCAGAAAGTATTTTGAGACAAATGAAAATGGAAACACAACACTCCAAAATCTATGGGATGCAACAAAATTCTAAAAGGGAAATTTATAGTGATGCAGGTCTTCCTCAAGAAATAAGAAAATTTTCAAATAAACAAGCTAACTACAAACCTAAAGGAATAAGAAAAAGAACAAACAGAATCAAAGTCAGCAGAGGAATGAAATAATAAAGATCAGAGAGGAAATAAATAAACCAAAGATTAAAAAGTAGAAAAGAATCAATGAAACAAAAGCAGGTTTTTTGAAGATAAATTGATTAACCTTTAGCCAGGCTCACCAAGAAGAGAGAGGACCCAAATAAACAATTAGAAATAAAAGAAGAGAAATAACAGCCAATTCCACTGGAATATGAAATATCATAAGAAAATATTATGAAACATTTTATGCCAACAAACTGGACAACCTAAAAGCCATTGACAAATTTCTAAAAACATACAACCTTCCAAGACTAAATCAAGAAGAAACAAACAATTTGAACAGACTGATCACTAGTAGTGAAACTGAATTTGTAATAATGAAGGAAAAACTCATAGCAAACAAAAGTCTAGGACTGGATGATTTCACAAATTTATAGAAAAAAAAGCTACTACTTAACTGTTCTCAAACTATTCCAAAAAACTGAAGAGGGTAGAACACCCCTAAATGCATTCTACAAGGCCGCAGTTACCCTAATACCAAAACCAGACAAAGATGTCGCACAGAAAAAGAAAATTACAGGCCAGTATCTTTAATGAATATTGAAGCAAAAAGCGTCAGCAAAATATTAGCAAACACGATCCAACAATAAATAAAAGAGATTATACACCGTGATCAAGTTGGATTTACTCCAGGGACACAAGGGTGGTTCAACATTTGCAAATCAATCAACACAATACATCGCATTATAAAAAAGAACGATAAAAGTCACATGATTGTCCCAATAAATGCAGAAATGCATTTGACAAAATTCAACATCCATTCATGGTAAAAATGGTCATCAATATGAGTACAGAAGAAACAAATCACAACATAGTAAAAACTATTTACAACAAATACATAGGTAAGATCATACTCAAATGTGAAAAGCTGAAAGCCTTTTCCCTATATTTGGGAAGAAGACAAGGATGCCCACTTTCACCACTTCTATTCTGTTGAAAGTCCTAGCCACAGCAATCACACAAGAAAAAAGAAAGAAAAGGCATCCAAATTGGAGGGGGAAACTGTCACTATTTGCAGATGGTGTCATATTTTATATAGAAAACCCTATAGTTGCCACCTAAAAACCATTAGAACTAGGAAATAAATTCAGCAAAGTTGTAGAATTCAAAATTAATGTACAGAAATTTGTTGCTTTTCTATATACTAATAATGAACTATCAGAAATAGAAAGTAAAAAAATCTTGTTTAAAATCTCATCAAAAATAAAATAAGAATAAACTCGTCCAAAGAAAGAACTATACTCTAAAAACTATAAAATATTAATGAAGAAAATTGGACAAAATTCAAAGAAATGGAAAAGTTATCTTATCCATGGGATATTTTGGGGAGAGAATACTGGGATAGGGCCCCATTTCCTCCTTCTGAGGATCTTTCTGAACCAGGAATTGAACCCATGTCTCTTGAGTCTCTTGCCGTGGTAGTCAGATTGTTACCTCTGTGCCACATGGGAAGCCCCATAAGAATCTCAACATGATCCAATTTTAACATTATTTTCTTCACTCAGAGCTTGAGAAACATCTCAAACCACGTTAAGCTGACACAACTCTAAATGTATGCTTTCCAGTCTTAACTCCATCTGTAACCCCACTTGTAAATTTTTCACATGTCTTCCATCAACTTCTCCCATTTCCCAAAGCAGCAATTCCAACTCCCACCACACCTAGGAGCATCTTCATTGTATGAGCTCACTGGTTAACTTTTTTAATAAAGAAGTTAATTCAATGGAATAAATTCTAGCATCTATTACCCATATACTCTTCTGTAGCCAACAAGCAGTTCCAGGAGGCCTTACATTTTTATAAGCGTCGCTTTAGTGAAGCATTAAGACAATGCGAGTTGATGATGGAGAAATGTGCTGGCTGCTGAGCACATACACTGCATATCCATTTCTTTAACCTAATCAGTACACATTCTTCCTCCCCCTGAGAGCAGCACAGCATACCCTACTTCCCTAGGGTTCACCGATCAAAGATGCCCATGCTCTACGGATAGACGGATGACTTCATCAGCAATAAAGTGATTCACACGTGAGGTATTTCACTGAAAAAGTTGGGGAAAGGAGTATCATTCCGTATTTCTGGAGAAGATAAGTGTTTAGGATATAAGCTAGGGGGTGGACATTTCTTTCCCATTAAGGGTAGTCAGTAGAATGAAGCCTATATGGAAGAGCAGAATCAAGAGATTTTTCAAAAATGACATCTGATACTTGATAACAGCTTTTGAGCACTGTTGCATGTGCTCAGTTGTGTCTGACTGTTTGTGACCCTATGGACTGTAGCCCACCAGGCTCCTCTTCCCATGGGGGTTCTCCAGGCAAGAATACTGGAGTGGGTTGCCATGCCCTCCTCCAGGGGATCCTTTCAAGCCAGAGTTCGAACCTGCATCTCTTTATGTCTCCTGCACTGGCAGACAGAATCTTTACCACTGAGGCACCAGGGAAGCCCTTTTGCGCAGCTGGGTCCAATCACATCTGAACATCAGCCCTGGGAATCAGTACGTTTCCCTCTTCCATGAAAGAACATAAAAGAGCTGGAGTCATATTTTGATTATTTATTAACAAGGGAATCCCAGCTAATATCCCATCTTTCCTCATTCAAGAGGGCAGAAAGAAGAAATAGTCTGTAAATAAATTTAAGCTAAAAAAATTGAAAACTTAGACAAGGAAATTGTCCTCTTGCAAAATATAACCTACCAAAACTAACTTAAAAAGAAAGACAAACATCCTTAAAATAACTAATGATCACTAAAGAAATTGAATCAGTAGATAAAGCTATTAACATACCGTCCAACCCACACAAACACAAAGAACAATATCAAAAGGTCAAGGCCAAGTAATTCTATTGACAATTTACACCAAGCTTAAAACAATACAGAAAAAACATCTCAAGTAATTTAAGATCAACATAAGTTTAAATTAAAATCAGAAGAGTATAAAAAATAATTATAAGCCAATTTCAGTTTTAATATAGAGTGAAGTTGAACCAGAAAGTTGAAGTTCAAAGACTACTAGGAATCATGACAAATCTAATTCATGGTGACCTTCACTTCAATTCCTGCTGAACGAGTAAGCATTTAAAACAAAAAATATATGATAAGGACAGAAATAAGAAAGTAGATACAGTTCCCCAGCTTTGCCTAGTTTCTCAGAGAGGTGTTTCCTAAGTTTTATTTTGAAAGAAGAGAGAGTAGAATGAGAAACTCATCACATCAAAAAAGTCCAAGTCACCAGCTTGCTTCCATTTGTGCATTAGAAGAGGAGAGGGATTGTATTATCATTTATCTTGTGGTTCAGTCTCGAAGTCGTGTCCAGTTCTTTGCGACCCCATGAACTGCAGCATGCCAGGCTCCTCTGTCCTCCCTACCTCCCAGAGTCTGCTCAAATTCATGTCCATTGAACCATCTCACCCTTTGTCCCCTCATTTCCTTTCTGCTGCTGCTGCTAAGTCGCTTCAGTCGTGTCCGACTCTGTGCGACCCCAGAGACAGCAGCCCACCAGTCTCCCCCGTCCCTGGGATTCTCCAGGCAAGAACACTGGAGTGGGTTGCCATTTCCTTCTCCTACTACTATATAAAACAATTCCCTTCTATTCTATAATGACACAATTTTGTGTCAATGTATTTTGTTTTTATTGCAACACTAGAACCACAATAGACGAAACCACAGCCTATTACAAATATACATAAAACTTCTAAAAATGTATATCTGCAAACTGAAATCTACAATGTATTTTTAAAAATTTCAAAGAGAAGAAATAATTAGTCTATGTTCAAAATGGGCTCAAGGAGCAACACAAAAAGGCATGGGGCATGGGATGGGAAGTGGATTGGAAATCTGAGTTCTTTTTGGAAATTTCTAATTTTTGTTACTATTTTACAAAACTGAATAATGTTACGTTCTTATTTACCCAAGTTCATGCCTCATCAGCTGAAATATATATTGTTGCTATTTAGTTGCTAAGTCTTGTCTCTTTGCAACCCCATTGGCTGTAGCCTACCAGGCTCCTCTGCCCACAGGATTTTCCAGGCAAGAATACTGGAGTGGGTTGCTATTTCCTTCTTCAGGGGATCTTCCTGATCTAGGGACTGAACCTGCATCTCCTGCAGCTCCTGCATTGGGAGGCAGATTCTTTACCACTAAGCCACTGGGTAGGCCCTTATTCATTCATCCTTATTCATCTGTTTACCCAACTTCACGCCTTGTTAGTTGAGATAGATATTGCATTCTTTTTTAAAAATTTTATTTTATTTTGATACTTGGGATCTTAGTTCCCTGACCAGGGATCGAACCCAAGCCCCCTGCATCATTGGGAGTATGGTCTTAACCACTGGACTCCCAAGGAAGTCCCCAAATATACATTGTAGAATATTGTATCTTCTGACTGCCTGTCAAAAAATAAAAAAGTGTCCACAGCCAGTGTGAATTTCCTTCTCCTCTGGCAGTGGTTCATGCTTCCTGTTGGTATAGCTAAGACCCCTCTGTGTGTGCCTCTAGGCTGTGTATCTCCTGGAGAATTCTTCATTCTCTTCATCTGTTTGCTTTAAAACTACTTCAAGGTTCATTGCTCTTTGACCTAGTCAGCTCCGCTATTCTTCCAATCCAGTCTAATTCCCCAACTGGAGCTTCAAGACTATTAACTGCTGTGCTGTTAACAACCATGTGCTTGTCTGTTTCCACCAACTTTTGGTGACTCCCTGATCACATTCAGGGTGCAAAAGTGCTAGGAGTGAACAGTCCACAGCCCCCACCAGCAGCAGCGCGTATCACCGAATCTTTTGGAATCTTTTCCCATGATGTACTTAGTAGAGGCTCTGTAGCAGCAATTCACCCTCTGGAAGAACCCAGATAGAAACACAAGACAGGGTTGCGGATTAACTGATGCTAATAGAAATGTTCACCAAGATAGTCCGGACAAAACAGGGCATCTCAGGTGAAGGCCTGTGTATCATTACAACAGTATATGGGAAGGTGTGCTTTCCTGGGAAGGAAAAAAATCCTTTTGTTTGTCTTGTAGCTTAAGAGTACACGTATTGTCTGCCAGTTGCATTGACTGTGGTAAGAACTACTTACCACAAGAAGAGTTTATAATGGCAGCGTGAACCTCAAAGATGATGTTTATTCCATACCTGAGCCAATAAACCCAAAGCAATATTTTATGGCTCTTTGTCGTTTTTCCATATTATATTAGGCTGATCCTTTCAGCAGGAGTTTTAACGCATTTGAAACCAATTTGGTGGCCAGCTTTAAAAGCATTTAATAAGAGGAATGTAGAGGAAACATCATCAGTGAGCAAGGTTGGCCTTAACGATAGCTTTACCTGTTTATTATTATCTCCTGCTTCCTAGGGATAAGAGGTCAGCAGTTCTACAAATCAAGTTAAAAAAAAAAAAAAAAAAACTGAGACTTTCTGGAGCCACAGGCCCTTCATTCCTGCAGGATAATGCAGGCTACTAGCCTTCCATAATGGGGAGGTTGTGGTTTATTCTGTTTCCTTGTAGGGACTTTCTGGAAGGAATTTTATGGCTATGGGCTTCTTGTGATCATTAAGCAATCCATAGCTTGTGTGGGAAGGGAAAGCACTTGTCCTAAAAGCGGTGACTTCAATTTTCCTTCCTACTTGCTGTCCAAGAGTCTCCATTAGACCCTACACTTCTTTGGAGAAAGCATTGGAAGCCCACATTCATTCACAGAACATGTGGCTCAGGCATTCTTGGGGGCAAAGCCTGACTTTCCCTGCTCACTGAGGCGGAGAGGACTAACCTGAATGGGAGAGTTGAGGAAAAATGCGTCTGCTTCCTGAACAGGGCCTGGCCTTGCTTTGAGGGTATCTAGGGAGCTGATGCTGGTAGCCATCATGGTTCTCACTTGACCCAATCTTTCCCTCTGGTCAACACACATTTCTCCAGACAGAGGCATTCTGCTGACTTCCACTAGAACGATCTGCAAGCAAAGGTGAAGCAGAACTATACGGAGCAAATGAAAATAGAACCTGTGGGATAACCTGCCACTCTACAGAAGTAAATATGACGAGCTTTGACCCACAGGAAACTGTTTTATGGTGAAGAGTTTGTCCTTTCAAAGAAAGGACTGGCCATTTTACTTTTTCAAAATGAAACCTTAGATTAGTGAAAATATTGCCAGATGCCTGGTGGAAATGATTTCATCCATAGGGACTTCATGGGGCTCTCTCTTGAAAAGAAAAATTAACCTTCAATAAATAAAAAAACTTTAAATTCCGTGTTGGTAAAATTATTCTTACATTCGAGTTCTCATCAAGGACTAATATATTTATGACACTTGAAGTTTTTCCATTAAACTGTTTTTGAGTTATGAGCGGCAAAAAAATAAGTTTGAACAAATTGAAGGAAAAAAAAAAGAAAAAGAAAAAATTGAGCTCTCGTGTCCCTTAGCCAGAAAGTATTTTATTTACATCTCTGACAATTCTCTGAACATCATCCCCATCCCCACGTAGCTATGGGCGCACCAGTACTTACAAGTTTTAGGTAGAAAACCTTTTAACTTTAGCAAATACTTTAATTCAACAAATATGTGTACCACTAAGGTACACAAAAGGTATATCTTTTAAGGTATGCAAAACTGGGCACAAGGCACACAAAATGTGATTGTGACACAGCATTGGGATTTTTTCTTTAGAAAAGAACAAGCTTTATGTAACGAGGAAACACGGCTGTTTAAATTTTAGAAGTGTAGAATCTGAAAAGTCTGCAAAGGAGGGAGGAGGTATGTCAGGCAGCTGAGAATCTGGTCAGTAAACAGGTGAAATTGGGTATCCTTTAGTGACAGTCTTCTTTTAAATTTATTTTTAATTGGAGGATAATTGCTTTACAATGTTGTGTTGGTTTCTGTCATGCAAAAATGTGAATCAGTCATCAGTATACATGTATCCCCTCCCTCTTGAACCTCCCTCCCAACCGCTTATCCCATCCTTCTAGGTCTTCACAGAGCCCCACATGGAGCTATTGTGGTGATAGTCTTACATGTCACATGAAATAATATTCCGGAGGCCTGGTGTGCTGTGGTTCATGGGGTTGCAAGGAGTCGGACACGACTGAGCGACTGAACTGTACTGAACTGAACATTAATTAATTTTCACACAAATTTTTAACACAATTTTAAAAAATCTTGGAAGTTGAAGGTGTACAGTATGATGGTTTAATTTCACATATATTGCAAAATGACTACCACAATGGATTTAGTTAACATAAAATAAAAATAAAAGAATAAAAATATCCTTGTAATGAGAACTTTTAGGATTTACTCTCAACAATTTTCCTATATATCATAAAATATATATATATTATTGTACATTACACCCCTACTACATATTTATCTTTTAAAAGCAAGTTTGCACCTTTTGACCACCTTCCTCCAACTCCCCCTCATCCATACCCCATAACCACGAACCTGATTTCTTTTTTCTATGATGGTTTGGATTTTTGTTTGTCTGTTTGGTTTGACTCCATGTATAAGGGAGATCATACAGTATTTTTTGTCCAATGTCTGACTTATTTCATTTAGTATACCATCTTCCTGACCCATGCAGCCACAGTGTCCCCTTTTTTGGGCTTCCCTGGTGGCTCAACTGGTAAAGAATTTGCCAGCAATGCGAGAGACCTGGGCTTGATATCGGGTTGGGAAGATCCCCTGGAGAAGGGAATGGCTACCCGCTCCAGTATTCTGGCCTAAAGAATTCCATGGACTGTATAGTCCATGGGATTGTAAAGAGTTGGACAGGACTGAGCGACTTTCACTTTCATAAAAACTTACTTCAAGGTTCATCCATGTTGTCACTATGGTAGAGTCCCTCATTTTTATGACTGAATCCAGTTCAGGTCAGTCACTCAGTCATATCTGACCCTTTGCTACCCTATAGACTGCAGAATCCCAGGGATGGGGGAGCCTGGTGGGCTGCCATCTATGGGGTCACACAGAACTGGACACAACTGACACGACTTAGCAGCAGCACACCAGGCCTCCCTGTCCATCACCAACTCCCGGGGCTTGCTCAGACTCATGTCCATCGAGTCAGTGACCCCATCCAAACACATCATCCTCTGTTGTCCCCTTCTCCTCCTGCCGTCAATCTTTCCCAGCATCAGCATCTTTTCCAATGAAAAAGTTCTTTCCGTCAGGTGGCCAAAGTATTGGAGCTTCAGCTTTAGCATCAGTCCTTCCAATGAATATTCAGGACTGATTTCCTTTAGGATGGACTAGTTGGATCTCCTTGCAGTCCAAGGGACTCTCAAGAGTCTTCTCCAGCACCACAGTTCAAAAGCATAAATTCTTCAGTGCTCATTTTCTTTACGGTCCAACTCATATCCATACATGACTACTGGAAAAAACATAGCTTTGACTAGATGGACCTTTGTTGGCAAAGTAATGTTTCTGCTTTCGAATATGCTGTCTAGGTTGGTCATAGCTTTTCTTCCAAGGAGCAAGCATCTTTTAATTTCATGGCTGCAGTCACCATCTTCAGTGATTTGGGAGCCTAAGAAAATAAATCTGTCACTGTTTCCATTGTTTCTCCATCTATTGGCCTCGAAGTGATGAGACTGGATGCCATGATCTTTGTTTTTTGAATGCTGAGTTTCAAGCCAGCTTTTCCACTCTCTTCTTTCACCTCTTCCCTCAGAGGCTCTATAGTTCCTCTTAATTTTCTGCCATAAGAGTGGTGTCATCTGCATAACTGAGGTTATTGATATTTCTTACTGTAATCTTGATTCCAGTTTGTGTTTCATCCAGCCCAGCATTTTGCATGATGTATTCTGCATACAAGTTAAATAAGCAAGGTGACAATAAACAACCTTGATGTACTCCTTTCCCAATTCGGAACCAGTCTGTTGTTCCATGTCCAGTTCTAAATGCTGCTTCTTGACCTGCATACAGATTTCTCAGGAGGCAGGTAAGGTGGTTTGGTATTTCCATTGCTTTAAGAATTTTCCACTTTTTTTGTGATCCACATAGTCAAAGGCTTTAGCGTAGTCAATGAAGCAGAAGTAGATGCTTTTCTGGCATTCTCTTGCTTTTTCTATGCTCCAACGAATGTTGGCAATTTGATCTCTGGTTCCTCTGCCTTTTCTAAACCCAGCTTGAACATCTGGAAGTTCTCAGTTCATGTACTGCTGAAGCCTGGCTTGAAGAATTTTGAGCATTACTTTGCTAGCGTGTGAGATGAGTGCAATTGTGCGGTAGTTTGAACATTCTTTGGCATTGCCTTTCTTTGGGATTGGAATGAAAACTGACCTTTTCCAGTCCTGTGGCCACTGCTGAGTTTTCCAAATTTGCTGGCATATTGAGTGCATCTTCTTTTAGGATTTGAAATAGCTCAGCTGGGAATCCATCACCTCCACTGGCTTTGTTCATAGTGATGCTTCCTAAGGCCTACTTGACTTCGCGTTCTAGGACATCTGGCTCTCGGTGAGTGATCACACCATCGTGGTCCTCTGGGTCATGAAGATCTTTTTTGTACAGTTCTTCTGTGTATTCTTGCCATCTCTTCTTCATGTCTTCTGCTACTATTAGGTCCATACCATTTCTGTCCTTCCTTGTGCCCATCTTTGCATGTAATGTTTCCTTGGTATCTCTAATTTTCTTGAAGAGGTCTGTAGTCTTTCCCATTTATTGTTTTCCTGTATTTCTTTGTAAAAACCACAATGAGGTACCACTTCACACCAGTTAGAATGGCTGCGATCCAGAAGTCTGCAAGCAATAAATGCTGGAGAGGGTGTGGAGAAAAGGGAACCCTTTTACATTGTTGGTGGGAATGCAAACTAATACAGCCACTATGGAGAACAGTGTGGAGATTCCTTAAAAAATTGCAAATAGAATTGCCTTATGACCCAGCAATCCCACTGCTTGGCATACACACCGAGGAAACCAGAATAGAAAGAGACACATGTACCCCAATGTTCATCGCAGCACTGTTTATAATAGCCAGAACATGGAAACAACCTAGATGTCCATCAGCAGATGAATGGATAAGAAAGCTGTGGTACATATACACAATGGAGTATTACTCAGCCATTAAAAAAAATACATTTGAATCAGTTCTAAGGAGATGGATGGAACTGGAGCCGATTATACAGAGTGAAGTAAGCCAGAAAGAAAAACACCAATACAGTATACTAACGCATATATATGGAATTTAGAAAGATGGGGATGATGACCCTGTATGCGAGACAACAAAAGAGACTCAGATCTATAGAGTGAACTTTTGGACTCTGGGGGAGAGAGGGAGGGAGAGGGTGGGATGAGATGGGAGAATGGCATTGAAACATGTATACTATCAAGTAAGAAACGAATCGCCAGTTGATGTCAGATGCAGAATGCAGGATGCTTGGGACTGGTGCAAGGAGAGGACCCAGAGGGATGGCATGGGGTGGGAGGTGGGAGGGGATTCATGTTTGGGAACGCTTGTACACTCGTGGTGAATTCATGTCAATGTTTGGCAAAACCAATACAGTAATGTAAAGTAAACTAAAGTTAAAATAAAAATTTTAAAAGTAAAAAAAAAAAAAAAAAAAGAAGGCTCTCTTATCTCTCCTTGCTATTCTTTGGAACTCTGCATTCACATAGATATCTTTCCTTCTTTACCTTTCACTTCTCTTCTTTTTCAGCTATTTGTAAAGCCTTCTTAGACAACCATTTTGCCTTTTTGCATTTCTTCTTCTTGAGGAATTATATAACATATATATTAGTCTTTTACATTTTTTATTAAGATTGTTTCTATGTCTTGGAAATTATAAATGATGCTGCTATGAATGTGAGGGTTCAGATTTCTTTACAAGGTATTGTTTATGCTTCTTTTGGATATGTTCCCAGAAGGTGAGTTGCTGGATCGTGTGATAGGTAAATGCACTTTCCCTTGAAGCAATTTCACAGTGAATATGTTCTGGTCTCACCACTGCCTGCCAGTGAAATGAAGGGTTCGGGGAACTACACTAACTCTTTGAGGCTACCTACCCAGGACCATGAGAAGTGATATCAGTCCCAACAAGACAGCAGTGCCTGGGAAGGTGCAGAGGAGCTGGTCTATAGAATTAGCGAGGGAGCATTTTCTAAAGAGTTGGTAAGTATCAGAGAATTTTCACATAAAGAGTAAAAATTTTTCAAGAGAAGAAAAAGCAAGAAAGGCAAGTAAAATGAAAACTGGCTGTTGTTGTTCAGCTGCCCAGTGGTGTCCAGCTCTGTGTGACCCCATGGACTGCAGCAGGCCTGGACTCCATCCCTCACTCTCCCCCCTTCATGGATCACTGCCTTGTCATGGCAAAGGGGCTTGCGTAACTCAGTGAAGCTATAAGCCATGCCGTGTGGGGGCACCCAAGACAGATGGGTCATGGTGGAGAGTTCTGACAAAATGTGACCCATTAGAGGAGGGAATGGCAAGGCACCGCAGTATACTTGCCGTGAGAACCACATGACTGTATAAGAGGGAACTGGTTACTAATCCATTTAAATTTTATCATAGTTTTAAAAAACATTTTATCTCTGAAATTTCTAAACTTGGGAATTATGCTATTGTCCAAACAATTTGGACATTCATTCATTCATTCACCCCTTTATTATTTAAGTTTTTTTTGTTTTTTTTTTTTTTCAGGCACAACTACTAGTATCACTTTTCCTGAGGCAGAAGCCCTACACACAATGCCCACTGGCCTATAACATTTTTTTAAGGGAAAAAACTGGAAGCTGGTATCAAGCAAAATCCTTCAGAGATCTTCAAAATGAATCTGGTTCTGGTATGTAGCTTACCCAGTGTCTTATTCCCATTTAAATAAACGTCTTAGTTTCTCCTTTGTAAAAACGAAGTAACCCTAGACATGAGAAAGATTTGTATTTGCTTTAGAGGTTTGGGCAGCCTAGATGTTATGAGATAACATTGGATATCAATGCCTCTGCAAATTATCTCTTATCAAACCAGACCCAAGAAGAGACAAAACGAGGGCATCTTGTTTCAATCAGGAACGATCAATCATCCTGCATCTGGTACAATTCAGTTTATCCACAAGAAGTTAGTTTGTATCACACGAAATATCAAGGTGATTGATTAAAAGTGTTTTTCACTTGTATAACATTTGCATCCTATTGACTGCTTTCCACACAGCTCTGCATTCAAGTCATGGGCGACAGAGTCCAACTGACTGGGGACTGAGTTCCCTCCCACTATTAATAGAGACCTCTCTCTAGGCAAGCTAATTTACCTCTATGTCCCTCAGTATCATCATATGTCAAATGAGGATTTACAATACTCATCTCAAGAGTTATGAGAATTAATGGGAAGAATACCTGAAAGTTTTGAATGAGTCTGGAGAGTAGTAGCTATTCTGTACTTCTCATTTTAGTATTAGTAATCTGATTTCAATGTAAAAGTCCACACAGGTTGAAAAAAAGACAGAAATACTTATGATAATTAAATTAAATTGTCTCTCAGAGTTTGGGGGTAGAGAGCATACGAAATCCCTCTCCGTTTCCCTCTCCCCTTTTTTGTTTTTAAAACAGGCTATTTCGTTTTCTCTTTTTTGTATTCTATCAAAGCATTCATCTACTAAGGACCCTTCTTCCCTCCTTACAGTGCATACCAACTCAGATCACCAGTAGCCTTTGACTCTTTGGAGTCATCCAGCCAAGTGAGGCACCAAAGACTAGACTTTTGCTATGTCAATTATGATATTTTGGCAACACGGTATTTCGGCATCCATTTTTCATTACACTGCTGATGATGGGCTAACAGAATGAAGTTATATGGGAAAAGCATAAACATCTGGAGTGCAAACTGATTCCGTCATAAATTCTTGGAAAGAGTTGCTTTGCAAGGTGTCTCCCACGGAAGGAAAATAGCTATCTTGGATGTCAGCCTGGGTACCAGTGAACACAGTCTAGTAGGGTTCCATGCTACAGAGAGGCAAAATTCTTTTCCTAGAATCTATTGTAAAATATACATTTGGTTTCCATTGACACTCCTACTAAAAACTGAAATTCACACAAGGGAAGATGGATACAGTTTGCAGTGGATCAGAATTTGGATAATTACATTTTTAAAGTAACATTTGTTAACTCTGAGGAGTTTTAGAAGCAAAAATACCATTTGAAGATGTGACGATTTGACTTGAGCTGTTTAAAATGATAAGCCCACATTCATGTATACTAATGCTCATTCATTTTTTAGTGAGAAAATGATTATTGTCTCATGAATTGTAGCTTTCTTGTCTGGCCCTAAATAATGTAACTTTATTGAGAAAATCTGGGCTCTGAGACACATTACAAACAGTTATAAATAGAGCAGTTAAATTACTGAAGTCCTTACTAGCAGAAGTTTTCATTATAGACAGATATTAAGAGGTTCATCATTCGTGTATGTACATGCTATAATCTGATTCTTGACAGAACTGAGAAATGTACCCTTCCATATGTGGGTGAAGATGTCTTCTTTTCCTTTTTCAATTTCTCTAGAGATACCAAAAAAGCATATTTTGTGAAAACCTCTTTCTCAAGGACCAAGGCTCTTTTAGCATATTCCTTGATCTTTCAGGATAAAGATGGAGACTGGGGTGAAATCCCACCCCATATAGTATGCGTACCTGGTTTTTAACTGCACAAGTCCTACATGAATGTGGGGCTTCCCCGGGTGGCTCAGATGGTAAAGAATCTGCCTGTAAAGAGAGAGTCCCGGGTTCAGTACCTGGGTTGGGAAGATCCCCTGGAGGCAGGCATGGCAACCCACTCCAGTACTCCTGCTGAGAATCCCATGGACAGAGGAGCCTGGCAGGCTACAGTCCATGGGGTCACAAAGAGTCAGACACGACTGAGTGACTAACACTTTGTATACATTATCACTGTAGGAAAATCAAACAATACAGACTAGTTACCAGGCCTTTCACTCGAGCTTCAGTCAAAAAAATCTGGATTTCTTGTTTGAGGCAATTCCTGATTATTTAGCATTCTGAATATGCTTGAAGAGCTGATCAGACAATTAACTGTTCTGTACACAGACTTTTGCTAAGCACCCTGTTTTCTGGCCTATATCTCAGCCTTGCCCTCTATTACACCTGATGATTCAATGTCCTAAAACTACCCAAGACTATTATCCAGAGTTCTCCAATGTGGTTCTCATACCCGCAACAGCAGCACCACTAGAGAACTCATCAGGAATGCAAATTATCAGGTTCTACCTCAGGCCCACTGAGTCAGAAACTGTGGGATGGGGGTCTAGCAATCTGTGTTTTGGCAAGCATGATGCCCACTGGCATTAATGTTTGGGCACCTTAGATTTGGAACAAGCAACTCCCTTGGAGGATAAACCTTCTGTCCACTCCCTAGGCTCCGGCTTTCTCTGCCCTGCTGCACCAACAACCCACACTATTCTGCCTGCTCTCAATCTTTCAAATATGTGTTAAAGTCTATGGGCCTCTAATGACCTCATTCCTATTCTCTTTATTTGTGCATTCTTTTAGCCCTTTTATTTCAGTTCTATCCTATCAATTCACTGTAGTTTGGCCATGTTTGGAATCTGGAGTTCAATGTCGCTTTCTCTCTGAACTTTGATGTGCTTAGGTTGCATATTTTATTCATTTCGTTTGACCTGAGTGGAACTATACATATAAATATTCACTCTTTAGGATTTATTGATTTTTACGATCACAATTTTATTTTTCATATTGCTAATTATTTAACAGAAATTATTTTTGTTTTGTAAATACCCTAATGAGAATATTATATTGTCCTGATAAAGATAATAAGTCTTATGCAGTGTACTTATGTTTTCTTTGTCGATTTGTTTCCTCAGCTGTTAAATGCTTTTGTTCACTTGTTGAAATTGGTACCTTTATATTCAAGGAGCCAGGTTGGCCATCTATGAATGTGATTTCTATTTAGCGCAACCCACTACAGTTGCGGTTGTTTTGAATGGGAAGAAAAGAGAGAGGAAGGAGGCAAGATGTGACAATAGCTGATTTTCTGCGTGTGAGTCCCCCCTGTTCCTCCTGGACCCACAGGATGCCTGGAGCCCCACCTACCCCCCAAGTTCATGTGCCCACACCCTCTGTCCTGTCTGTCTGGGGGCAGATGGTTTCTCTCTGTATCACCCTCATTACCACACACTAAGCCAGTTAAGGTACACGTTACTCATTTAAAGTTGGGGGAACATAAAGCACAGTGGACTAAAGTGGTTTGTTCTAGAGCTCCATGAAGCAGTGATGGAGCCAAGAAGAAAGGGAATCTCCTGACTCCTGCCTGGGTCTATAGTCCTTTCCTGGATCAAGCCAAGATCTCTTACCTTGGCCTGAGTTGATCACCTGCCATTAAGGACCTGGCCAGTTGGAGAAAAGAGTTTTGAAACATAAAAGCATCTCATGGTGAGAGTAGGGGAATAAGAAATTGATGATCCTTTAAAACAAGAAACAATTTATATTTTTCCCCCATAAAATGAGATTGGACAGAAAGAATCACAGAGGATGACATCTTTCAGGGAGAATTTAATGTCAGTGGCCACCAAGGTGAGCCAAGGGGTTCTCTGTTTCTGCCAGTTCGGCTGCCACCATAAGCGCTACTTTGAGCAAACCACGCCTCTCATCTGACCAAGGACATGGCTAAGCCGTGAAAACTGGATGAAATCCCCATGAAGACGAAGCACTGGTGTGGAAGGTACTCAACACAAGCAATTGCTCAATGACACCAGTGTCTTAAAAAGGAATTCGGAATGGCTGAGGCTTCCCAGGGGGCGCAGTGGCAAAGAATCCACCTGCCAGTGCAGGAGATACAGGATACGTGGGTTCGATCCCTGAGTCAGGAAGATCGAACCGCCTCCTCAGGGAGGAGGAAATGGCAACCTGCTCTGCTATTCTTACATGGGAAACCCCAGAGGAATCTGGCAGCCTACAGCTTCAGGGGGGTCTCAAAGAGCCAGACACAATGAGAATGCGTGCATGTACACACGCTCTGTCTGGGCATGCATGCTAGAAAAAGTGTCGTTTGGTCAGAATATCTATGTCATCTCAGAAACTGTAAGAGGAGCATCTCCAACTGGAATTTCAGGCCAAGGGTACGTAGCAGACTAAGGCTTAAGTGCTGAGCTATTTTAGGGAGACAGGACAATGGGATGATTTTATTTAATAGGTGCTTTATGATTTTCAAACATCAAATAATAACGTATCGGGCTTCTCTGGCAGTCCAGTGATTAAAAATCTGCTGGCCAATGCAGGGGACACAGGTTTGATCCCTGTTCAGGGGAACTCAGATCCCAAATGCTGGGGGGCAACTAAGCCCATGTGTCTCAGCTACTGAAGTCCGTGTACGTAGAGCCCATGCTTGGCAATAAGAGAGGCCCAAGCACCATATCCCTCACTACCTGCAGCTAGAAAAAGCCCGTGTGCAGCAAAAAAGACCCAGTGCAGCCAGAAATACATGAATAAATAATAAATTTTAAAAATAATAATGTATCCGACAGCTTTACCTGCATCACAAACTACCCTTGAAGATCTTGGCATAAACACAAATAAACTATTTCATTCACAGATCTGCGGTTAGCAGCTTGAGCCACTTTGTCTGCTTTGACCCGAGTTCTCTTGGGTCGGCAGTCAGATGTGAGTTCAGCAGAAGCAGGCTGACCCTGAGCTAGGACACCCCAGTTCTCCCTACATCAAGGCGTGAATTTACACTGCTGCCATCGTGAATTTAGGATGGTTTCGTTGTGGAGGATGCACATGAAATCTCCTTGTCCCGTTAAAAATAAGCCTGTGGTTACTCAGCTTAAACAGTCACTAAAGAAGATAACCTAATAGTTTATTTGAGGTCTGAAGTCTTTGAGTTTTAAGAAGGGAAATTTTCGTTTCCCAGTCATTTCTATCAGTGGTGCGGCCAACTCTCTTCCCTCTGACAATCTCTCATGCAGCCTCGTGGCGTTGCTGTCATCCTCGGTGATTTACACGTGGTCCAGCCCAGTCTCTGGTTAGAATGGAGGCTCTCCCCCTCAGGCCCGTGAAGTCAGCTCAGCCTTTGTCTCCAGTAGCTTGCAGTGCCCCTTCCTCCGTGTCCTTTTCCTCTGGTGTTAGCACAGGGAAGAGGGAGGTAGATCTGTCTGCTGACATCCCTGTGCCTGGCAAATAAGCTGTCCTTTTCGTTGTTGGGGCTTCCCTGGTGGCTCAGAGGTTCAAGCCTCTGCCTGCAACATGGGAGACTTGGGTTCAGTCCCTGGGTTGGGAAGATCCCCTGGAGAAGGAAATGGCAACCCACTCCAGTATTCTTGCCTGGAGAATCCCATGGACAGAGGAGCCTGGTGGGCCACAGTCCACAGGGTTGCAAAGAGTTGGACACGACTGAGCGACTTCACTTTTCTTTGTTAGGCCAAACTACTCTTTCTTTTGTGTGAGCAGCTATATGTCAGAAGTGCAAAACTTTCTGTTGCTTTTCTAACATTTATTTATTTGGCTGCACTGGGTCTTAGTTGCATCTAGTGGGATATTTTCTTGCGGTGCACAGACTCTCTAGTTGCTGTGCATGGGCTTAGCTGCTCAGTAGCACATGGGATCCCAGTTCCCCAACCAGGGATCGAACCTGCATCCGCTGCATTGCAAGGTGAATTCATAACCACTGGACCACGAGGGAAGTCCCTTCCTGTTGCTTTCCTGTAGTCAGTTGCACTAATCAAGTTGTGATCATTGAAGTAGAAGTGGGTATGAAGATGTCTCAAGACCCTGATACCATTGGCTTTAACTACAAAAAATTCACTAAAGAAAATAACAAGATAGACTGTTTGAGATCTCAAGTCTTTGAGAAATCTAAACACATCTTCAAAAGTTGAGCCTCACCTGGCCACCATATCACATCCCAGCCTGCAGTGACCCCCAGCAAGTTCATGGTCATCCCTGCCCACCTCCTCTCTACTCTGCATCCTTTCCCAGCCCAGTCATGGGAACCCTGAAATAAGAGAACCAATTCATCCTTCTTCATCCAGCTTTATAATTCTACCATGTTTTCTCAGTACTGCCGCTGCTGCTGCTAAGTCGCTTCAGTCGTGTCTGACTCTGCGCAACCCCATAGATGGCAGCCCACCAGGCTCCTCCATCCCTGGGATTCTCCAGACAAGAATACTGGAGTGGGTTGCCATTTCCTTCTCCAGTGCACCAGCCTGCAAACACCACAGCAAGCCAGCAAGGCCTGTTACTTAGGAGACATCACATGGGGCAGAGTGTCTATTTCTCACTGACACCTCAAAACATTGTGAAGAAGTATCTTCGCTCCCACTCCCTTTGGTTTCAGAGGAGAAACCAGCAAATGCCTTCTTTCCTTTAGGGAAATCACAGGGCCTCTGAAAGTTATCTCCTGGCCCTTTTCCAGTTTTCTAAACATACACAAAGACAACAGGAGTGGAGAGTGGGATGAGAGAAGTTAGAAACAGTGTTGATCTCTGATTCCACTGAAAGGGCTTTGCAGGTGGCTCAGCGGTAAAGACCACCCGCCAATGCGGGAGACTCAAGAGATGTGGGTTCGATCCCTGGGTCAGGAAGAGTCCCTGGAGGAGGGCATGGCAACCCACTCCAGTATTCTTGCCTGGAGAATTTCATGGACAGAGGAGTCTGGAAGGCTACAGTCCATGGAGTCACAAAGAGTCAGACATGACTGAAGTGACTTAGCATGCACACACTGCTGAAATGGTACCTTTCAACAAGCCTTTTAGAAAGATGATTGGCACCCCAGCCTGAAGTTACCATCTTTAACTTCAGAATGCAGAATAGTGGCCTTCGCTCTCAGTTGTGAGTTCTAAGAGCCAATACTGGGAAATTAAAAAAGATTCCACAAAGTGTTTTACACTACCGTGCTATGCTATAAGCCCATGTGTGTGTACTTAGTCATTCAGTCAGGTCTGACTCTTTGCGACCGTCTGGATTGCAGCCTGCCAGGCTGCTCTGTCCATGGAATTCTCCAGGCAGGAATACTGGAGTGGGTTGCCATTTCTTCCTCCAGGGGGTCTTCTCCACCCAAGGATCGAAACAACATCTTCTGTTCTCTCCTGCATTGCAAGCGGATTCTTTACCCGCTGAGCCATCAGGGAAGCCTCACAATATGGGCAAACATTAAAAAATGTTTTTACATGTTGTAACTTCATTGTCATTGTGAATGGAAATCTCTTATTTCAACATCTGTGGCCCATTTTCCTTTATCCTTTTTGCAGACCACTCATTTTTTTTTTTAACAAATCAAAACAATTTATTGTAAGAGTTTAAGAGTGTCTTTACAGGCATCAATTAGTTTAAATATCATAGCTCATTCCCTTCCCTTCAGCACCAAGAAAATTGATGTGATGGCCTGTCGTAAGTTGGTTTCCTCTATTGGTCTTTTATCTGACAAGACACCTTTGGCAAAGCAATGACAAAGGCTCATCAATATGTTCCTTTTCATCTGCCTGACACTGAAATCAATGGGCTGCAGTGGAAGTTCCTCTATCAGCATTGTCAGAAATGATCACCATGCTGGACACAGTCTGCTACCTGATTTCTCTGAGCATTTGTTCTTTCCTGAAAGCTTTCTCTCCGCTATTACAACACTGACCCTGTTCAGAGGTCACAGACAGAGATGCTGTGCAGTCAAAGGGTGCTCAGGAAGTCTGGGAAGGGGAGACTCACTCAGAGTGTGAGATGATATAATGGGTCTGCAGAGCTGCCCCTTGGGAGAAATCACATTCTCCATCTCTGGGACATGTGACCTGCAAGATCTGTGTTTGTGAGCTTGGAAGCTCTCATTTGTCATAAGTGACAGCTGAGACTAGAGGTTTACACTTAGGACTAAGCAAAGAACCCAAGCAAAAGTGGTTGGGTGGGCATCATTGATTTGCTGAAGAAAGTTTAAAGAGCTCATTAAAATTTTTTAAATAATAACACACAGATATGATTCTTATAAATATTTTGTTTTCTGACTAGCCAATGATAATAATTACAGGGAAAAACAAGCTGCCAGGTATCTTTGAACATACTGAGATAGTTTTCATTTCTCAGTGATCACAGGAATGCTCACATAGAACACTGAATTTCACTAGCAGTTGGAAACCTCAAGAATGAGGTCTCCCTGACTTGGCAGCTACCAGGCTTGTCCTTATTCTAAAAGAACAATGTCCTGGGAACCCACAGCCTTCACTTTGAACTCTAACCCAAGGGAGAAGAAAAATCAAAGACTGCTGATTTCAGGGAGTGACATCCAAATTATTCTGACTGGTGAATATCTAAATCATCAGAGCAGTTGATTGTTCTCTCCTTCAAGAGATATAAAAAATTCACCTGCTAAAAGGGAAGACATTCTTTCCTCCCCAAAACCAACTTTTGCCTATTTAAAATGCAATTTCTTGGGACTTCCTTAGTGGTCCAGTGGTTAAAACTTTGATTTCCAATGCAGGCGATGCAGGTTTAATTCCTGGTGGGGGAGGTAAGATTCCATGTGCCTTAGGGCCAAAACCCCCCAAAAATGTAAAACAGAAGCAATACTGTAACAAATTCAGTACAGACCTTTTAAAAATGGTCCAAATTTTTTTTTTAAATCTTAAAAAAAAGGCAAAGTGCAATTTCTTTTGTTCTACATACTGGCTGGTAGTTATATACTTTTCCCCCACTGGGAAACAATTTGCTTATTCTATAGTAGCAATATCGACCCTTCAGAGATATTTTCACCCTCCTTTCCTTGTCCCCATCAGTGGTGAAATCCCACAAGTGATGACCATATAGTGAAAATTCTGGGAAGCTCTAAAGTAATACATTCAGTGACAAGTGTCAGGAATTCCTCTGAGGTGGCAAGTATTGTGTACTTCCAGGAAAATGAAAGTGTTTGTCGCTTAGTCATATCTGACACTTTGTGGCCCCATGGACTATAGCCTGCCAGGCTCTTCTGTTCCTGGGATTTCCCAGGCAAGAGTACTGGAGTAGGTTGCCATTCCCTTCTTCAGGGGATCTTCCCGACCCAGGAATCGAACCCAGGTCTCCTGCATTGCAGGAAGATTCTTTACCATCTGAGCCACCAGGGAAGCCATAATATCCTACTAATGGGGTGACCAAGTTAAAAAAAAAACACACACAAATCAAAATTATCTGGAAAGAGGATCTCTGAGTGCTGAAGAGAAGCCTTGCAGGAACCCTTGGTCACAACGCCAGGGGCGTTGTCCATTCTCAAAGGTAAATATCCTGCAAGATCTCACAAAGCATTGTCAAAACAGGGCTAACACGTCTCTGGTGGTCTAGTAGTTAAGAATCTGCTGTCTTTACATACGGATGGCTAACAAACACATGAAAAGATGCTCAACATCACTTATTATCAGGGAAATGCAAATCAAGACCACAATGAGGTACCACTTCACACCAGTCAGAATGGCTGCGATCCAAAAGTCTACAAGCAATAAATGCTGGAGAGGGTGTGGAGAAAAGGGAACCCTCTTACACTGTTGGTGGGAATGCAAACTAGTACAGCCACTATGGAGAACAGTGTGGANACCCTGTATGCGAGACAGCAAAAGAGACACAGATGTGTAGAGAGGACTTTTGGACTCTGAGGGAGAGGGAGAGGGTGGGATGATTTGGGAGAATGGCATTGAAACATGTATAATATCATGTAAGAAACAAATTGCCAGTCTATGTTTGATGCAGGATACAGGATGCTAGGGGCTGGTGCACGGGGATGATCCAGAGAGATGATATGGGGTGGGAAGGGGGTTCATGTTTTAGAACACATGTACACCCCTGGTGGATTCATGTCAATGTATGGCAAAACCAATATAGTATTGTAAAGTAATATAAAGTAAAAAAAAAAAAAAAGAATCTGCTGTCTTTAGTTAAACTCTCAACAAGTAGCCATTGAATATCCTTGCATAATTTGAGAATATGCATATATTTAATTGTATAAGAAATTGCCAAATAATTTTCAAAGGGCTTGATCATTTTACAAATATATGAGGTCCATTTGCTCTATAGCCTCACTATTTGGTATTTTCAATCTTTTAAATATTAAAAAGTTTAATAGTAACTCTAGTTGGTACGTAGTGTTATCTCCTTGTATTTTAATCTGCATTTTGTTAATGACTAATTCTACTGTTGTTGTCTGGAGAAGGCGACATCCCACTCCAGTATTCTTGCCTGGAAGATCCCATGGATGGAGGAGCCTGGTGGGCTGCAGTCCATGGAGTTGCGAAGAGTCAGACACGACTGAGCGACTTCACGTTCACTTTTCACTTTCATACATTGGAGAGGGAAATGGCAACCCACTCCAGTGTTCTTGCCTGGAGAATCCCAGGGACGGGGGAGCCTGGTGGGCTGCTGTCTCTGGGGTCGCAGAGTCGGACACGACCGAAGCAACTTAGCAGCAGCAGCAGCAGCAGCACTCTTGCTGTCAGTTGGTCAGCTGTGTCTTACTCTTTGCAGCCCCATGGACTGTAGCACACCAGGCTTCCCGGTCCTTCACCATCTCCTGGAATTTGCTCAAGCACATGTCTATTAAGTTGGTGATGCCATCCAACCATCTCATCCTCTGTCTTCCCCTTCTTTTGAGCAACTATTTATGTGCTAAACAGCCAATCTGATTATATGTTATGAAATATTTCTTTGATGTTTTCACCCATGTTATAGAGGTGTTAATATTCTTAATTTTGGTAAAGTCTACTTTATCAAGTTTTAGTTTATGGCTATATTTTTTGTGTCCTAAGAAATGTTTGCCTACACTAAATTTACAAATATATTCTTCTATGTTTCTTCTATAAACTTTATGGTTTTGACTTATGGTTTGGTCTCTGAGAGAGTATTAGTTGCTTAGTCATGTCCAACTCCATTGGGAGCCCATGGACTGTAGCCCACCAGGCTCTTCTGTCCATGGAATTCTCCAGGCAAGAATACTGGAGTGGGTAGCCATTCCCTTCTCCAATCTTCCCCACCCAGGGACTGAACTCTCTTGCACTGCAAGCAGATTCTTTACCTTCGGAGCCACCTAACCCATCTCAAATTAATTCTTCTGTGTCATGTGAAGTAAAATTTAAGTTTTTTTTTCTTTTTAAAATAAAGATATAAAATTATCTCAGCAAAAAGAGAGAAAAAAAAAGAATCTACCTTTCAATGTAGGAAACAGGGGTTTGATAACTGGTCAAGGAACTAAGATCTCACATGCCTTGGGGCAACAGTCTGCTTGCCTTGACTAGAAAGCCCATCAGCCAAAACAAACACAAACAGAAAGATAGCTAGAAATCCCAAGGGGAGGGAAAGAGAAACAATAGCACGTACGGATTTTAAGGAGCGGGGAAAGACCTCAGAATGTTCGAGGGGTTGGAGTTAGAATTAAGTTAGGAAATGGAGTAGAACATGAGTTCACTGTTCCTGAGATTATGGACAAAGGATTCTCCTCAATATGACAGTGGAAGGGGAATACCAATAGAAGGAATTCAATGCTGGATGATATATCAAGCAGGTATTAATTTCTCCTTCTGGCCAGTAGGACAATAACCAAGAACTCAATGACCTGAAAGGAAGCCTTGATGTTGCTGCCAAGATTGTGTATTGGTCAGTTACTCCCAAAAAACAATTTCGATGTGAGACAAAAACGTTAGTTGTTCACCCAGAATCACTGCTTTGCTAACAGCCCGGTCTAGCTTCACTGGAAGCGTCACAAGGCCCCCATATCTAGAAGGGCCCTGTACTTACTCGGTTTAATGTTCTGGTGTCATGCGGTCCAGCTTGAAATTCTCCAGTTTTCAACAAAGGGCCTTGCATTTTAGTTTCACACTGAGCTCCACAGATTCTTCATCCTCCCTCCTCCAGGTGGCCTGTCCTCCAGGTGAGTCCAGACCCCTCTGTAACAGAGAGGACAGTTGTGTCCATCTGATCCATAAACTTTAGTTTCACCCCAGTTGCCAGGAAATTGGTTTAGATCTGGGTAGAAGATACCCTTCAAACAGATGAGGAGTAGGAAGAGATAAGCTGGGAAGTTTCTCAAAAACCTTTCCTCAAACATAAAAAGGAACAGTGGAGGAGTTTCTTTTGTTCCAGCCTGAGGCTATTGATGAGTATGGTTATCTGATTATATCCTGAATCTGACCACTTCTTCTTCTCTCCACCACCAAAACCCAGTTGCCTCTTACCCGGACTGCTTTCAATAGCCTAAAAGCCCCCCTCCCCCCATTTCTCCTCTCACCCCTTTACAGTCAATTCTCCATGAAGTGGGAAGAATCTATCCTTTACAAACATATATCATGTCACCTACCTGCTTAAAACTCTCCCCAAATTTTATCATATGATAAAATTCAAGATTCTGTGTGTATGTGCATGCTCAGGTGTGTCTGACTCTTCGTGGCCCCATGGACTGTAACCCGCCAGGCTCCTGTCCATGGGATTTCCCAGGCAAGGGTACTGGAATGGGTTGCCATTTCCTTCTCCAGAGGATCTTTCAACGCACGGACTGAATTTGCCTCTCCTGCGACTCCTGCATTGACAGCTGAGTTCTGAACCACTACACCACCTGGGACCACGGCCTATGGAGCCCTTATGATCTGACATTTGCCTACCTCGGCAATCTCAGGTCCTATAAATCCCCTCCCTACTCACTACTTTTCAGCCACACTGGTCACCCTGCTGTTTCTCAAACATATCCACCACACCACAACACTAGGGGCTTTGTGCTTGCTTGGAATCCCTTCCCTAAGAAGTTCCCATGCACACTCCCTACCTTCATTCAAGTCTTCCACGGTAGCCAAAGAAATCCCCTGGACAATCATTTATAAAATAGGCCCTCCAATGGCCTCTAGTACCAAACCTGGCTTCGTTGTTCTTTACTATTTAATTACTTGAAATAAATATTTATTCCATCACCCCCACTTCTTTTTGGTCTCAGTTTCCATTGGAATGTTACCTTGAAAAAAACACAGAATCTTATCTGATAATATAGCAGAACATCTATCTGAACTCATGGCCAGCTTATTCCATTGAGTCCACATAGTCCCATTATAATATCCCCACTACTTAGAATATTGGCACCTAATGTTCACTAGATAAATTACTGTTGAATGTTAGTTGCTCAGTTATGTCCAACTCTTTGCGACCCCATGGATTGTAGCCTGCCAGGCTCCTCTGTCTATGGAGATCTCCAGGGAAGAATACTAGAATGGGTAGCCATTCCGTTCTGCAGATCTTCCCAACCTAGGGACTGAACCTGAGTCTCCTGCACTGCAGGCAGATTCTCTACCATCTGAGCCACCAGGGAAGCCCTGTTGAATAAGTGAATATATATTATGCCTAGAGCTGCTACGGTCCTCCTGTGATACTAAAGGAATTTCTTGACTTGTGATAGAAAGTGGTACAGAAGGAACCCAGATCCACTGTGACACCCCTGAGATGTGGAATCCATCAGTCAAGCACAGCTTACCTCCTCTTTCTCATATGAGACAGTAAGACATTGAAGTCACCTTAATTTGAATTTACTGCTTACTCAAAGTGAAAAGGATCCTAAGTGATACATAATTTTAACCTTCTAGAAAATTTTGATGTTTAAAATCCTGGAATGTATCATTCAAGAACTTTTCTTTTCCATTTTTCATATAATCTGGATAAATTCAGCTAAATAGTTTATGACTTTTCTGATTAACTTGACGCTGCTAATCAGATCACCTACCTACCATAATCCATTGAATTTCTCCACTGAGATAATGATGCCAAAACAGTTTTCTTGTTCAATCAGGTGAACCTGAATTATCAAATTTATAATACTGAAAAAGAAAAAAACCAACAAAAAACAAAACACACACAAAACACCCAAAGCCTTGCCTACCACAATACTTATTTTCAGACATCCTTTGGATAAAAGTGATTGCCACCTCTTAGAAACAGTCAAGTAGTAAATGGAAGTTGACTCTATAAGAGAAAAAATATGTATTCCAGAGAGTCAGCTAAAGTCTAAACCATAGACATACTGCATCTTTCAGCAAAATCTGACATATTATAAAAGATATTAAGTTAATTTTCAAGAATAATTTATTTCCATTCCCAGTATTTCCCTATGAACTCATTGTTAACTAAATGTGATTCTATTATTCAGTTCAGTTCAGTTCAGTTGCTCAGTCATGTCTGAGTCTTTGCAACTCCAAGGATGGCAGAAAGCCAGGCTTCCTTGTCCATCACCAACTCCCAGAGCTTACTCAAACTCATGTCCATTGAGTTGGTGATGCCATCCAACCATCTCATCCTCTGTCGTCCCCTTGTCCTCCCACCTTCAATCTTTCCCAGCATCAGGGTCTTTTCCAGTGAATAAGTTCTTCACATCAGGTGACCATAGTATCGGAGCTTCAGCTTCAGCATCAGTCCTTCCAATGAATATTCAGGACTGATTTCCTTTAGGATGGATTGGTTGGATTTCCTTGCAGTCCAAGGGACTCTCAAGAGTCTTCTCCAACACCACAGTTCAAAAGCATCAATTCTTCTGTGCTCAGCTTTCTTTATGGTCTGACTCTCACATCCATATATGACTACTGGAAACACCATAGCTTTGACTAGATGGACCTTTGTCAGTAAAGTAATGTTTCTGCTTATGAATATAATGTCTATGGTTGGTCATAGCTTTCCTTCCCAAAAGACCAGGGTCTTTTAGTTTCCTGGCTGCAGTCAGCATTTGCAGTGATTTTGGAGCCCAAGAAAATAAAGTTTCTCACTTTTTGCATTGTTTCCCCATCTATTTTCTGTGAAGTGATGGGACTGGATTCCATGATCTTAGTTTTTAAAATGTTAAGTTTCAAGCCAGGTTTTTCACTCTCCTCTTTTATCCTCATCAAGAGGCTCTTTAGTTCCTCTTCACTTTCTGCCATAAGGGTGGTGTCATCAACATACCTGAGGTTACTGATATTTCTCCCGGCAATCTTGATGGTAGTCTGTGCTTCATCCAGCCTGGTATTTCGAATGATGTACTCTGCACATAAATTAAATAAGCAGGTGACAATATACAGCCTTGACATACTCCTTTCCTGATTTGGAACCAGTCTGTTGTTCCATGTCCAGTTCTAAATGTTGCTTCTTGACCTGCATACAGATTTCTCAGGAGGCAGGTAAAGTGGTCTGGTATTCCCATCTTTTGAAGAATTCTCCACAGTTTGTTGTGATCCACACAGTCAAAGGCTTTGGTGTAGTCGATAAAGCAGAAGTAGATGCTTTTCTGGAACTCTCTTGATTTTTCTATGATCCATTGGATGTTGGCAATTTGATCTCTGGTTCCTCTGCTTTTTCTAAATCTAGCTTGAACATCTGGAAGTTCTCAGTTTATATGCTTCTTGCTTGGAGAATTTTGAGCATGACGTATTATTACCCGGAGAAGACAGTGGCACCCCACTCCAGAACTCTTGCCAGGAAAATCCCATGGATGGAGGAGCCTGGTAGGCTGCAGTCCATGGTGTCACAAAGAGTCAGACACAACTGAGCAACTTCACGTTCACTTTTCACTTTCATGCACTGGAGAAGGAAATGGCAACCCACTCCAGTGTTCTTGCCTGGAGAATCCCAGGGATGGCGGAGCCTAGTGGGCTGCTGTCTATGGGGTCACATAGAGTCGGACACGACTGAAGCGACTTAGCAGTAGCAGCAGCATATTATTGCCATGTGGAATTAGTTCATTTATTTATTGAGCACTTACTTTGTGTCATACTACAGGCAATAGGGAGATGCATGTGAATAAGATACAGCTCCTTTTCTCAAGGAGTTTACCTGTGATCTCTAGATCCTCCATTCCATACTAAATAAATATCCAAACTTCTTTTCTTCACCAAATAACTTCTTGATTTCTGGAACTCCCTTAAGGATGGTGCTTTTCATGTGGTTCTCCTGAGTACTATTCATCAAGTACTAAGCTGGTATTCTTGACTCCCTGTTGCTCTTTCCAGAGAGTTACTCCCCTGATATGTTGTATAATTCCTCCTAGTTATTCAGGTGAAGCTGCTGGATGTCTTCTACCCATCTCATTTCTGTGGTCTCCCAACCATTCCATCAGGCTTATGGATACATGCGACATCTGCTTCAAATTCTTCATCTTTACCTCAAGCCCTGTCATCATCTCAGTCATCTTTGATGGTCACAAGAATAAGCCAGTGAACTCCTCAATCCAATGACTCATTGCTCTCTTCAAACCCAGTGGCTACTGTCTTCTGCTTCATTCACCAACATCTTAGGCAACTTGTGTTGCCTGGATCTCCTCTACATACAAACCGTTAAATTCTAATATTCTGCAGCTGATGACTCCACCCTTATGGCAGACAGTGAAGAGGAACTGAAGAGCCTCTTGATGAAGGTGAAAGAGGAGAGTGAAAAAGCTGTCTTAAAACTTAACTTTCAAAAAACTAAGATCACGGAATCCGGTCCCATCACTTCATGGCAAATAGATGTGGAAATAATGGAAACAGTCAGAGACTCTTTTCTTGGGCTCCAAAATCACTGCAGATGCTGAATGCAGCCATGAAATTAAAAAACACTTGCTCTTTGGAAGAAGAACTATGACAAACCTAGATAGAATGTTCAAAAGCAGAGACATTACTTTACTGACAAAGGTCCGCCTAGTAAAAGCTATGGTTTTTCCAGTAGTCGTATATGGATGTGAGAGCTGGGCCATAAATAAAGCTGAGCACTGAAGAATTGATGCTTTTGAACTGTGGGGTTGGAGAAGACTCTTGAGAGTCCCTTGGATGGCAAGGAGAACAAACTAGTAAATCCTAAAAGAAATCAGCCGTGAATATTCACTGAAAGGACTGATGCTGAAGCTGAAACTCCAGTACTTTGGCCATCTGATGCAAAGAGCTGACTCACTGCAAAAGACCCTGAAGCTGGGCAAGATGAAGGCAGGAGGTGAAGGGGACGATAGAGGATGAGATTGTTGGATGGCATCACTGACTCAATGGACATGAGTTTGAACAAGATCTGGGAGATGGTGAAGGACAAGGAAGCCTGGCGTTCTGCAGTTCATGGGGTCGCAAGGAGTCAGACACGACCGAGCAACTAAGCAACAACAACTCTGTAGCCACACCTCCTGTCCTTCATCATTTTTCTCATGGTCTCTTTCCTGTTAAACTTTATTCTTTTGACTTCATAGAAATCTCTAAGCTCTCAATGCTTCCATATTTTCCCAGGTGATTAGACACTTGTTGACTTTATTTTCCTCCTAAACCAGACTTCTTTGTTGATAAGCAACAATTTTGGTAAAGTATAAAAGTATAGATGGTTTTGGAGATATATAATTAAAGTTGAGAGACGGAGAGAGAATGAGGCAGAGGCAGAGACAAAGGCATAAAGAGAGACAGAGACAGAAAGAGACAGAGACGGAGAGAAAGACCTGGTGGAATGCTAATGGCAAGAATAAGCGGGCCCCACTCTAGTCCTTTTAAATTTCAGAATGTAAGAGTTACTTAAATGTTGAGTCACTTAAAATGTTGGTTATGTCACTCATTGGCCTGAAGTTCTTCAATTGTCCCCCATCAGTTATAGAACTGAATTCAGGCTTCTTAGTCTGGCTTCCTGGGCTGGTAATAATTCAATCTTGCCTCCCCACCAACCCCACCCAGAATAATTTCCCAGTCCTTCTTACTTCTCACATCATGCAATTTGGAGGCTCTCTGCTTTTGCACATGCTTCTGCCTACAGTCTTATTTTCTCTTCTTTATGTAATCCCTTAAGGAGGTCTCTCTCACCCCTGCTCCTGATGGACTCCTAAGTATACTTCAAGGTGCACTGAAAGCCTGACTTCACTTTTATATCCTTCATGACTTCCTGTGGATGGAATTTCTGGGTCCTATCTTCAAGGCACTTCTTTATTTTGTGTACACTTCTAAAATCGTATCACTATTTATTCTTATTTTCTTCCCCATGTATCCTTAAGACAGTGCAAAGTTTTTCAAACTCTTTCCAGTAGGGTCTTTCCAAGTCATGACAACCCAAAACATCTCCAGATGTCCCCAAGAGGACAAAAATTAGCCCCAGGTATAGTATAAACCACTCTAGGGCTGTGCCTTGTCCTTTTCACCTTATTAAACTTAGAAACTGGCAGAGACCTTAGCTTGTAACCTACACTCAGCCTGTGCTTAGTTAATTGATCTGAATCATGGAAAATATGGCACTGCTCTAGAAACGCCAGCCCAGGCGGTGTCAATAGCATTCTTTCCGTTCTTCCTAAATAAAGATACTTTCTAGTTTAAGACGATGTTCCACTGCTAAGGACAGAGGTATTCGAGTTTTCTTTCTAAAAGCAAAGGGCATATTTGAAAAAGCTTTCTGAGCGCAGTGGACCAAGGCTCTTCTGACCGTGTAGCTCTTGAAGCCTTGCAGGCTTCCCCCAGCTTCCCATCCACTTCCTCACCCTCCTGAAACCCTTTCTGCCCTCCCCTGCCCCTCCCTCCCCAGTGCTCACCATCCAGTGCTCCTCTTCCCCACATGGCACTAGAGTGAAGCCCCTGGGTAGGCTGGCACCTACAGCTTCTCAGAACCAAGCACCAACAGAAGTGAAGGGCCCAGTGGACGACTGCCAAGTCCATTGTCTGTCTGCTTCCTGGCCCAGGGCATCTGGTTCCTTTTTACTGGGCTTTTATCTGTATTTATCTTTTCAACCAAATGAATTTAAATGTCTTTATCTTTTACTACTGAGGTGGCCTAGATCCCCTTTCTGTCTTCATGTGACTTCCTAGTCCAGCCCATTTTCTTCTCAAAGAGAGGGTTTACAAATACCAAGAGATGGGAAAGCTGTGTGAGCCTAGCTTGGTGAGTAGGGGGAAGCTCTGACTTCCCAGTACCACAGGGCAGGGCTCCAAGAGGATGTTTTATATTTAAAACAGAAGGTAACTTAAGGCTTCTCTCCCACATGCCAAATGGCAGGCCTCGAGTTCTTTCGTTTGCATAATAAATTATGGAAAAGGAAAGAGACTCTGGAAAACCCAGCATGGTCAAACCAAATGGATAATGTTTTGTTTTGTTTTTGTCCCTAAAAGCAACTATACAAATTAGAAGATACCTGATGGGCCATTTCAACAGAGCAGTGATATCTTCACTCAGTTGTGTCCTTTTGATTTCTCTGCCTTGAACTTTGTGAAAATATGAAGCATTGATTTGAGGCTCTAACGTCTAAAACTGTAATGGCATGGGACTTCCCTGGTGGTTCAGTGGCTAAGACCTTGTGCTCCCAATGCACAGGGCCAGGGTCCTATCATTCATCAGGGAACTAAACCTCACACACTGCAACTAAGACCCAGGACAGCCAAACATCATAGATTGGCTGTCCCAATTACCATTCCCAACACCATCCTCCCTTGACCTGCCTCTAACTTAGAAATCGCCAAAACAGAATATTCATTTTCCCAGCTTCCCTTGAAGCTCACATGGGCTCCTCACCTGGTTTTGCCCACTAGGACAGAAGGAGAATGTTGCGGGGGTGGGGGTTGGGGGAATCCTGGGAAAGTGCTTACTTTCCTCATTAAAAATAAAATATTTCTTTCCCTTGTTTCTGCTGGAATGTGGATGTGTTTCTGGAACGGCACTCATCATTTTGAGACTGTAAAGCATCTCTTTCATCACTAGGCAGCACCACCATTCTGCTGTGGGACAGAAATAAACCTGTTTCTCTAAACCTTGTAGACCACAGTTCTGTTGTTCACTGCCAAAAGCACTGAGAATAAAAATAGCTGTTTATCCTCTGATCAAGTCACATTACAAATAAATGTTGGTTATGCCCATTCTCTTTTCCCTGTGCACTGTCACCAGAAGCTCATGAGGATACAGGGAGGTGAGTCTAAAATCTACCAGGCATTGAGCATAAATCTAAACCAATGATGCTCCATAAGGCAGGTTGGAAATCTAAATGATAAGTCCCAATGCCCGCTTTCTTATAGTTCACATTTATTGAGTGCTTACTATGTACTAAGCACCCTTGAAGTGTGGCTGTAAATGAATTAACTTACTTAGTGTCCGTAAGAACCCAATGAGGTTAAGTATCAAGTTCACATACATTTAGACATGAAGCAATGAATGTAATGAACGTAATAACTAATTCAACGTTACTCAGCTAATAAGAAGCACAGTACTATTATCAATATGGCTCAGACTGAACCTACAGCATATATACCCTGAAGAGTAGGTACTGTGAAGGAAACAACACTGCCATTCCAGGTAGATTGGGAAACCGGTGAATTCCCATTTGCATCTTTGAGAGAATATCAGAGTTACTACCCCCAAAGATAAAACCAGTCCTGGAGAAAGGAATGGCTACCCACTCCAATATTCTTGCCTGGAGAATTTCCTGGACTGTGGAGCCTGGCAGGCTGTAGTCCATGGAGTTGCAAACAGTCAGACATGACTGAGACACTAGAACTTTCACTTTCCAAGATAAAACCAGCTATAAAGGGAAAGATGAGCGACTTCCCTGGAGGTCTGGTGGTTAAGACTTCACCTTCCAATTCACGGGGTGTAGGATCTATCCTTGGCTGGGGAACTAAGATCCCACATGCCTTTTGGCCAAAAAAGAAACCAAAAAACAGAAGCAGTAGCATAACAAATTCAATAAAGACATTAAAGTGATCCACATTAAAAAAATTATTAAAAAAGAGAAAGGTGATTATGCCCACATTACTTAGAGAAAATATTCATTTAAATGAAATAATATTTGATTATTTAAATTTAATATTTAACAAAAATAATAAATATCAATAAAAATAAGGATAACCACTAAATTTTATCGAGGGCTTATTATGTGTCCGGCACTTTGCTAATTATTTTTATGGATCTTTTCTATCCCTTAATCCTCCAAACAGTACAGCAGAAATGAGGCAGATAATCTGCCGCCCGGGCCAGAGCCACGCTTCCGCTTCCTCCTTGCTGTCTTAGTCCCAGTATTCTCCCGTTTCCCACGTTCATGCCAAGAGCTCAGAGAAGATGGTGCTTCCTCAAGCCCCAGTGGAGGGAGCTTGGCCTCTGTCAATCATCCCTTTTGCCAGCAACTGATTCAAGGCAGGCATATTCTCCCTAGAGAAGCGGTAAACCAAGAGAAACGAGAGGTGGTCTTCTTGGCATTTCCGGGAAAGATTTCCCTCACTGGTGAGAAGATGCACCAGCAGGAAGTGGCCATGTCAAACCAGGAACTGCAGCCGTCAGCTTGGGATCATCAGTTGAGAAGCCTAGATACCAAGCCATTTGCTAAGGATGGCAGAGAAAAAGATAGAAAGGAGCTGATCCGCCCCACTGCCCACCCCGGCCCAAACCAAGACAGGGCTTGCTCACTGTGCGGAAGCCCTAAAACTGCCCTCCCTCTGGATTTCCTGTTCTACGAAATAACAGATTTTTCACTTTTTACGGTATGCTAAATAGGTCCTATTATTATCTACCCGCTTTAGAGAAACTAAGGCATGGAATTTAGAAAGCAGGATTCAAACCTAAGCAGTCTGTCTGCAGAGCATCAGTTATTTTCTTTAAGAAAAATAATAAAATAAAATACCATCACTTCCTAAACTTGCCAACTTCCTCTGGAGAGTCATAAAAACCCACTTTTTTTTTTTCGGTAACTTTCAACTTTTTACTTTGTTTTGTAGTGTAGTCGATTGACAATATTGTATCAGTTTCAGGGGAACAGCAGAGGCGCTCAGCCATACATACACATGTATTCATTCCCTCCCCAACCCCCTCCCACCCAGGCTGGCGCATAACACTGAGTAGAGCTCCGTGTACTATACAGTAGGTCCTTGCTGGTTATTCATTTTAAATACAGCAGTGTGTACATGACCTTAAAACAGAAAGAGACTCACAGACTTAGAAAATGAGCTTATGGTTGTGGGGGTGGAGGGCAAAGGGAAAGTTAAAAACACATACACACACACAATTTTTAAAATACCCCAGTAAGAAATGTTCAGAAGTGAATGCCTGAGCTATCACCCTCTTAACCTGCCCGGTTGAATTTAGATTAGCAGATCACAAAGTGCCATGAGGAAAACCTTGGACTTCTCTGAATTAGAGTGTGAGATCTAAAATCTTCAAGGAATGTGTGTGAGACAATGACCTTCAGAAGAAGCAGATAAAGGTGAAAAGAACTGGGCGGTTTTTCCATGCCCATCATCCACCAAATTCTTCCCTCATACTCCCCAGATCCTTTTAAACAATGGGAAACATGAGAAAGTCCCCAAACATGGGAAAGTTTAGCCTCATCCCTCGATGCCTCAGTTCTTTAGTATTGCTGCCCTTCCCTCCACTTGTCAGCCTAAATCTCATCCCTTCCATAGGGCTCGGTTTTAAAACCCTCACCTCCCAGACCCCCACCCCTGGCCCACAGTTGGTTTCCCTCTCTGTTTGATTCTGGTAGCATTTCATCTGTATCATATGTAGAATTTTACCGTGTTACCCGGCTTGATATTAATTTTATTTGGGTATATAAGTCTATGCTCAGCTTCTCTTCTCAGACTATAAATGGAATTAAGGGAAGACCTGTGTTTTATTCGTGATTATAATCTCCAGTGTCTCTACAAAATGCTTTGCACTAGGAACCTCAAGGAGTGATTCAAGCTTTTTAAAACTCAAAAATCAGCCTCATGAATCCTCTAGCATTTGTGGAGTATCTTTATGAATAAATACATAGTTTATTATTTCTGTAAGGAAGCCATTCATTATTTTCTGATTGATATCTCAGAACTGTTACATTTTTGTTTTAACTTTAGAGATACTAAAGGAGACCAGTTTTACAAAATACTATGCTATATAAAATTAGCATTTTCTAAAGATCTGGCCAGCATTTATGCTTCCTCTTTTCCCCTCTTCCTAGCCCCCTCGCCTCTCCATTCAAAGATGCAGAGAAAGGAGACAAGTACTGGTGGTGAATAGAGGGAATTAAAAGTCCTTTAAGGGCTGTCCTAGGGCAGGTGGTAGAAAACAGCTGTCTCCTGACAGTAATGCTCTGACAGCACAAAGAGGTTGGGAGAAGTGCTCAACTGTCAAAGGAAATCATCTAAGGAGCAGGGGCTCTGATTTCAAACCTGGACAGATGAAGCTTTGTAGTCTAATAAAGTCGGCTATCGAAGAGAAAGACTCAGATCATCGCAGTTAATAGGTGCAGAGGCAGAAGAGCCTAGCGTGATGACAACTAGAGCCGACCTGACCATAAAAAGCAACTTTTCTAAACACAGTGACCATCAGTCTGGTCAATTTTATAAGTCATATTAAAATCCACGTATATTTTCACAGACCATAGCATTCATCTGTGAACACCATTTCTTCTGGGCTTCAAGTCCTAAGGCTTTCATACGCCTCTGCCACTGTGGTCCGCTCCTACTGGCATTGCTGGAGGGTGGGAGGAAAGATCTAGAAAGCACCAGGAAGGAAAACATCCACAAACTGAAATACCCTCTGTGTGTCACAGGTGTGTCTGTGCAATCCTAGGACGGGTATCACTGGCTCCATTTCACATTGTTGGGCCCATGAGTTCCCATGCTTTCACTAGAGCATGGATTGTGTGCTGGAAGCGTCAGAGCCTCCAGATAGAGAAGGCCTGGTCACAAATGCAAGGATGATGAGCGCCATTTGGTGAGCGGAGTAATGTATTCAAATGATTCAAAACTTGACAGCCCTGCTTTTGCTATTTGGAAAAAAGTGAAGAAAATAATTCTTATCCAATGTGTACACTTCATGGCAAAACCAGTAAGAGGCCAATGCTAAAAAAAGATCAACTCAAGTCAACAAACAAATATAGCTAGGATAGATACCACTGGGCCTTAAAATTCTGAGCAAACTTAAACATGCAAATGGAGAGCCTTCGGTTAATATTTATCCTTGTCAATAGCAACTCCTAAAGAATGATGCTGATCAATTATAAGGGTAAACAACTAGAACAGAAGAGATCCAGAGGAGACCTTTAAGACTTACTTCCAAACTAGACAAGCCTGTGGAACCTAAAATAAACCCATCACTTGAGAACAATCTATAGGAAAGTTCATCATTTCTATAAAGGGGTGGGGTAGGGAAATTATGAGTTTTTTCATTTAATAAGATATCTCTGAAGTGAGAAATAGGCAACATGGAGAAAAGTACACAGTGTATTTGATCCATCTAAAAGCCTTTGAGCAAATGGATGGTGATGAAGTTTCGGGGGAGCCGTCAGGACTTAGAGAAGAGAGGATTGGGTGTGTTCAGTTAAATCAGCAACTCAACAGCCAAGGAAACTGGGGACTCCAAATTTTAAAGTATGAAGAGATGTTGAAATTCAGTTAATTCAACCCTTAATTTTATAAAGTTGGAGGCCACAATCCAGAGGTGGTTCTAGAATAACAAATTATTCACTCCTTGGCCAGTGTTCTCCTATGCGATAAGCTTCTATCATACATCCGTTATACTCAGTTATGAAATACATACAACACAATAAACTATATATTTATTCTCCAAAAGTGGCTGTAGATTAGAACAAAAATTTCCTCAAGCTTCCCTAGGCCCAGATCTGAGCTGCCTTCAACATGCAAATAATGTATTATGAATACCAAAATGAGGTTATTCTAAAAGAGAACTCCAGAGCACGTTTAAGCATCATCAAAAAGTGCACAGAAAATATGCCAGAAGATAGATTCTTAATCTTTAAATAAAATATTGGTCCCTCTGCAACAGAAATAGAATTCACAATTTTCTTTATTCTTGCTCAAGAAAAAAATAAAAAATTCCTGGATAATTTGGGAGATCGGATGCAAAATAAATGCAAGTTCAATTCTCTGAATTCTCAGTTCCTCACTAGAGGAGGAAAGTTTCTTCACACTTAGGTGAGTTAAGGACAAATAAAAGGAAGTATTACTTTATAAGAAAATAATAAACCCATGGAGCTCATTACCACAAAAGAGGTACAGGCAAGGAATATAAATGGATTCATAAAGGTTTTGACCAAATTTATGAATGTCAGAGCCGTAAATGGCTACTGAGAGTACACCTAACCTTTAAGGTTAATGTCAGGGAGGAAAACTACGTCCTTTCCTGGCAAATCCCTTGAGGCCTCTGCTGTCGACCCTAGACTGGCTTGGATAGAACAGCCGGCTTGCCCTGCAGAATGGTTCCTAAATTCATTTTAACAGATTGGGTATCTGGGCCCATGAATGCCCCTCTCTTCAATAGAAACGTAAATGAAAAATGTTCCATTTTATACAGGAAGCTTAATGAAACACTGCTGTTAGACTTTACCATTTAGGTAACCAGAGTTAAACAAGAGGAAAGACTTCAGTCTGAGGGAACCAGAAACAAGCTCTGGTTCAAAGCCAGGCTGTATGGAATGGGCCCTCATGCACATTACCGACCTTTCTGGGCTTAGCTTTCTCACTTGTGAAATGAGGAGCATCACATCCGAGTAATAGGCACTGTGTCAAGACGTGTATGAGAAAATGCTCTGCAAGCTGAAAACAATACATATTATTACAGAAGGGGTAGTCAGTTTGGAGTATAGCTCAGTCATCTGGGGAGAGGGTTTGTGAAACGCGTGAGGACAGTAATCCTTGCTTCATTTAAGAGAATTGTTGAGCATATACAAAAAGTACTCAAGACACAAGTCAAATGGAACTCCCTAAGGCAGAGCTTCTTTTATAAAAAATATTTATTTGTGGTAGTATTTATGTTGGCTGTGCTGAGTCTTCGCTGCTGTGCACAGATTTTTCTAGCTGTGCCAAGCGGGGGCTGCCCCCTGGATGCAGCGTGTTGGTTTTCCATTGCAGCGGCTGCTCTTGTTGCAGCTTGCAGGCTCTAAGCACTTCAGTAGCTGTGACACAGGGGCTTGGTTGCCTCCAGGCATGTGGAATCTCCCCAAACCAGGGACTGAACCCACGTCCCCTGCATTGGCAGGCAGATTCTTAACCACTGGACCACCAGGGGAGTACCAGTGACCCATTATCCTCTAAATCCTCAGAAAACTCTAATCATATCTCGGACAGAGCACTCGAACTATTTATCTGCTTACTCACCTGCGTCATTTACCTGTGAGCTCAACTAGAGCAGAGACCTTGTTTTGTTAATCTCTGATCCCTGCTCTTTATTATAGCCCTGGTATATATTTGCCAGGGGCTTCCCTAGTGGCTCAGAGGATAAAGCATCTGCTTGCAATGCAGGAGACCCAGGTTCGATCCCTGGGTTGGGAAGATACCCTGGAGAAGGAAATGGCAACCCACTCCAGTATTATTGCCTGGAGAATCCCATGGACAGAGGAGCCTGGTGGGCTACAGTCCACGGGCTCGCAAAGAGTAGGACACGATTGAGTGACTTCACTTATATTTGCCAATCAATAGACATTGAATAAATTCTGTAATGTGTGACTAATCCTTTTATTTCTACTTCACAATAGTGAGGAAAGGAAATGATCCAACTATAACATGCAATAAATAGATAGTGGCTAAGGTATTAATACAAAATCAAGACTGCAGCTCAGCTTTCCTAATTTCTAGATGGCAGTATCTAACTTCCTTAATTTGGAAATAACTGTATGTTGGTCCTATTTACATGGAAAATAACAAGCAAGACATGAATTGCAGGATTGTGAAATCTTTGCTAAGTTCATTTAGTAACTTGAAATCCTAAAATTATATTGCCCAAAACACAGTTTGTACTTTTTAGAAATAAGATAAACATAATTTTTGGCCATAGCTTCAAATCTTAGGTGAGTACAAGATTGCAGATAGTTTGATCACTACCATCATGTTCAAAGAGAAAACTTCCAGTCTCATTACCTGCAGAATTCAATAAAGAGATCAAAATCAGTGTGAAAATGCAGATCTTGTATTCAGTTTGTGACATAAACCAACAGTTTCAGATATTTAGATCTTTTTAAATATTCAGGAAATATTCTCCTCTCCCTTATAAAGTTAGAAGTTCAGCTCAGTTCAGGCACTCAGTCATGTCAGACTCTTTGTGAACCCATGGACGCAAAGCGAACCCATGGACGCAAAGCGAACCCATGGACAAGGAGGCATGCCAGGCCTCCCTGTCCATCACCAGTTCCCAGAGCTTGCTCAAACTTATGTCCATAGAGTCAGTGATGCCATACTAACATCTCATCCTCTGTTGTCCCCTTCTCCTCCTGACTTCAATCTTTCCCAGCTTCAAGGTCTTTTCCAATGAGTCACCTCTTCACATCAGGTGGCCAAAGTACCGGAGCTTCAGTTTCAGCATCAGTCTTTCCAATGAATATTCAGGGCTGATTTCCTTTAGGATGGACTGGTTGGATCTCCTTGCAGTCCAAGGAACTCTCAAGAGTTTTCTCCAACACCACAGTTCAAAAGCATCAATTCCTCAGCACTCGGCCTTCTTTATGGTCCAACTCTCACATCCATACATGACTACTGGAAAAACCGTAGCTCTGACTAGACGGACCTTTGTTGGCAAAGTAATGTCTCTGCTTTTTAATATGCTGTCTGGGTTGGTCATAGCTTTTCCTCCAAGTAGCAAGTGTCTTTTAATTTCATGGCTGCGGTCACTATCTTCAGTGATTTTGGAGCCTAAGAATATAAAATCTGTCACTGTTTCCATTGTTTCCACATCTATTTGCCATGCAATGATGAGACTGGATGCCATGATCTTAGTTTTCTGAATGTTGAGCGTTAAGCCAGCTTTTTCACTCTCCTCTTTCACTTTCATCAAGAGGCTCTTCAGTTCCTCTTCACTTTCTGCCATAAGGGTGGTGTCATCTGCATATCTGAGGTTATCGTTATTTCTCCTGGCAATCTTGATTCCAGCTTATGCTTACTCTAGCCCAGCATTTCACATGATGTACTCTGCATAAAAGCTAAATAAGCAGGGTGACAATATACATCCTCGACATATTCATTTCCCAATTTGAAACCAGTCCATTGTTCCATGTCTGGTTCTAACTGTTGCTTCCTGACCTGCATACAGATTTCTCAGGAGACAGGTAAGGTGGCTGGTATTCCCATCTCTTCAAGAATTTTCCACGGTTTTTTGTGATCCACACAGTCAGAGGCTTTAGCATAGTCAATGAAACAGAAGTAGATGTTTTTCTGGAACTCTCTTGCTTTTTCTATGAAACAAGGGATGTTGATTTGATCTCTGGTTCCTCTGCCTTTTCTAAATCCAGCTTGAACATCTGGAAGTTCTTGATTCATGTACTGTTGAACCCTAGCTTGGAGAATTTTGAGCATTACTTCAGAGAATTTTGAGCATTACTTTGCTAGTGTGTGAGATGAGTGCAATTGTGTAGTAGTTTGGCATTGCCTTTCTTTGGGATTGGAATGAAAACTGACCTGTTCCAGTCCTGTGGCCACTGCTGAGTTTTCCAAGTTTGCTGGAATATTGAATGCAGCACCGTCACAGCATCATCTTTTAGCATTTGAAACAGCTTAACTGGAATTCCATCATCTCCACTAGCTGTGTTTGTAATAATGCTTCCTAAGGCCCACTTGACTTTGCATTCTAGGATATCTGGCTCTAGATGAATGAGTGATCATACCATCGTGGTTATCTGATTCATTAAGATCTTTTCTGTATAGTTCTTCTGTGTTTACTTGCCACCTCTTTTAATATCTTCTGCTTCTGTTAGATCCACATTTCTTCTGTCCTTTATTGTGTCCATCTTTGCATGAAATGTTCCCATGGTATCTTTAACTTTCTTGATGAGATCTCTAGTCTTGCCATTCTATTGTTTTCCTCTATTTCTTTGCACTGATAGCTGAGGAAGGCTTTCTTGTTTCTCCTTGTTATTCTTTGGAACTTTGCATTCAGATGGGTGTATCTTTCCTTTTCTCCTTTTCCTTTCACTTCTCTTCTTTTCTCAGCTATTTGTAAGGCCTCCTCAGACAACCATTTTACCTTTTTGCATTCCTTTTTCTTGGGGATGGTTTTGATTATCACCTGCTGTACAATGCTATGAACCTCTGTCCATAGTTCTTCAGGCACCTGTCTATCAGATCTAATCCCTTGTATCTATTTGGCACTTCCACTGTATAGTCATAAGGGATTTTATTTAGGACATACCTGAATGGTCTAGTGGTTTTCCCTACTCTCTCTCAATTTAAGTCTCATTTTGCAATAAGGAGTTCATGATCAAAGTCACAGTCAGCTCCCAGTCTTGTTTTTGCTGACTGTATAGAGCTACTCTATCTTTGGCTGCAGAGAACATAATCAATCTGATTTCTCTATTGACCATCTGGCGATGTCCATGTATGGAGTCTTTTCTTGTGTTGTTGGAAGAGGGTGTTTGCTATGACCAGTGCATTCTCTTGGCAAAACTCTGTTGGCCTTTGCACTGCTTCATTTTGTACTCTAAGGCCAAACTTGCCTATTACTCCAGATATCTCTTTGAGTGTTTGAGTATCTCCCGTGAAAGCATGGGTCAGCAGTGGTCTACTGTGGGGACAGGGGCTCTTGCTGCAGTAGACCTGGGATGTATGGTATATGGCATAGGTCCTCTTGAAGGAGGTCACCATTAGCCCCACCTTAGAGCTACCGAGCATACAACCCACAAACTAGAGAACAATTAACCAAAGAAGTTCTCACACTGTTATGAAAGTTCTAGGGCCCACAACAGATTTCTCAACCTGGTTTTCTGGCAAAGGGACTCAGAACCCCCAGGGAATCTGACTTTGAAGGCCAGAGGGGTTTGATTATAGAACTTCCACAGGACGGCGAAACTTCCACAGTAATTGGGAAGCTGACTCTTGTAGGGCACAAACAAAACCTTGTGCACCCCAGGACACAGGAGAAAGGAACAGTGACTCCCCAAGAGACAGAGCCAGACTTTCCTGTAAATGTCCAGGAATCTCTGGTGGAGGCATGGGTTGACAGTGGCCTACCATGGGGTCAGAGACACTGAATGCAACAGTCCTAGGAGCTGTAACATGCTTGCAAAATCCTTTAGAAAGAGGTCACCATTACTGCCATTACCTCTGCCACAGTTTGGCCTCAGGTCAAACTACAGGGAGGGAAAACAGCCCTGCCCATCAACAGAGAATTGAATTAAAGATTTACTGAGCATTGCCTGCCTATCAGAACAAGACCCAGATTCCCTAGCAACCAGTCCCTTCCATCAGGAAGCTTCCATAAGCCTCTTATCCTTATCCATCAGAGGGCAGATAGAATGGGAACCACCATCACAGAAAACTAACCAAACTGACCACTTGGATCACAGCCTTGTCTAACTCAATGAAACTACTAGTCATGCTGTTTAGGGTCACCTAATATGGATGGGTCATGGTCAAGAGTTCTGACAAAATGTGGTCCACTGGAGAAAGGAATAGCAAGCCACTTCAGTATTCTTGCCTTGAGAACCCCATGAACACTATGAAAGGGCAAAAAGATATGACACTGAAAAATGAACCCCCCAATATGCTACTAGAGATGAGTGGAGAAATAACTCCAAAAAGAAAGAAGAGTTGGAGCCAAATCCAAAACAATGCCCAGTTGTAGATGTGGTTGGTGATGGAAGTAAAGTCTGATGCTGTAAAGAACAATGTTGCATCAGTTCAGTTCAGTTCAGTTGCTCAGTCATGTCCAACTCTTTGCAACCTCATGAATCACAGCACACTAGGCCTCCCTGTCCATCACCAACTCCCAGAGTTCACCCAAACTCATGTCCATCGAGTTGGTGATGCCATCCAGCCATCTCATCCTCTGTCGTCCCCTTCTCCTCCTGCCCTCAATCCCTCCCAGCATCAGGGTCTTTTCCAATGAGTCAACTCTTCGCATGAGGTGGCCAGAGTACTGGAGTTTCAACTTCAGCATCAGTCCTTCTAATGAACACCCAGGACTGATCTCCTTTAGGATGGACTGGTTGGATCTTCTTGCAGTCCAAGGGACTCTAGGAACCTGGAATGTTAGGTACATGAATCAAGGTAAATTGGAAGTGGTCCAACAGGAGATGGCAAGAGTGAACATTGACATTTTGGGAATCAGTGAACTAAATGGACAAATTTAATTCAAATGACCATTATATCTACTACAGTGGGCAAGAATTCCTTAGAAGAAATGGAGTAGCCCTCATAGTCAACAAAAGAGTCTGAAATGCAGTACCTGGGTGCAATCCCCAAAATGACAGAATGATCTCTGTTCTGTTTCCAAGGAAACCATTCAGTATCACAGTAATCCAAATCTATGCCCCAACCACTAATGCTGAAGAAGCTGAACAGTTCTGTGAAGACCTACAAGACCTTCTAGAACAAACACACACACATAAAAAGTTAGAAGGGTAAATGCAAAATTAAATAAATATGCATGCTTACAATATCAAAAAGAATTATATACTATGACCAAATGGGATATATCCCAGGTAGGCAAGGTTGGTTCAACATTCCAAAATCAGTTGGTATAATTCCTCACATTGATAGGCTAAAAATGAAAAATCACATGATCATATCAGCAAATTTTGACAAAATACAACACCCATCATGATTTTAAAAACTCTCAGCAAGTTAGGAATATAGTGGAACTTTCTCAACTTGATCTAAAACATTTACAAAATACCTACCTCTAACATTATCCATAATGATGAAAAATTAGAAATTTTCCCACTAAGATCAGGAAAAGTGAGAACATCCCCTGTCACCACTCCTTTTCAATATTGTACTAAAAGTCCTAGCTAATGCAATAGGACAAGATAAGAAAAGATACACAGATTAGAAAAGAAGAAATAAAATTATCTTTGTTCATAGATGACATGATCATCTATGTATTAACAGAAAATTCAGAAGAATCAACAACAAAAAATTCCTGGAACTAACAAGGGCTTACAGTACTTCTATTCAGGATAGAATACAAGGTTAATTTCTAAAAGTCAATTGCTTTCCTGTACATCAGCAATGAACAAGTAGAATCTGAAAGTTAAAACAAAATACCATTTACATTACCACTCTAAAAAAAGGAGATACTTAGGTATAATGCTAGGAAAATAGGAATAATAACTATATTTGAAAAACTGTAAAACTCTGATAAATGAAATCAAAGCACTAAACAAATGAAGAGATAGTCTATATTCATGGATAAGGAGATTCAAGATGTCATTTCTTCCCAACTTGATCTATAGATTCAATGCAACCTCAATCAAAATTCCAGCTATTTTGTGGATATCAACAAATTGATTCTAAAATCTGTATTAAAGATAAAAGACCCAGAAGAGCCAACCCAATATTGAAGAGAAACAAAGTTGGAGGATTGACATTGCTCAGCTTCAAGACTTACTAAAAAGCTACAGAAGTGAAACAGTATGCTGTTGGCGAAAGAACAGACAAATAGATAAATGGAACAGAATAGAGAGCCAAGAGATAGAACTCCATACATATAGTCAATTGATCTTTGACAAAAGAGCAGAGTAATACAGTGGTGCAAAGATAGTCTTTACAACCATCTGTGCCAGAACAACTGGAGATCCATATACAAAAAGATAGATCTAGACACAGACCTTATACCTGTCACAAAACTTAATTCCCAGTGGATCACAAATCTAAATGTAAAATGCAAAACTACAAGACTTCTAGAAGATAACATCTAGGTTTTCTAGAAGGCCTTGAGTATGGTGATGACTTTTCAGATACAACATCAAAGGCATGGTCTATGAAATAATTAACAAGCTGGACTTTATTAAAATTAAAAACTTCTGCTCTGTGAAAGAAACCATCATGAGAACAAGATGACAAACCACAGATTGGGAGAAAATATTTACAAAAGGCACATCTCATAAAGGACTGTTACTTAAAATTCACAAAAAACTTCTAAAATTCAAGAATAAGAAAACAAACAGCCCAATTTAAAAAATGAGTCAAACAGCTGAACAAACACTTCACCAAAGAAAATATACAGATGGCAAGTAGGCATAGAAAAAGATGCTCCACGTCATATGTCATCTGGGAAAAGCAAATTAAAACAACAATAAGATCCAGGTGCACGCCTATTAAAATGGCCAAAAATCTAGAACACTGACAATACCAAATGCTGGTGAGGATGTGGATCAACAAGAACTTTCTTTCATTGCTGGTAGAAATGCACAATGGTACAGACATTTAGAAGGCAATTTTGCAGCTTCTTACAAAACCAAACATACTCTTAGTGCACAATCCAGTACATTCTTGGGATTTACCAAAAGGTAAAAGTTTTGCCTACACCAAAACCTACACACCGATATTTAGGGCAAACTTAGAAGCAACCAAAATGTCTTTCATTAGGTATGTAACCTGTAATACATCTAGACAATGAAGTATTACCCAGCACTAGAAAGAAAGGAAGCTGGAGCTCCAATACTCTGGCCACCTGATGTGAAGAGCTGACTCATTAGGAAAGACCCTGAGGCTGGGAAAGATTGAAGGCAGGAGGAGAAGGGGACGACAGAGGATGAGATGGTTGGATGGCATCACTGACTCAATGGATATGAGTTTGATCAACCTCCAGGAGATGGGGAAGGCCAGGGAAGCCTGGCGTGCTGCAGTACATGAGGTTGTAAAGAGTCAAACACAACTGAGTGACTGGACAACAACGAGAAAGACATGAGCTGTCAAACCATGAAGGTCACGGAGGACACTTAAACACATACTACTAAGCGAAAGGCGCCAATCTGAAGCGACCGCATACCATGAAGTTCCAACATTCTGGAAACAGGCAAAAGTATGGAGACAGCAAGAGAATCAATGGTGCCGGGAACTGAAGGTAGGGGAGCAGAGAGAAATTAAAGGCAGAGCGCAGAGGATGTGAAGGGCAGTGACAATCTCTGTCCGACACTGTGATGACGCGTGCCTGTCATTATACATTTGCCCTAACCCGTAGAATGCACATGCCCATGAGCGAAACATCATGCAGACTCCAGATTTGGGTGAGTATAAGTTGTGTCGGTTCATTCATGACAACAAATGTACCACTCTGGGGGAGGATGTTGATAAGGGTGGAGGCTACACACGTATATCGGGTACGTGGAAAATCTGTATTCTCAATTTTGCTGGGAACCTAAAACAGCAAAAAAAAAATTGTCTTAAAATTTTTTTTTAATTAAAAATTAAGTCTTGCATAGATAAATAAGCAAGCATGTATAGAGATGTGCATATATATAGATGTGTGTGTGTGTAAAATCCTTTTCTCACTTAACAGCAGTGGAAAAGATAAGAGTTGAAGTGGTCAATAGGCCGCTGGACACCAGCGTTTTCTTCCCTGTCCCCAGGGGCCAACTCAGCCCATCACTGCCTTTGGCAGGTCCATCTCAGGCCAGTTTTGCTCAGCACATTCCATTCTGCAGTTGAAGCTCTTGTTGCAAAGCTGACCCTCTGCTCCTCTAAATTCTGAAATGCTCTCCACTAACATGAATGACATTTCCTTGTCAAAGCACCTGCAATGAACACTTGTTTTGTATCTACTCTTCCTTAGCTTATCTATAGCCAGACTGAATGTGCCTCCCTCAGATTTCAGGCCTTTTATTTCCCAAGCCTAAATTTACATGGATAGTTAATAATATCATGGTTTATTCTGACCAAGAACATATATAACATATATATATATATCTTCCACATCTCTGCATCACAAATACATCCTACGCTAACCTTATTGTCATTATTTCCCTCTGTCAGTCCCATATGGAGAAGGCGACATTGTTCTACGTAGTCATGGTGAGGTTTATTCTGCAAANATATATCTTCCACATCTCTGCATCACAAATACATCCTACGCTAACCTTATTGTCATTATTTCCCGCTGTCAGTCCCATATGGAGAAGGCGACATTGTTCTACGTAGTCATGGTGAGGTTTATTCTGCAAATTTTCGGCTTCTTAGGTATTTCGTGAATGGTTATGCTTACCTCATGTGTGCTCCCAGGCATCCCCAGGGCTCTGCATTTAACTTCGTACTTCTAAAAGCATCTGAACAGAGATAATATTAATGTTATTGCAACAGACAGGCAGAGCCTCATTTCTCTCTGCTTTGACTGAAAATGCCTCTTCACAGGGGGATGCAGACACTGGCATTTGTGTGTGAGGTCTGAATGTGTACAGGTCCAGCTACTGGCAGCAGGAAGAAGTTAAGACACAACTGCCAGATGGTTTGTTTGATATTTTTTTAATTACCAGTCAAAAGTGACTGGTGATCCACAACCTTTAAACTTATTTTCCCAAAGGCTCCTCTGTTCTGAAGCTGGGAAAAACTGAATTCACTCTCAGTTCTGAGATGGAGTTGCTTGCAAGGGTGGATGACTCGAAGATCACTTAGCTCCCCAAAATAGCTACTTAACTAGACATATCGGGTGTTTTAAATATTCAAATTTTTTGAAGACCTAATTTAGAATTCAGGGTAGGAAGGTAGAAAAATGATTGGATTTGAAGTTAAATTCCAGTTTCTACTACTAACTGGTATCTTTAATCTATCCCTAAGTCTCAGTCTACTCCGCTGGATAATGGCCATAACATCTGCTCTGACTAGGTCATTGTCATAGAGTTGTTTAAATATCTGGAAATAAAAATGCATGGGAATGAACTCTAAACCATCCAGTGTTTGGAATCTAACTTGTTATAATACTAAAACAGAGGTTCCTGGAAAAGTAACAAGTTAAAGAGAACCTATCCATGGCTCTGGTAGAATTTGCAACCTGGGGTTTCTTAGATCACACAAGTTGCAGCTTTCATTTTGTTAGTTTGTCTGTTAGCTTAATTTTCCATGTACTGTCTTATTCTAATCCCCAAACAATTCAACCCTAATCAGAGTTGTCTTACAATAATTCATACTATTTAGGAAAAAAAAAATTGGAGCAATACAATGGTAAATTATTTTAGAAAATTTCACCATGTGCATTGGCAACAAGAATTGCAGTAGAAAATAAGTTGTTGCCATCACATTTAAGCAACAGTGATGGTCATGCTGAAACAATACTGGTTCCTCAGGGTTTTCACAAGGGGCTGAGTGGTCCTGGGCTGCCCACTGAGAACACCCCCTTCCCACTAGCCTCCTATTTGCCACTGGAACTGCCGACTCAAAGCTCTTTGAGGTCTCCCTAGTTGACTTCTGGGTGATCAGCTCGTGCCCCATGCCCAGCAGAAATGGGGTGAAAACTTGTTGCATGGATGAGTGAGGCAACACATCTTTTCCCCTTAAAAACCCACAAATTAAGGCACTGCTGGTGGGACTGAGAGAGGGAGTCAGATTCTGCATCTGATGATGGCTAAACCCAACACCCTCAAATGCCCGTGTATGGCTTTTTCTTGAGATATATTCTAATAATAAATGAAGTGGACTGTCTACTGTTCTGAGGAATCCTGCTCTCAACCTGGATTTCTCTAACACCTCTAAAGTAGAGACTGGAACAAGCAGCATTCAGAAGCATTTTAAAAGTGGAGAGCTAGCAAGTCTTACAGAGATCTAAGGACTAGTACGCACAGCAGTAAAATATTCTTAGGTCTTTATTTCTAGGTTATTATTCCATCTCAAACAGAAGTAGTTCACATTTTAGCAGAAGACTGCTATAACCACAAAGTGAAACTACATGTCTGTAATCTTTAACGGTGTTCATTACTAGGAAGGAACGGATGGATAATCCCCTGGAGGAGGAAATGGCACCCCACTCCAGTGTTCTTGCCTGGGAAATCCCATGGACAGAGGAGCCTGGCGGACTACAGCCAATGCGGTCACAAAGAGTCTGACACAACTGCACCACTGAGCACCCAGGCATTTAAAATCTCCATGATACTGGGTAGTCACGAACATGAAACAATGAAGTTATAACATAGACTAAATTAGGCCCTGAGCACACTCAAATTTCAATTAAAAACATAGAGTCAGTAAGAGACACTGTTCCAGAACTATATTTCTTTATTTGGTCTTTAACTATTCAAACTATGCAGCCTAATTCTGTGCTACAAAACCTGGGAATAACTGAAGAATGTGCAGTATTGAAGTCACAAGAATCAGAGTCAAAATATCTAGGTTCCATTCCAAAGTGGATGAGTTGCTAGTCACATGATCTGGGACAAGTCACTGGTCTCTTAGACTCAGCCCATTGGTCCTTACGTTTGAATTTCCTGGGCTGTCGTGGGGATGAAAAATGGTGATGACAGAAAGTGTAAATCTTGATAAACTCTGAGGTCTCATTCTGCTAGGAGTGGATTGAAATCATGAACTGTTTTTTTTAGGGGGGGGTTATTTTGTTCATTTTGATGGCAGAGCTCCTCACTGATACTTTTATTTTAATGACTATTATTGCAAAAAGCATTTATGACCCCAAACTCTGAGATCTTTGGAACAAAATGACCCACCACAGTGGCAAAGCCTTCTCTTCAAGTGTCTGTTATTTTATCACGAAGCTTTCTTAGGCATCTGACAAAAGTAACTTCAGGCACACTTTAGTTTGGAGGACATGCTGTGACAGAAGCAATAACAAACCAAACTTTAGAATCTGGATATGGAGTGATGGGTGGCCTCCCTGCTCGCATGTTCAGAGACGCTGAAAGCCCAGCAAACTTGGGAAGGGCCAGCTGCTTTCTGAGGTGACTGCTCCGCTGAGGTACCTCGAGCAACCACCATCTCATGTGAAATTCTTTTCATCTTCCCTCTGCACTCCTGTGCAAACCAGGAGGATTTCTGAGAGGCACCGAGATTCTCAGTCGTTGCAGCAAAGCTGCTTTCTGGCTTGAGCTCATGAGAGGAAGGGCAATTTCGTGTTAAACATACACACAGGATGGCAGGGAAGGATGAGAGCTGATAGCCCCAAATACATATGCAAATTCTCCCCTGGACACTTGCGTTTCACTATCTTGTACCAAGTTAATGGAAACCAAGGAACTACCTTTCCAGAATCGTCGCCCCCTTTAATCCTTAATAACCAAATAAAAATGGGCAGCCTGTATTCGGGAGCAGCGCCAGCAAGCAGATCTCCAGGAAACAAGGCTCCCTACAGACTTCGCCTTGATCTTAAAGCTTAACTTGAAACATTTATATGCACAGAGCACCTGGCCAGGAGATGTGAGGAGGCCTTTTTTTCACCTTGGCTCTATTTCTTTCTTTAATAATAAATTCTCAGGATTTTTTCTTCTTCTTCTTCTTCCTGGAAACTGATTTCATTCGAAATAATGTTTTTTGTTCTTTCTTAATAGTTTGAGAAAAGCAAGACCAACTTGAACCCCACCCCCTATTAACACCCAACAGGTTCTCTGCCTGCCCAACAATATCATCTCTGCTTTAGCGAAGGTGAAGCAGAAGTCAGAGTGGGTTAATTCCAATCAGGCTGAGAACTTCTTCTGCTTGAATTCAAAGGGCTCAGGTTAGCCTATTATGCAGCTGAATATCACCTGTTTGAACAAATCTTTCTCTCTGACACACCTTGCTGGGTAAAGAACAGATGAACTCTGATTTGGTAAACTATTCTGACTGCACCAGCTTTAACAAACAGATTTCTCTGAATTACGGTCAGATGTTTAGCAGAGGATGTAAGCTCGGACTGGACTAAAATGGGAAGGCTCTCTAGGTCACACCCTTAACAAGAATATAATGCACTTGATGGTGAAAACGTGCCACGGACTCTGCTCTGTCATCTCTCTCCCCAGTCAGGTCACATCCACGACAGAAACCCTTCAGTTCTTTAGAAATAATGTATTTTTACTTTTTTTTAATTTAAAATTTGTCATTTTTTTATTGGAGTATAATTGCTTTACAACATTGGGCTACTTTCTGCTGTACAACAAAGTAAATCAGCTATTAATATACGTACTTGGTCGGTGTTTAGTCGCTCAATTGTGTCTGATTTCTTTGCAACCCCATGGACTGCAGCCTGCCAGCCTCCTCTGACAATGGGATTTCCCAGGCAAGAATACTGGAGTGGGTTGCCATTCCCTCCTCCAGGGGATCTTCCCGACCCAGGGATTAAAGCTGCACCTCCTGCAAATCTCCTGCTTTACGCCGAGTCACACATACATCCAAATGTGGTTTTTAAAAGGGGCATCAGTTCATAAGTACCCTCTCCTCTCTTTCTTCTTTCTTTCTCTCAATCCTCATTCCACAAAGTATATTTCAGGAGACTAACCAAGGCACATGATACAAAAGTATACAGTAAATAGTTCAAATTAAAGCCAAGGGAAAAATACATCTTTTTAAAAAGCCAAAGGAAATACTCCAAAATATGTAAATACAAACCATTCACTCCAGTATGGCTGCTGGAAGGTAAAAGGTACACGTCTGACTCTGGATGCTGCAACCCTGGTCCAAAGCCCACCATCACCCCCATCTAATCTCATTCTCCATGGAGAGAGGTACCTTTAAAAAGCAAATCAGATCAGGTCTTAGTCCTGCTGACAGCACATTGATGACTTCCCACTGTATTCAGGATAATGTCAGGATTCCTCTGTGTAGCTCACAAGGCTTCACAACCCAGTTCCTCACTGCTCTCAACCTCATCCCTCTGCCACAAGGCACCTTGGTCAACAGTCCAGGTATGTCCTTTGCTGCAAAGCTTTGCCAGTGAGGCTTTTCCGAGTCTCCGCTGGGTGAACTTACACCCAATCTTCCTCCAGGTCTGGGTTCATCCCAGTTCTGATGCTCCTGAAACCTGCTCTCACCTAACACCTCTCATCTTGGCATCTGTCACATTTTACCATTTACTTAATCACCTAATTCTGCTGTCTGATATCACACTTTTTGAGAATAGGAACGAGGTATAAGTCACTCTGTATTTTATTCCCAGAACCTAGCAGAGTGCCTAATACTTATGGCTTAACTATATGTTATTGTTCATTGCATGAATAAAAAATAATACTCACTGCCATTTATTAAGCATTTACCATGTGTCACAGGTTTCCCTGATGGCTCAGTGAGTAAAGAATCTGCCTGCAGTGCAAGAGATATAGGAGACAGGAGTTCGATTCCTGGGCCAGGAAGATCCCCTAGAGAAGGAAATGGCAACCCACTCCAGTATTCTTGCCTGAAAAATCTCATGGACAGAGGAACCTGATGAGCTATAGTCCAAGGGATCAAGAAGAGTCAGACATGACTGAGCGAATAAGTGCGTGCGCACGCGCACACACACACAAACACACACACATACACATACTGCGCATGCACACACACACACCGCACGTGCACGCACACACACACACACACACACACACGCCACAAAGATGCCCACTGTTTTACCTTTGTTATCATTGTGAGAAAGTCTGTTCTTCACAGTGGAGCCATAGCTAGATTATGAGAATCTTCGTTTTACAAGTGAGGAAACCAAGGCTTCCAGTGGTTGAGTACGGATGCTAAGCCCCCAAACAGGGTCTTTCTGGTTCTCAGGTCTGACATCTAATCACCATCCTCTACTGTCTTTCTTGTGACAAATGATGCTTCCTAATGGCCCGATCGAAGAAGAAACAATCCGTTTACGAGACTCACAGCCTCTGAAAAACACACACCCTAATTGTTGGAGAGAAACACAGCTTTTTCTGGGTTCTAAAACTTTAAAAAATATCTTCCCCTAAGTCATGTCATTCCCCTAAGTGAAAAAGTTGGCTTAGGACGCAACATTCAGAAAACTAAGATCATGGCATCCGGTCCCATTACTTCATGGCAAATAGATGGGGAAACAATGGAAACAGTAACAGATTTTATTTTGGGGGGCTCCAAAATCACTGCAGATGGTGATTGCAGCCATGAAATTAAAAGATGCTTGCTCCTTGGAAGAAAAGCTATGACCAACCTAGACAGCATATTAAAAAGCAGAGATATTACTTTGCCAACAAAGGTCCATCTAGTCAGAGCTATGGTTTTTCCAGTGGTCATCTATGGATGTGAGAATTGGACTATAAAGAAGCTGAGTGCTGAAGAATTGATGCTTTTGAACTGTGGTGTTGGAGAAGACTCTTGAGAGTCCCTTGGACTGCAAGGAGATCCAACCAGTCCCTTCTAAAGGAAATTAGTCCTGAATACTCATTGGAAGCACTGATGCTGAAGCTGAAACTCCAATACTTTGTCCAACTGATGTGAAGAACTGACTCATTTGAAAAGACCCTGGTGCTGGGAAAGACTGAAGGTGGGAGGAGAAGGGGACGACAGAGGATGAGATGGTTGGATGGCATCACCGATTCAATGGACATGAGTTTGAGTGAACTCCTGGAGTTGGTGATGGACAGGGAGGCCTGGTGTGCTAGAGTCCTTGGGGTCGCAAAGAATCAGACACAGCTGAGCGACTGATCTGATTGAACTGAAGTCATATCAAGGCATTCCCCAGTGCTCGATTTTTGTGGATGAGAACCTGGGAATCCCTGAAGTGGGTAGATAGCAGGTTTCATAGAGCCTCTTCCTAGACACAGTATAACCCAAGCCAGCGGCATCACACAAAGAAAGCAGAATTCACCAAAGTCCATTCTCCACCAGATGAAATACACACTTCTCTGGTGATCCAGCTTAAACCGAGGTGTTACTTAACTCACTGAAATCAAACCCAGCAAGTTTCCACACTGTAACTTCGAGATCATTTTCCCCTCAAGAAGAGTGAGGAAGAGGAGAATTGGTGGGAAAGAAAGTCAAGGACTCGTGACCCATCTGATCTAGAAGGGCAACGAATGACCTGGCAAAGTGTTGGGAGCTGCATTGGCCAGCAAGGTCTCACTCAGGGATCTCTGACCACACAACATTAACTGGGCCCAGCTTCCTCCTCTGTAACCTGGAGGTCCCAGAGTCCCAGGGATCCTTGCTGCTCTAACAATCGCTGGTTGTCAACGTCTGTTCTCCTTGGGTGCCACCTCCTGTGGTTCTGTTTAGAAGTTAACACCCTTCATCTCTAGGTGAGAAAAATCCCCTGGAGAAGGGAATGGCTGCCCTCTCCAATATTCTTGCCTGGAGAACCCCTTGGACAGAAGAGCCTGGCAGGCGATACCCCACGGGCTCCCAGAGAGTCGGACACGACTGAGTCACTAACACTATCAGTACTATAACACCCTCCCTATGTATATATATTTTAAAGAACGATACGAACAACCTTACTTACAAAACAGAAATAGGCTCACAGACATAGAAAACGTACTCATGATTAGCAGGGACTGCAGGGGCTGGGGAGGGGGAGATAAAGTAGGAGTCTGGGACTGACAGGTACACACTGCACTGTGCTTAGTTGTGCTGCTGCTGCTGCTGCTGCTGCTGAGACGCTTCAGTCGTGTCCGACTCTGTGCGACCCCATAGACGGCAGCCCACCAGGCTCCTCTGTCCCTGGGATTCTCCAGGCAAGAACACTCGAGTGGGTTGCCATTTCCTTCTCCACTTAGTTGCTCAGTTGTGTCCAATTCATTGTGACCCCATGGACTGTTGCCCTCCAGGCTCTACCGTCCATGGGGATTCTCTAGGCAAGAATATTGGAGTGGGATGCCATGCCTTCCTCCAGGGGATCTTCCCAATCCAAGGATCAAACCCAGGTCTCCCGTACTGCAGGCAGATTCTTTAGCATCTGAGCCACCAGGGAAGCCCAACATATACACACTACTATGTATTAAATCAGAGAAGGCAATGGCACCCCACTCCAGTACTGTTGCCTGGAAAATCCCGTGGGCGGAGGAGCCTGGTGGGGTGCAATCCATGGGGTTGCTAAGAGTCGGGCACGACTGAGCAGCTTCACTTTCACTTTTTATTTTCATGCATTGGAGAAGGAAATGGCAACCCACTCCAGTTCTTGCCTGGAGAATCCCAGGGACAGAGGAGCCTGGTGGGCTGCCGTCTATGGGGTCGCACAGAGTCGGACACGACTGAAGCGACTTAGCAGCAGCAGCACATATTCAATAGATAATCAACAAGGCCCTAGTGTATAGCACAGGGAACTATATTCAATACCTTGTAATAACCTATAATGGAAAAGAATCTGAAAAAGAATATGTGTGTGTGTATAACTGAATCATTTTGGTGTACACTTGAAACTAACATGACATTGTAAATTAACTGCACTTCAAATAAAAATAAAGACGTTAACATTCTGCTCCCCATGTGAAAGTTGCGATTTTGAAAGGGTCTTGATCATTAAATCTGAGAAAGAATTAGCTCAGAAATTCTGGCTGCTGGCCACCCCCTCTTACTATCTGCTGCCTAGCTCTTGGCCACAGAAAATACCACGCGCGTGCGTGCACGCACACACACGCACGCGAGCCTTCTTTTATGACAGGTGGTACCGTCCATTTCACAACCCAGTTTGCACGTTTGCTTTCTGAGTCAGCTTGAAGAGTTTTCTCTGATCCCATTGTACTTTTTACCAGTTACTGTTGGTCGCGGTCTGTGCTTCCCGATCTTGAAGCATTTCCCCTCAAAAAAAAACGACTATTTTATTCCATCTCGTTTACTGCTCAGTGGAGGGAAATCTTCGCCCTTGTGAATACAGAAGTCTGTCTGAAGGAGAGCAGATGTTTAATTTAATCACCGTATTGCTGCTTCTCCACAGAATCAGTTCCATAGTCTTTTCCTTTGAAAGCTCTGCACTTAAGCATCTGGTTTTAAAAATAAACACCTCTTGTCTTGCACATATTTGTAGTTATGTCTCAATCTTTAAATCACTCTGACAAAATGACTCTGAAGTAGGTAAATAATTCAGTCTTTATTAGACTTTATAAGACTGGAGCTGAGCGGGAAATTGGGATTGACATATACACACTATTGACACTGTGAGTAAAATAGATAACTAATGAGGATCTCCTGTATGGCTCAGGGAACTCTGCTCAGTGCTCTATGGTGACCTAGATGGGAAGGAAATTTTTAAAAAAAGAGGGCATATATGTAAAAATGTAGTTGATTCACTTTGAACAATATAGACTTCCTTTTGCTGTGAAGACATGAAAAGGAAAATATTACATGCAAAAATGTGAAAATTCTGGGATAAAATAGTAATGCTGTCTACTCAATGCTAGGTGGTGACATGAGTGAGAAGAAATTCCAGAAAGAATGGACATACGTGCACGTATACCTACTTTACTTTGCTGCACAGCAGGAAATAACAACGTTATAAAGCAACTACACTCCAATAAAAATTAACTTAAAAACAAAAGAAGGAAAAGAGGCTGGGATCTTTAGACTATTTAACCCACGTGTTTGCTTTTAAGGGATTCTATAGGTAAATAAGTCTGATTTTATCAAGTGGGAGGAAATAAAGCTGCTTACTAATAAGATGTGCAATTTTATTCTACTAGTCAACCATGAAATTTAGAATTTTACAATAGTAGGTTTACACTAATTTCTGTGTTTGGTTTTCAGTATATTATCCCGAGTTTCTTTTAATTCAACGTTTCCCAGTGGCTTAACATCATCTTATTCTCAGGTCGTGGCTCCACAAATAAGGAAAATGGGGAAAGTTCCAAACAATTCATAAGATAATCCGAACTAGCTGAGAAAGAAGACCAAACTTCAGAAGCAAAATGGCAAACACACAAAACAAAAGGATTTAGAGTTTTGTCTTGACAAAGAAAAAGGATGCATTTTTCTGATAAGAAAAAAGGTAATCATTGTAATTTTGTGAAGGGAAACTTAGGTTAGACTTCTAAAGAAAGTGATCTTACATGTTATGAGAGATAGAAGGTGTACAGTCTATGGTGGGATTTAAGACTGGAGCTGAGCAGAAAATTGGGATTGACATATATACACTATTGACACTATGTGTAAAATAGATAGGAGATCAACCCTGGGATTTCTTTGGAAGGAATGATGCTAAAGCTGAAACTCCAGTACTTTGGCCACCTCATGTGAAGAGTTGACTCATTGGAAAAGACTCTGATGCTGGGAGGGATTGGGGGCAGGAGGAGAAGGGGACGACAGAAGATGAGATGGCTGGATGGCATCACGGACTCGATGGGTGTGAGTCTGAGTGAACTCTGGGAGCTGGTGATGGACAGGGAGGCCTGGCGTGCTGCGATTCATGGGGTCGCGAAGAGCGGACACGACTGAGCGACTGAACTGAATGAGAATCTACTGTATGGCTCTGGGAACTCTGCTCAGTGCTCTGTAGTGACCTAAATGGGAAGGAAATTTAAAAAAAAGAGGGCATATACATAAACATATAGTTGATTCACTTTGCTGTCCGGCAGAAACTAATACAACATTGTAAAGTAAGTATACTCCAATAAAAATTAATTTAAAATAAACAAACGCTAGAGTAGATACTCATCTCAGAGGAGGGAGGAGGCAGACACTCCAAGAAAAACGGATTTGCAGCTTCAAGAAAAAGCCTGGAATGCAGTTAATGATTTCTGAAGATGAACTCCTGCCAGCCTTAAGAACTGGCAATTTGCCTACCATTTAGTAAATAGCCTTTACTTAGAGGAGGGGGGGCTAGTGTTTTAAAATAAATAAGCACATCCCCTGTGGTTCCTGCCCATCAGTATGTACAGACTTGGAGAATCTTCGGTGCTGTATTAATGCCAAATGCTCTCTTAAATGGCACAGCCTGGGTTCCCTTAAAAGCAAGTAAGCGAGGGTTCCATTTCTATTTTAGCAACCAGGTTTAAAAACAAACAAAAATTGCCCAAGCTCATCTCAAACTTTTCGATAGCTTGTCAAAATGAGAGACAAGTAGGAGCGTACAACATAACAACATTCAAATACCATAGTCCTTTCAAGAGAACTCCTCAGCATCCCCCGCATGGTTCAATAACACTGCTCATTAAACAAGTTGTTGTTAACACTGTCAACCCAATCTTCGGGGTACCACGATTTCTTTTTGACGAGAGAAGCTAATCAGGGGGCCAGCTTTGTAGACACGTAAACATTTGGAAACCAGGACAGGGTTTTCTGGTGTTTACAATCTGGCATCTTCTAAATTTAGAGGTTCTCCCCACCTCCACCTCCAACACACTTTTTGGGGGGGCTTAAAAGATTTTTGAAATTTATTTTAATTTTTTAGTTTGCATAGGCACAGGGTGCCATGAAACACACCTCAAGTGCCTTTAAAAAATTAACACAGGGTTGGTTTGTAGTGTCCGTGGTTCCTGCTAATCAAAATCACTGCCAGTTTTTCAGGGGGGAAGAGGTACAGCTTTCTTACTAGAAAGCACGGCTTCATTTTCCTGTTTTGATCTGATGATGAATGTTTTCCTGCAGATAATTCTCTTGCATTTTTTAAAACAAGAGGAATGGGGGATACAATTCTCAGAAAATAAATGTTTATCTGGACACACACATTCCCGCCGCCCTAGACAGATGTGCAGAACGCCAGGTCCCTCTGCTGGCCTTGCTCAGTGGGAACATCTCCCATCAGCTTGCCTTCAGAGATGCTGCCTCTGAATCAAAACTTCCCGAATAGAATGTTCTGTTCACTCTGTTCCTACCGCCAAGGACCAGCAGTGGGATGCAGGGAGGGGAGCAGGGGGACACCATTTAGGACAAAAAGAAAGAGCAGCTTCCCGAGCGAGGACTTCTCTGACTTGTGTCTGACTCTGAAGCCAATGCACCGTGCAATTCCTGCTCCATCTTCTCATGGACTTTTCTCAATGCCTTTTAAAAATTAGAAATATCTTTCATGAGCTAGAAAACTTATAGGAATCTTGCCCTTAAATTCAAGGATTTATTTTAAGTGTGTGTGTGTGTGTGTGTGTGTTTTAATTGCAGTAAAAGTCACATAATATAAAGCCTACTATTTTAACCATATTTAGCCATACAGTTCAGGGGTGCTGAGTACACTCACACTGGTGTGAAGCTCTCACCATCATCCATTCCCAGATTTTTCACTTTCCTAAACTGTAACTCTGTCCCCGTTAAATACTAACTCCAAAGAGCCAAAGAAACAAACAAAAAATAAGACACAGGAATTTAACAAAGCAGTAAGTTTCCCCAAATCTTGCCTGCTACAACAAAAAGTCATATAAGTATAGTGTGGTGAGCAGCTGATTTGATTCTTTTAAACTGGAGAAATCATGGTATGGCATTCTGGTGTTTGCTATGAAAATAAAATTGTTCTGTAATGCTTAAAAAGAATCTGTAATTTCATTTGAAATACATTCAAGAAAGCACTGTTCTCTTTAAATCGTCACTATGAGGAACTTTATTTAAAACCATGAGTTAACACCAGAAAGGGTGGTGTTTATTTTCTAACACTCATCATCATGATAACATTTAATTTCAGAAAAGATCATATTAGGTACAGGAAAAAACTCATGAGGTCTGTGGATTCAAATGGGTCAAGGCAAATAATATTTGAAAGGTGATGAGTTGGGCTAAATCTATCACATTAAACCAAACACTAAATAAGGACCTAAAGAAATGACAGAGAGAAAAAGAGAGAGGGAATCACAGAGAAAGAGAGATAGACAGATAGAGAAGGCGAACAGAGGGAAAATAAATAATGACAAAGAAAACCCGTACTTCACATAGCTGATGGGCTCCTCAGATTTTTCAGATACTTTCAGATAATTAATGATGTTTAAGGATATATACCCTAATATTTAATAGATAACAACACAGGGGCATCATTCTAGAATATCTGAAATCATTTCTGTAGAAATTCAACACTTCCCAGTTTGAGAATGTTCCATCATAAAAAACATACAGGAGAGAGGGCATTTTTTCCAAAGCTACCTTTTCATCACATCAATACCGGGCCACATGCAGGTCTGATAACCTTTGTTTTAGATACATCAGGTGAATAAATATTTCAATTACTAGAGCTCTACTATTTTTACAGATTCGACATTTTTGCAATTGCAATGTTTGAGTATTTTTCAGTACACTTTCTCTTTTTAAAAAAAGTGCATATGGCAATTTTAAATTAAATTAAAATTCATTTTGTTTCGAGAATTACATGAAAAATTAAGGACACTGGGTCCACTTTCGAACTTACTGATAATTGGAAGCATGTGAAAGTGATTTAAAAAATCCAGACACCCAGGCCTCACTGCAGACCTACTGAATGAGGATCTCTGAGGAAAGGTCACTGGAATCTTTCATTTATTTATTTAATATTATGCCTCTGCATTTGGAAACCGCTGCCTCCAGGATTATTGCATAATTGAGATGTTAGATTGTTTTATTCAAAAAATCATCCAACGTCTGGCTAGTTCCTTGCAGCCATAAAAACCAGAGGAATAGAAACCACTCTAGGATCTGTAAGCATCAAGCACAAATTACCTGTTTTCAAAGGAGGCATAAAAACAGAATGTTGTTTAGTACACTTTCTAGGTATGTAAATTGTGAAATCATAATTTAATATGCTCTACCTTCTTCCTAGGATACAGAGGGATTAAATTACTAGTGTTTGCTTTTTAATTTTTTTAATTTGGTTGCTGGGAAAATAAATCCATCCTGTTAATTGTTTCAGAGATGTGACACGAAAGAACGATGTTGCCATCTAGTGGTCAAGTGGAGACATTAAAGAATCAGAATGTCCTGTGAAATGACAAGTTGAAGGAAATGAACCCTAAGGGAGGAAGGTAAACAATCCTTTGGCTTTTTTTAAAAATGACCATGTAAATTTGCTTATATTTATGTAGCTTCAAAGGTGAATTTGGCTTCCCTCATAGCTCAGTTGGGAAAGAATCTGTCTACAGTGCAGGAGATCTGGATTCAATTCCTGGCTTGGGAAGATTCCTGGAGAAGGAAATGGCAATCCACAGCAGTATTCTTGTTTGGAGAATCCCATGGACACAGGAGTCTGACAGGCTCCATGGGGTCACAAGAGTCGGACACAACTTAGCGACTAAACCGCCACCTAAGGTGAATTTTAATAGCAGGGGTCTTTCCAGCCATCAGTGGCACCGTCCTTCACGACAGTGGCAGGCCCGCCGGTTTCTCCAATCACTCAGGCTGTCTGAACACATAAAGCCTTTAAAAGGCAGGTGCTACAGCAGTTCCCCACCTCTGACTTCTCAGGGGCGGTACTCTCTCCTTGAGGCATTTCCTCTAGGAACAGCCCACGTTCCCAGCACTCCATTGTATGGAGCTGGCCTCCCAAATCAGGAGATGAGGGCGGCTTTTGCATCCACCCGCGCGTGTACACTCCCCACTGGGAGTCAATACACACAGAATCAAAGAGGAAGGAAAAGGCACCCACCAAAGAAAAGGCGTATTATTCAGCAATTTTAGTTATTTTAATTTTAAATGTTTGGTTTGGCCTAAATGATCTCTTAAACTGAGTGTTACTCTTATTTATTTATTTTTTAATGTCTGAAGGTTTCAAGACTACTTTGGGGGCAGCCATCATGTATATCTTTCAAAGGTAAAGGCTAGTACAGCTGTGGACGGACCTAGAGCCTGCCATACAGAGTGAGGGTAACCAGAAAGAGAAAAACAAACATGGTATATTAACACACACATGTAAACCTAGAAACACGGTTCGGATGAACCTATTTGCAGAGCAGGAACACAGCCACAGACCTAGAGAGCAGGCATGTGGACACGGGGAGGGAAAAGGAGGGTGGGATGAATGGGGAGATTGGGCTGCGTCCAGCACAGGAAGCCCAGCCTGGTGCTCTGTGATGCCCTGAGGTGTGGGATAGGGAGTGGGAGGGAGGTTCAAGAGGGAGGGGATCCGTATACACGTAGCTGATTCATTTCATTGCACAGCCGAAGCTAACACAACCCTGTATAGCAATTACGCCCCCATTTTTAAAAAGAGGTGAAGGATATAATGCTGTCTTTCAAAGAGCACTGAAATAACCTGCTTTATGCATGAAATAGGGTCCCCCAGCGAAGGCTAGAAAGGATTGTCCTGCAGCAAAATTCATAAATATACTTCTTAGAGGGAGACACCAGTCATGTCTGGGACTTAACTATTCCTTGTTCTGTTCATTTAACACTTCCATCTTGGGACACACTTCCATCTTTACCCGAATATAAGGCCTTCTTACTAAAGATTTCCTTCTCCTTTTAACTGATTTAGGACCTCTGTATTTGTTATCCAGTCTGGTGAGAATGAAAAGGTGCCCCACCCAACAGGGATGGGGCTCTGTGCACCCTGCACCAATATGTGTGCACGCCGGAAGTCCTGCCAGAGAGAATGTAGGTAAGGATAACCCAGAGAAAGACACCAGCTTATGATCAGTCTTCTGGACTGTATCCAAAATTCCTGGCTAGTGAGGCCTTAGATATGGAATTGTTTGAACAATTACATGAAAGGGGGAGAGGGAGGCTTAATCCTCATAAGTACCTAAAAGGTGTGTGCGTGCTTAGGTGTTCAGTCGAATTTGACTCTTTGCGACCTTATGGACTATAGCTCACCAGGCTCCTCTTCCATGAGACTTTTTAGGCAAGAATACTGGAGTGGGTTGCCATTTTTCTCCTCCAGGGATCTTCCCCACTCAGGGATCAGACCTGAGTCTCCTGTGTCTTCTGTATTGTAGGCAGATTCTTTACCTGCTGAGCCAGTGGAGAAGCCCGCCTGAAAGGTATGGAATTTTATCACCCCCATTTTACAGATGCTGACGTTAAGGCAGAGCAGGGTTAAAGGACTTGCCCGAGGATACAGCCAGCAAGTGTAGGAATGGAATTTGATTCCGCACAGTACGTCTCCAGAATCATCTAGCTGCTGTACAAAACTGCCTTACTGTGTGGAACTTCAGCCCGTCTCAAGAATCAGAATTCCATAAAGCACAAGTGAAACCAAATGGCACACAGCATGTTCTCCTAGATTAATTTAAAGGCTTTGAGGGAGTCCTCTGGCTCCTCATCAGGAATGCCAGGACTCATTCCACAGAGCTGTACTGGATACATTGGGAAAGAGATTAGGTTGTACCTGGGCCAGGACTCAGATGATATATGAGATTAAAAATCACTCTATTCCAAATATTTTGATGCTGAATTTTATTTTTTATTTTTTTTCTTAGTTCATTTTATTTTATTTATTTATTTATTTTTAATATTTCACAAACTTTATTCAAATTATTGAAATAGTCACAGAGCAATAAAATATGCAATTCTGAAGTGATGTCAGTATCATGGAGAAGGAAACGGCAACCCACTACAGTATTCTTTTTTTTTTTTTTACATGTTTCAATGTCATTCTCCCATCTCATTCTGACGCTGAATTTTAAATTCTTATACTTCCTTCTAATCGCTCTCAAAATTTTGACAATAGAGCAGAAGGCAAAACACAGGTGTTGGGGGGCTTTTGGTAGTCTGTCTATCAAATGTCCAAACACACACATGCTTGTTCTATAAATGCTTGTTGAACACTTAGTATGTGCAAGGCACTTGTTTGATGGTATTGGGGATGGGAAGATAAACGATAAGTCACTGCCAAGATGCCTACAGCCAGTAGGGGAGATAAAAAAAGATGCAAAAATAACTCTTGTGACAGTACAATGAGGCAAGAAATTCTTCCTAAATGAGAGGCACAGAGTTATGGGGGCTTGTGAATCCTGTAATTCTCTGTAGACCAGAACTAGTCTATAGCTTGACCACAATGCATAAACAGCGTTTTTGGAACACACAGTTCACTGATTCTCAAAAAGTTCACTAGATCTTAGTTTAAGATTCATCAAGCAACTGCAGAATGCTAGAGAGGCATGAAGAATGCAACCAGAGAATGAAATTTTGTGGAGGAGGTAGGACCAAGAAGAAGCATCCAAAAAGAGCAATTAACATATGCTCATTAGCTCTGCCATTAAGCCACAGCTGTGACATCCTTCTAGGAACAGGCGGGGTTTACATCATCCACAGAAGATGGTCCAAGTCTCTCCTACTTCATTATGATGTACAGTATCTTGGAAAAATTTTTCTAGGGTGCCCCTTAGTTTTTTGCCCACTCAAGAAATCATGGCACATTACCCCTCTCTGGAGCTGTTATTAAAGACTGCTAGCCTCAGCACTATTCACCATAGCCAAGACATGGAAGCCACCTAAATGTCCATTGACAGATGAGTGTGAAAAATATATACAGCGGAGTACTACTCAGCCATTAAAGAGGACAAAATAATGCTATTTGTAGCAATGTGGATGCAACTAGAGACGATCACAGTCAATGAAGGAAGCGAGAAAGAGAGAGACAAATACGGTGTGATAGCACTTACATGTAGACTCTAACTGATGGCACAGATGAACTTAAGTCTGAAACAGAAACAGACACAGAGAACAGACTTGTGGTTGCTGAGGGGAGGGGTCTGGAAGAGGGGTGGAGTGGGAAATCTGGGCTAGTGGAGTGGACGAACAAGGTCCTACTGTCAGCACAGAGAATTACATTCAGTATCCTTTGATAAACCATAATGGAAAAGAACATTTAAAAAGAATGTATATATACATACACCTGATCAATTTGCTATATATCTGAAACTAACACAACATTGTAAATCAATGATAGTTTAAGATAAAATAAACATTTTCTGAAAAGTAAGGCAAAATGCCTTCTGCATTCCCAAATTCCAGACAATCTTCTTTACAGTTTATAACCCTTGTTTGTAAATGAGAAGCCTGGAGCAATTCAAGTAAAATCCTTTGTATCTAAGACAACCGCATGAATTCATTCCTTATGAAAACACTGTTCTTCCTCCTTCCCTCTTCTTGTATTATACCCTCCACTAGCAGCAGCACACACACATCTACTGTCATTTTAGAGAAATATTAATCCTAGTTGATGTGGAAAAGGAAATGAAAAATAGCTGGCAGTTTTAAAAGGGTTTTTATTATAAAACTTCTGGGTACTTATTATAGGAAAAACTTGAAAGTGAAGAAAATTATAAGGAAAACAATTAAAATTGTTTGTAATTTCACATCATAGAGGTCAATTCGTATAAACATTTCATTAGATTTCCTTCCAATTTTTATGTGGCCATTCATTTTTATCTATGCATTTATGTAGTAAAATAAACATTAATCTATTTCTACATTATTACATAAGTTGGACCACGTGGTCTATTCAAAGTGTGGAAGGAGTTTTGCCTTTTTAAAAACTTTATTCAACTATAGTTGATCTTTTTTAAAACTCTGTTTTACAATGAATTTTTTCTAGCTATTACATTTTATTCAAACTTACAATTCTCTCCATGTATACATATCTTCAAGAAATATGTATTTTTGGTGGCATTTAAAGAGCCATGTTAGAATGACTGTAGCCACAAAACCGTGAAGATAAAAAGCAACTCCATGAGCTCACAGAACCCTGGAAGTGTGTGCCCACTGGGGGAAGTAACTGGAAGTCAGCCCCAGAGCTTGCCAGGAAAAGGCAAAGACAGGCACTTGTAGAAATCAAGTGATTTGGCAAGATGGGGATAAAAAATCCCCTGGAGCCAGAGAATTGCCCGACCTTCTGAGAAAGAAAACATTATTAATAACAGTGCTCTGGGTTCTGGCATTAATTTAACATGTATCACGGTCCTCTGTCTCCCAGCTGACCCAGAACTGTTCTATTTTCTGGTGGCTCCATACCCTTCCCAGAACTACTAAGAGTCTATTTATAAGTGTGGGCGCTCAGCCATGAGCACTGTGACTGGCAGACTCTTGGCGGTGTCTCCTGGTGAGCAAGGAGAACGGGCTTCTAGGCTGTGCCCGCCTTAGAAGAAGCCTTCCTCCTCTCCCCAGGGGTCCCTGTTAAGGGCCATGACGTCCAGAAACTGAACAGATGCATGAAAACTCAAAACACGGGCATTTGCTCTTTTAATTTCTTTAACAAGATTCAAGCTTAACTTGCCTACAGGTGATAACTAATAATTGAGCCCATGTTTTCAAACAAAACTTCCATGGTATTTTAATTTTCCAATGGAAATTACTGAGCTGCTTTTGTTTGTTAGCAAGGTGAATTCTGGACCCAAATATGAATCAGAAGTGATATTGTAAATCAAGCAGCTATGATATATGAGTTTGAACCATCTCTCACCAAAACAGCATTTTAACTGCGTAATGTCTAGGGGTAAATGCAAGGTTAATAATAGCACAGAATGACCACAAATTTATTCAGTCTGTAATCATATGTAAAGAAAATAAGATTTCTACATCCCCCTATAATTGAGTTTACCTTTTTCATAGGCCTACACTTGCTGTATCATGGGAGAAAATTTTCTTAATCAACTTAGTCTAGCACAATAATTAAAAATACCCCTTCAACATACATTGGTATTGCACTCTGCACCAGCTGGCTGCCACTATGGAAGACAGTAAGGAACTTCCTCAAAAAATGAAAAATACAACTGCCATATGATCCAGCAATCCCACTTCTGGGCATATATCCACAAAAGATGAAAACTCTGATTTTAAAAGTTATATGTTCATAGCACCACTACTAACAAAAGCCAGGACAGAGCAACAACCTGAGTGTCGATCAGCAGATGGAAGGATAAAGAAGATGTGATGTATATATACAATGGGATATTACTCAGCCATAGAAAGAACGAAACAATGGCATTTGCAGCAACCTGGATGGACCTAGAGATCATTATACTAAGCGAAGTAAGTCCGACAGACAAGCATCGTATAGACTCACTTAGATGTGGAATCTAAAATATGACATGAATGAACATACTTACAAAGCAGAAGCAGACTCATAGACACAGAGAGCAGACTTGTAGTGGCCAAGGGGGAAGGGAGGTGGAGGAGGGTTGGATTGAGAGTTTGAGACTAGCAGATGCAAAGTATTACTACAGAATGGATAAACAATGAAGTCCAACTGCATAGCACAGGGAACTATATTCAATACCCTGTAGTAAACCGTGGGCTTCCCTGGTGCCTCAGTGATAAAGAATCTTTTGTCCGCAATGCAGGAGACACAGGTTAAATCCCTGGGTTGGGAAGATCCCCTGGAAAAGGGAATGGCAAACCACTCCAGTATTCTTGCCTGGGAAATCCATGGACAGAGGAGCCTGGTGGGCTACAGTCCGTGGGGTTGCAAGAGTTGCACCCAACTTAGCAACTAAACCATCACCAATAAACCATAAAGGAAAAGAATATAAAAAAAGACATATACATATATACATTACAGAATCACTTTTGTGTACCAGAAATTAAGACAACACTGTAAATCAACTTTACTTCAATAAATCGTTTTTAAAATACCCCTTAAATAAATACTCTGTCTCTTTAGGCCAAGGTCAGTTCTCTCAAATATCATCCTAGATCATTTCTTTATCAGCAGGGAGTGTGGATTATATGATCATATAATGGTGAGGGGACAGCTGTTCCGTGGAACCAGGGAGGTATCCTCCAGATCTTCACGGACCACTTAGAGACAGCGACTTGCTCAGGCTGGCTTAAAACACTGAATTATGAAAAATTCATCTCTGGACTTCCGGCTGGCATTTGCTGTGAAAGGCTGCAGTTTTTCCAGGCTTGTGTTCCAGGCTTCAGTTCGTCTCACACAAGTACTGCAGGCCAGTCCGCATCTCGGCCTCATCTTCCACCTGCCCTTGGCCAGGTCCACTCTGTTGCAGGGTCGTCTTCTCACCCTTGACCCGCTGCAGCACCCCCTGCAGCTCCACGACCCACTGACCAGCTCCCCTTGGAGGACTGTGGGGCTTTCTGAGTTCCATTCACACTTGGAAGAGCCAAAGGAACTGCTACAGACTGAATATCTGTGTCCCCAGCCTCCAGCTACATACACATTCATTCGCTGATATCCTAACTCCCAAAGGGAATTTATTAGGAGTTGGGGCCTTTGGAAAGTGATGAGGTCAGGAGTGAGTTTGAAGGGGTTTAATGCCCTCATAAAAGAGACTCCAGCCTGACCATCAATGAGGATGCTGTAACAAAAATATCCAGTTAATGGTATTTTGGTTACAGCAGCCTGAACAGACTAAAGGGCCTGGATAAGACAAGTCTGGCCTCCCTGCTCAATCCCACTCTGCTATTGAATCTACTCAGATGTAGCCATCCCCTACCCACATCCAGTGTTGACACTGTTAATCTGTATGGAAGCTCCTTGCAGAGTTCCAAAGTAGGCAAAAGACTCTCAACCTTAAACCTAACACCTCTCCTCCCCCAGCACCTAATCTGAAAGAGGAAAGATGGGATGAAAGTGTCTCATCCAGACTATTGCATTTTCTCCTCCTTCTAACAGTCTCCTGGTGGGTAAGAGTTGGGCCAGAATTCCCTTGTCAAAGCTCTACACCCTGGCCAGCTGCTCGTGACTCTTGAAATTTTAAAGAAACTTGGTTATTAGAAATTTCCTCAGGCTAGCTCCCCACAGCCTGGTTTTCAAAACCTTTGGCTTTTCAAAGAAGTTAAGCAAGTCAACTTTGAGATTTAAGCCTCTCTAGGTCAATGGTTCTCGGAGAAGGCAATGGCACCCGACTCCAGTACTCTTGCCTGGAATATCCCATGGATGGAGGAGCCTGGACAGCTGCAGTCCATGGGGTCGCTGAGGGTCGGACACAACTGAGCAACTTCACTTTCACTTTTCACTTTCATACATTGGAGAAGGAAATGGCAACCCACTCCAGTGTTCTTGCCTGGAGAATCCCAGGGACGGGGGAGCCTGGTAGGCTGCTGTCTATGGGGTTGCACAGAGTTGGACATGACTGAAGTGATTTAGCATCAGCAGCAGGTCAATGGTTCTAGAGGGCATTTTAGAAAGTTGTGCTTTTCATTTTGGTTGTCACAAAAATTGGGCAGCACAAGATTTTTGGCATTTAGGGGATAAGGACCAAGGATGCTCAACATCCTATCACGAAGGAGGTAGTGCCATGATGAAAATTCATTCTTTCCAAAGGTTTTATAGATGAAAACTCTAATGATAATTTTCTGAGCTTAAAATCTAACTCTAACAAACTGTTTCTATATGGTTTAAATATAAATGATGTATTTAATTTAGATAAACCAGTATAAAATTTCCAGCACTGTAACTAATGCATACATAAGAGAATATGATTCTTTGCCTTGTGTGCAAGACTAGCAAAAGTTTTTCCGCTAATTCCAAAAAGTCTCCAAGACCACTACCATTTGTTGTAGCTGTACCACATGGCTGACTCTGTCCGCATGGTTCGCTGTCAGTCAGGGCCATCATGGAGGCACAAAGCTTATGCCTCAAGGTGCACCCAAGCATTATACTGAAATGCATATTATTATAAGTCAACTGGTTTTCAGTTCAGTTCAGTTGCTCAGTCGTGTCTGACTCTTTGCCACTCCATGGACTGCAGCACGCCAAGCTTCCTTGTCACTCACCAGCTCCCAGAGCTTGCTCAAACTCATGTCTATTGAGTTGGAGAGGACATCCAACCATCTCATCCTCTGTCATCCCCTTCTCCTCCTGACTTCAATCTTGTCCAGCAACAAGGTCTTTTCCAATGAGTCAGTTCATCCAATCAGGAGGCCAAAGGACTGGAGTTTCAGCTTCAGCATCAGCCTTTCCAATGAATATTCAGGACTGATTTCCTTTAGGATGGACTGGTTGGATCTCCTTGCTGTCTAAGGGACTCTCAAGAGTCTTCTCCAACACCACAGTTTAAAAGCATCAGTTCTTCACCTCTCAGCCTTCTTTTTTAAAAAAATAATTAATTTATTTTAATTGGAGGCTAATTACTTGACAATATTGTAGTGGTTTTTGCCATAATTGACATGAATCAGCCATGGATGTACACGTGCCCCCATCCTGAACCCCTCTCCCACCTCCCTCCCCATCCCATCAGGGTTGTCCCAGTGCACTGGCTTTGAGTGCCTTCTTTCATACATTGAACTTGGACTGGTGATCTATTTCACACATAGTAATACACACGTTTCAAAGCAATTCTCTCTAATCATCCCACCCTCACCTTCTCCCACAGAGTCCAAAAGTCTGTGTCTCTTTTGCTCTCTCGCATATAGGGTCATCATTACCATTTTTCTAAATTCCATATATATGCATTAGTATACTGTATTGGTGTTTTTCTTTCTGACTTACTTCACTCTGTGTAATAGGCTCCAGGTTCATCCACCTCATTAGAACTGGTTCAGATGTGTACATTTTGAACATAGCTACAACATAGCTGAGTAATATTCCATTGTGTATATGTACCACAGCTTTCCTATCCATTCATCTGCCTTCTTTATGGTCCAACTTTCACATCCGTACATGACTACTGGGAAAACATGGCTTTGACTATATGGACCTTTGTCAGAAAATTAATGTCTCTGCTTTTTATACACTGTCTACGTTTGTCAAAGCTTTTCTTCCTAGGAGCTTTTAATTTCATGGCTGCAGTCACCATCTGCAGTGATTTTGGAGGCCAAGAAAATAAAGTCTCTCACTGTTTCCATTGTTTCCCCATCTATTTGCCATGAAGTGATGGGACTAGATGCCATGATCTTAGTTTTTTGAATATTGAGTTTTAAGTCAACTTTTTCAATCTCCTTTTTCACTTTCATCAAGAGGCTCTTTAGCTCTTCTTCACTTTCTGCCATAAGGGTGGTGTCATCTGCATATCTTCTGGCAATCTTGATTCCAGCTTGTGTTTCATCCAGCCTGGCATTTCACTGCACATAAGTTAAATAAGCAAAGTGATGATATACAGCCTTGATGTACTCCTTTCCCAATTTGGGACGAGTCCATTGTTCCATGTCCAGTTCTACCTGCTGCTTCTTGACCAGCGTACAGATTTCTCAGGAGGCGGGTACTAGTGGTCTGAAGAATTTTTCAGTTTGTTGTGGTCCACACAGTCAAAGTCTTTAGCATAGTCAATGAGGCAGAAGTTAATGTTTTTCTGGAGTTCCCTTTGTTTTTCTATGATCCAATGGATGTTGGCAATTTAATCTCTGGTTTCCTGCCTTTTCTAAATCCAGTTTGAACATCGGGAAGTTCTTGGTTCACATACGTTAAGCCTAGCTGGGAGAATTTTGAGCATTACTTTGCTAGCATGTGAGATCATTGTAATTGTGCAGTAGTTTCAATATTCTTTGGCATTGCCTTTCTTTGATATTGGAATGAAAACTGATGTTTTTCAATCCTGTGGCCACTGCTGAGTTTCCCAAATTTGCCAGTATATTGAGTGCAGCACTTTCACAGCATCACCTTTTAGCATTTGAAATAGCTTAACTGGAATTCCATCACGTCCACTAGCTTTGTTCGTAGAGATGCTTCTTAAATTCCACTTGACTTCGCACTCCAGGATGTCTGGCTCTAGGTGAGTGATCACACCATCGTGATTATCTGGGTCATGAAGCTCTTTTTTGTATAGTTCTGTGTATTCTTGCCACCTCTTCTTAATAGCTTCTGTTTCTGTTAGGTCCATACCATTTCTGTCCTTTCTTGTGCCCATCTTTGGAATGTTCCCTTGGTATCTCTAGTTTTCTTGAGATCTCTAGTCTTTCCCATTCTATTGTTTTCCTCTATTTCTTTGCATTGATCACTGAGGAAGGCTTTCTCTTCTCTCCTTGCTCTTCTTTGGAACTCAGTCGGCATTCAGTTGGGCATATCTTTCCTTTTCTCCTTTGCCTTTCATTTCTCTTCTTTTCTCAGCTTTTTTAAAAGGTCTCCTCAATCATTTTGCCTTTTTTCATGTCTTTCTCTTGGGGAAGGTCTTGATCACTGCCTCCTATACAATGTCCCGAACCTCCATCCATAGCTCTTCAGGCACTCTATCCATTACATCTGATCCCTTCAATCTATTTGTCACTTCCACTGTATAATCATAAGGGATTTTATTTAGGACATACCTGAATGGTCTAGTGGTTTTCCCTACTTTCTTAAATTTAAGACTGAATTTTGTAATAAGGAGTTCATGATCTGAGTCACAGTTAGCTTCCAGTCTCATTTTTGCTGACTGTAAAGAGCTTCTCCATCTTCAGCTGTAAAGAATACAATCAATCTGATTTCAGTAATGACCATCTGTTAATGTCCATGTGTAGAGTCATGTCTTGTGTTGTTGGAAGAGGATATTTGTTATGATTTTGTTAGCCTTTGCCCTGCTTCATTTTGTACTCCAAGGCCAAACTTGCCTGGTACTCCAGGTATCTCTTGACTTCCTACTTTTGCATTCCAGTCCTCTATGATGAAAAGGACTCCATTTTGATGTGTTAATTCTAAAAGGTCTTACAGGTCCTCATAGATCCATTCAACTTCAGCTTCTTCAGCATTTGGGGTGGGGCATAGACTTGGATTACTGTGATACTGAATAGTTTGCCTTGGAGACATACAGGAACCATTCTGTTGTTTTTGAGATTGCACCCAAGTACTGCATTTCAGAATCTTTTGTTGACTATCAGGGCTACTCCATTTCTTCTAATGGATTTTTGCCCACAGTAGTAGATATGATGGTCGTCTGTATTAAATTTGCCCATTCCAGTCCGTTTTAATTCGCTGATTCCTAAAATGTCCATGTTCACTCTTGCCATCTCTAGTTTAACCACTTCCAATTTACCTTGATTCATGGACCTAACATTCCAGGTTCCCATGCAATATTGTTCTTTAAGCATGGACTTTACTTCCATCACCAGTTACATCCACAACTGGGTGTTGTTTTTGCTTTGGCTCCGTCTCTTCATTCTTTCTGGAAGTATTTCTCTACTCTTCTCCAGTAGCATATTGGACACCTACTGACCTGGGGGGTTCATCTTTCAGTGTCCTATCTTTTTGCCTTTTCATACTGTTCATGGGGTTCTCAAGGCAAGAATACTGAAGTGGTTTGCCATTCCCTTCTCCAGTGGACCACGTTTTGTCAGAACTCTCCACCATGACCCGCCCGTCTTGGGTGGCCCTACACGGCATGACTCACAGTTTCATTGAGTTAGGCAAGGCTGTGGTCCAAGTAATTAGTTTGGTTAGTTTTCTATGGTTGTTGTTTCCATTCTGTCTGCCCTCTGATGGATAAGGATAAGAGGCTTGTGGAAGCTTCCTGATGGGAGCCACTGGCTGTGGGGGAATCTGGATTTTGCTCAGCTGGACGGGGCCATGTTTAGCAAATCTTTAATCCAATTTTCTGCTAATGGGTGGGGCCGTGTTCTCTCCTTGTAATTTGGCCTGAGGCCAAACTTCGGTAGGGGTAATGGCAGTAATGGTGACCTCCTCCAAAAGGGCTTGTGCCAGGACTGTTGTATTCAGTGCCCCTGACCCCAAGGCAGGCACTGTCATTGACCCAAGCCTCCGCTGGAGACTCCTGGACGCTCACAGGCAAGTCTGGCTCAGTCTCTTGTGGGGTCACTGCTCCTTTCTCCTGGGTCCTTGTGCACACAAGGTTTTGTTTGCACCCTTTTGTTTGCCAAGAGTCTGTTTCCCAGTCCTGTGGAATTTCTGTAATCAAATCCCAGTAGCCTTCAAAGTCAAATTCCCTGGGTCTTCTCAGTTCCTTTGCTAGATCCCCAGGTTGGGAAATCTGTTGTGGGCCCTAGAATTTTCACAACAGTGCAGGAACTTCTTTGGTATAATTGTTCTCCAGTTTATGGGTTGTCTGCTTGGTGGCTCTAGGTGGGGCTCACATGCCGCGCTTCCCAGCTCTGCTGCAACCAGAGCCCCTATCCCCGTGGCCAGCCACTGCTGACCCATGCCTCCATAGAATACACTCAGACACTCAAAGTCAGGATGGGCTCAGCCCCTTGTGGGGTCCCTGAGTCCTGGTGCATCCATCTCCTGGGTGACCTGATCACCCTGCTATACCTGGAGAATCCCATGGGCTGAGGAGCCTGGAGGGCTAGTCCATAGAGTCACAAAGAGCAGAACATGTCTGAAATGACAGAAGATGCACAGACGGTAAGGAGATTACCCTGGCTTTGGTGCTGGTGTTGTCAGCAGACAGAGAAGCGAACTTCCTCTCTCTCTCCTCTATATTTCAGTGACAGCATTGCATTGATATTTAAAGAATGTAGTAGGTAGCTAATACTAGCTCTACAATTTCATCTTGAGATAGTAAAGGGGGAGTAAAAAATAATTGTTATACAACGAGAGTTGGACCCAGGTAAGGATAAGAGCTATGCGCTGGGTCATCACTATTTCCCCCCTCTCTACACTGAGCTCGCTCTATGTGCCAGGCACTCAATATTTTCCAGACATTCTCTCCTTGATTCCTCTCAACCATTCTGTAAGGTGAGCATTATCATCTCTAATCTATAGAGGATGCCACCGGAGTTTAGAGAAGCTAAGTTAACCAGCACGTGGAAAAGCCAGGATTCAAATTCAAGTTCACATGTTTGCAAGACCTGGCATCTTAACCATCCCCTGTATTTAATGAATGTAAAAAAAGAAAGAAAGAAAAAAAGGAAGGAAGGCAAGGAGAAGAAATAGGCCTTGGTTTGGAAACTGTACTTGCTACCATATTCCTATTTACATACTTTAATAAACCATTTGTTGAAAATATTTATGAGGCAATTAAAAGGAGCAACAAACCAAGAGCTAGAAGACTCTCCTGTTTTTAACAAGCCCTGAGTGGAATCCTTTACAGACTATGTTACCCAGTTGCCTGACTTCACATATCTCTATGCTGTAATAACTTCCTCACTGTTTCATATGGTGAAAATACGAATCCTTACAAAGTAAGTTCTTAGGTGAGAATTTTCTAATGCACTCTTTAGAGTCTTTCATTCTAGAAACCCAAAGTACCGTAGCAAGATCAGTCCAGCAATCCTCTATGGAAAACAGTCCTATACAACAGCCATTATAAACATGACAGTGAGTAGAGTCCCACCCATGTGGTCACCTGAGAGAAGAGTCAGGAGACCTAATTTCACAGAAGGGTTTTTCTCAGACGTCTTCCATCAGTGTTGGCAAAGAACCTCAGCTGATTAAAAATAAGGATAAGGGCAATTGCTATTTAGGGAGTAGCTGCTGTATATCCATGATTTGGGGTACACTACTTCATTAAAACCTTAGAACATCCTATAGATTAGGTATCATTAGTCCCATTGTACAGATGAAGAAATCAAGGCTCCAGGAGGTGATGAGTGGTTCGAGAGCATCCAACAACAGAGGGTACAAGCTGAACCTGAGCCCAGCTGTGCGTCATTACACTAATATCTACTCAGCTTCATCCATGGGGCACCAAGCACTTGCAGGAGTTCCCAGACCTTTAACCCCCCCACCATGATTATGTCAAAGAGAAGCTTTGTGGAGCTTTGGATTAAACCTTCAGCTAAGTTTTACTGACACCTATGAAGTCTAATTTCTCAGGGATGTTCCCAAACTATCTCTAACAGATTAGAATTTCGGGGAAATTTGGACAGTTGACCTATCACTTTAGTGATGGGAATGTTTCTTGGGAACCTAACAGTGACAGGAAAGCTTAAGGACATACTTTAATAAAATGCAAAATGACAGGGCAGGAAATTCCCAGAACTGTTTTCCCCACCTTCTGGCACTCTATTTTTGGTATTGCTTTTAGGTTATTCCCTTCTGCTAGCAAAGCTGTATCCACTAAAACACTTTCTTTGAAGGCTTCTGTGACTTCCATAGTCTCATCGCCTTTTTCATTTGTTCTGTGGCAGAACCTTACAAAGTTATATTGAAAATGAAAAAGGTAAATATAAAAGCAACAGCCACTGGGTGTCACTGACTTACCACTCGAATACATCTCATCTCTCATTTCTATAGCAGGAGAAAACCAGGCCATTTTGGGGCGGGGGGAGGGGGTCTTTCAAAACCCCTCATGGTTTTGAGTGCCATGGGTAAAGATAGAAGCTTAGAACACTGAAAATATAGACCTTCTGACATGGGGAAGCACAGTGCCAATTACTCTTCTGTCCTCTGTTATAAATTATTCATCACTGTAAGGAATGAGATTCCCATTTTAGAGATGGATACACTAAAGCAGACCAAGCTAACAGTGGAGGATGACAGAGAACACATTCTAAGCTTTATATTTAAACCTTGTATGCGAGACAGCAAAAGAGACACAGATGTATAGAACAGTCTTTTGGACTCTGTGGGAGAGGGAGAGGGAGAGGGAGAGGGTGGGATGATTTGGGAGAATGGCATTGAAACATGCATAATATCATATAAGAAATGAATCGTCAGTCCAGGTTCGATGCAGGATACAGGATGCTTGGGGCTGGTGCACTGGAATGACCCTGAGGGATGGTACGGGGAGGGAGGAAGGAGGGGGCTTCAGGATGGGGAACACATGTATACCCGTGGTGGATTCATGTTGATGTATGGCAAAACCAATACAACATTGTAAAGTAATTAGCCTCCAATTAAAATAAATAAATTTCTATTTTAAAAAAATAAATAAACTTTGGTGCTCTCTTTTTATTTTAAAATAATTCTCCAATTACTTCGTCCTTGTTCCCACCTCCCAATTCTATATCTAAGAAGAGAAAAATGAAGTCACTTGAGGACATTTGAGAATTTCAGGATTCAGATTATATCCCCAAACCCTACAACATGATGTTAGGAGCTGTCACTTAACATGTCTATTCTGAGCCCAGCACATTCATAGCAATATCTCATTTAATCCTCACCACAAAATAGTATGTAGGTTTTCATATCCCCAGATGAAAAAAAGGCAGGAGAAGTGGGGAATCAGAGACGGTAAGTAACTTATGTAAGATATCAAAGGAGGCAAGATGACGATTTCAGATTTCATCCCACAGTTTTGGCCCCCAAATCCATGCTCATTCTGCTATCTCAGGCTGCATCTCTATAGAAACGCTGCCTTTATTTTTGATACATTCTTTTCAAAATCACATGTCGTGCCAAATCTTCAGCTGACAAAGTGCTGTTGCTGTTGTTCAGTTGCTAAGTAGTGACAGACTCTTTGTGACCCCATGGACTGCAGCATGCCAGGCTTCCCCACCCTTCACTATTTCCCGGAGTTCGCTCAAAGTCATGTCCATTGAGTCAGTGATGCCATCCAACCATCTCATCCTCTGTTGTCCCTGCTCTTCCTGCCTTCAATCTTTCCCAGCATCAGGGTCTTTTCCAATGAGTCAGTTCTTCGCATCAGGCGGCCAAAGTATTGGAGCTTCAGCTTCAGCACCAGTCCTTCCAATGGATATTCAGGATTGATTTCCTTTAGGAGTGACTGGTTTGATCTCCTTGCTGCCCAAGGGACTCTCAAGAGTCTTTTCCAGTACCACAATTTGAAAGCATCAATTCTTCAGTGCTCAGCCTTCTTTGAGGCCCAGCTCATATCTGTACGACTACTGGAAAAAACATAGCTGTGATTATACGGACCTTTGTTGGCAAACTGATGTCTGTAATAGGTGATAAAAAAAAAAAATTATTAAGCCTAAAACAAGTGTGTCTCTTGATTTTTGAGACCAAGTCCCAGGTAATTCCATTTGCTGAGGTAATCAATTGCAGTCTGTCATCTCACAGAGATTAAGAATTCCACACCCTACCTGCCCCCCCTCAACAAACTCCTCAGGGTGACATTTTGTCCTGGAATTTAGTTTTCCTGGATCTTCTGCTGTCTAAGCAGTCCAAAGCTTATCTCTTTCCATAGTGGTGTTCCTGTGCTCATTTTTGGCTTAAAAATACCCATGCATCTGGAGAAATGTAATCCTTATTGGGGCTAAAGGGTGGTAGAGAGCTCTGGGGTTATTTGCCTATCTTCTGGTAGGTGCAGGCACAGTCCAGAAAAGCTACACACTCTTCAGTTGGAGGCCTTCTCTGAGGGGTGATAAGATAATGTGTCTCCGTCACCATGAGCTCCTGCCAAGTTCCTGCTCTGCAAAGCAGCCAGATTTCCAGCTGATGTTTTTGGACTTTTCACCTCCCTGAATCACACCTGGATTATGGACTTTTGTCAAAACATCATGACTCCTTTGCCTCCTACTTTCTTCATGTAGATCCACAGATTTATGGATTTCTTTTCAGACATGGTTATGGTGGTAACTTTTCTACTGACCTTGTGTAGTCTGGTAAATAATCTCATTATTTCAGGTTTGTTCTTTTTTTTTTTTTTTTTTGGTAATTTGTTTTTAGGCTGAGACACATGGCTTGCAGGATCCTAGTTCCCCAACCAGGGCTCGAACATGGAGCCCTGGCAATGAAAGTGCTGAGTCTTAACCACTGGTGTTTAAGTGTGTGTGCTAGGTCACTTCAGTCTTGCCCGTCTCTTTGTGACCTTATGAACTGTAACCCGCCAGGCTCCTCAGTCCATAGGGATTCTCCAGGCAAGAATACTGAAGTAAGTTGCCATTTCCCCCTCCAGGGGCTCTTCCCAACCCAGGGACCCAAGCCCCATTTCCTGCATTGCAGGCAGGTTCATTACCACTGGACCACCAAGGATTTCCTCTATTCAGACTTTAAGAAAGAATTAGGTCCTAAAATACAGCTCTGTTTTCCTTTCTATCCTTCTTCTAAGGCAAATGTAATCTTTTTCTTGTCAGCAAATCTCAAATATCTGGGGGTTAAGGACTCTCTCCATCTTCTCCCCCACCCCCTATAGCTGATCCTCCTGCTTTTTTCATCATCATTTTCTGGATAATCACATCATATGCACCTGGAAAAGCTCAAGCTTTCTCTCTTGATGAGTGTTTCCAAAACAGAGTTGAAATAAATGTACACTAGATGCAATTTAGTTGAAACAATTCTTTATTAAAAATAATATTCCAAAAATTTTATCTTGAAAATTATATAGTAAAAAAAAACCACAAATAATAGGTATTTTTTAAGATATGGGCCTCTCTACTGCCCATGCAAACTTTGTTGTTGGTTGGAATACAGGTATAGGTGATTAGGAAGTGTGGGAAAGGACTTTTCACATTTCTGACATATCACAGACTAGATCATCTGTATAAGTACAGGGAAGCATTCAGCCTCTTTTTGCCCCAAATTGCTGATAGGAGCATCTTGTTCTGCTTTCAATTCACTTGGTGTTGCTTCAGTCCCTGTTCCCCCACCATTGGGTATCTTCACTTAGGTGGTAGGGACAGACAAAGAAACAAAGTAGGTGATTAAACAGTTAATCCCACTAGTGGATTGTAAGTAGAAAAATATGGGAAATCCGTAAGTTAATGATTACTCAAGAAAGCAAGTTTGCTTGACCACAAAACCAAGCAGCCTTGCTTAGCAACAAAACCATGCAACAGAAGCATGAGGCATGCCCCAAAATAATAAAATAATCGTAGCATAAGACCCACATCCTGCCCAGTGAGCTCAGTAAGTTAATGACCCCTAGGGCTTGCTCTCTGCGTACATAAAAGCAATCATTTGTGGACCTAGTTTGACCATGTAGGAACAAGAAAACTCCCCTGCTCAAACAGGAGGAGGAATCGATGATGACAAGAAAGACAAAGAAGATCTTCTCCCCCTCCCCACTTTCCTTTGATTATAAAGCTATAGCCCACTAAGTTCTCAGGCATGGCACCTTCTCACCTGTCAGCCTGTAAACCTCACAAGAGTCCTATTCTAATAAATCACTTCTTATCTATCACTTTTCCTCTTGCTGAATTCTTTCTGTGCTGAGACATCAAGGACCGGAGCTCTTTGAAGCCCCGAGAGATGACACCACTGTCTGCATGGCGCTGTCCTTCTTCCAGACTTAGATGCTCTAGCCTGCTGGTCATTTTACTCAACCAGCACATGTGTACTAAGTGACCACCCTATTTCAGGTACTGATTTCACATTCTTACTTTTGTGCAATGCCCACCTTCTTCAGTCACCGCTTCCAACAGCAGGACTAGTTAAGGAACTAGTTGAAAGTCACACAACCAAGAATGGACAGAGGAAGGATGCAAAACACAACCAGAATGTGAGCTACCGTGTGGTCCCAGCTCTGAGGTTTACTGCATCTACATTAAAAAGACTTTCCTCTCTCATTCAAGGTCTTTCATTTCTTTATCTAATAGGCTTCCTGAAAGACAAGGTAAATAGAAAATAAAATAGAACAAAGTACCTTAAGCTAGTGGATATTCTAAAAGATAAAATCTGACACATTAATATCGACACAATATCCGTCCCTTTGTCAATGGATTTAGTCATTGGTCGTTACAGAGTAATTATTTTACTGAGGGAAACCCATTTTAGAGGAATGTGTTAATTTGGAAAACATGCCTCCTGAAGGGAGTCCTTCCAGGATCGGGTCAGGATTAGGACAGCTGGGGGAATCATGGTATATTCATCTTGGGAAGGATTACCATCAAAATTCTGTCACTTTCACAATCCACATTAGCAATTTCAAAGGCGAACGTTGTTCAAAGCTGTAGACACAATAAGGCATTGTCTGTGGAGGAAGAATTCTAAACTCTTCCTAAGGAAAGAGAATTCAGGAAAATGAGAAAATGTACTTTGAAGAATATAGGAAAACTTGGCAGAGGTGAAAAGTACTTTCTGTATTCTGATTACAATGTTACTGCTACTCTGATCATTTGTAAGGGAACATTTCGCCCTGACAAGTACACTCTGCTCTTGGAGAGGAACCTGGGACCTCAGGATGCTGTGAGTGTGATGGTGGGGTCAGGATGCCTGGTCCATGGGAGGCTCATATCAGAACATAACTCTGCCCAGTGTCTCCAGTCCCCACGCTCATCCAGCTGTCGAGCCTGAGGCCAGAGCAAGCAAGGCTGCTGAAGACCACCACCAGGGAATCTCCACCCCTCAGGTCTCCTCTCCCTGCACCCTCACCACTGTTTGAGTTTGAGCAGTTCAGCTAATTCATCGCCAACCCAGGAGACCACCCCTCCCAGCATCACACATGCTCAGGGGGCACAGAAGTTACAAAGGGTTTTGGTCCTTGTTGGGGTCTTTTTTTTTTTTTTTTTAGTGCTTATTTATTTGGTCGTGCTGGGTCTTAGTTGGAGCACACATGATCTTTGATGCAGGACTGTTAGTTATGGCTTGAGTGAGGAGTCCTAGTCACTGAAAGCTGTTGATCATTAGGATTCAGGAGTGGGAACTTATGTACACCCATGGTGGATTCATGTTGATGTATGGCAAAACCAATATAGTGTTGTAAAGCAAAAAAATAAATAAATAAAAAGAATTAAAAAAAAAAAGAAAGATGACCAGACTTGAAACTAGACCAATATATTAGATTCTTAGGTTTTAAATTCACTTCTTTACCAGAATTAATAAAGTCATTCCAGCTCTCTGGAAATGTTTCCTAAAAAAAAAACAAAACAAAAAAACACTGATCAGGGCTCCCCTGGTGATCTAGTGGTTCAGTGTGTGCCAATGCAGGGGCCATGGGTTCGAGCCCTGGCCCAGGAAGAGCCCACTTGCTTCAGAGCTACTAAGCCAGTGTAGCACAACTATGGAGCCCTAGCTGTAGAGTCCAGAAGCTGCAGCTACTGAGACTGTGCTCTGATGCCCAGAAGCCGCAAATGCTGAGCCTGTGAGTCACAACTCCTGAAGCCCACACACCTAGAATCCACACGCCACAAGAAGAGTCACTGCAGTGAGAAGCCACACATTACAGTGATGAGCAGACCCCTCTCAAAGCAACTAGAGAAAGCCCACTTGCAGCAGCAAAGACTCCAAAGCAGCCAAAAAGGAATACATAAATCTTAAAAGAAAATAACCACACACACTGATCAGATAAGAGCAGAGCCGTGTCTAGCATCTCTGACTGGCTTATCCCATTCTTCCTGACTGGAGTTCACCCAGCTAGCCAGAAAAGCCTCTAACCCTGCTCATTCCATCCAGGCCTTTTGCTCTCCATAAAGCAAGGAACTTAAAGAAACTGATTACAATTTCATCAAGTAAAAGAAAATTTAGAAGTATTGTCAACTAGGAAATTTCACAAACCCTAACGATGGTAAGACTGCCTTGAGGCTGCCGATTCAATTGGCTGCTAACATATCCTTGGGTACCTATTCCCACAACACCAAAGAAGGATACAGGATAACTGATGCTTTCTAAACTGCCCTCAAATGAACAAGATAAAGTCCCTTAGTTAAATGTCTTCAAACATTATATTGTCCAATTAAACACAGTATTCAAAACATCATGCACTGTGTTATAAAGATAGAAGCAAGGAGCAGGGAGCTGAGAACTACCATCTGGACATGCAGCTTCAGGTACAATAGGGAAAAACCTTTATATTCTATTACAAATTAATCACTAAAGGGACGTTGCCTATAAGCTCAAATCCTACCTCCCAGGTAATGAGCATGAAACTAAAATACCTGTGGGAGGTGGGAGGGGATTCATGTTTGGGAACGCATGTATACTCGTGGTGAATTCATGTCAGTGTTTGGCAAAACCAATACAGTAATATAAAGTAAACTAAAGTTAAAATAAAAATTAAAAAAATCAAAAAAATAAAAACTTTCCAAATAAAAAAAAAAGAAAAGAAAATACCTGTGTTCCGTTCACAGGAAACATCCTGATCAGGCCCACCTGTGAACGGCTGCATGCAGAATGAAATTAACAAACCCCTTCTGGAGGCTGACCGGAACCAGGAAATGTTTAACTTTACTTTATCCTCTTTCAGTATAAGGGGCTTCCCAGTGGCTCAGTGGTAAAGAATCCACCTGCCAAGCAGGAGATGCAGGAGACATGGGTTCAATCCCTGGGTCGGGAAGGTCCCTGGAAGGAGGGAATGGCAACCCGCTTCAGTATTCTTGCCTGGGAAAATCCTATGGTCAGATGAGCCTAGCAGACTACACTCCATGGGGTCACAGAGTCGGACATAACAGAGCATGCATGCACGCATGAATGAATCTTTCAGTATAAAAGAAGCCTGAATTCTAAGCCAGGCAAGATGGCTCTTTGAGAAAACAGTCCACCATCTCCTCTGTCTACTGATCTTCCAAATAAAGTTGCTATTTCTTGCCCCCATAATTCACTTCTCAGTTTATTGGCCTGTTGTATGGTCAGCAGTATGAGCTTGGGCTCAGTAACACAGATAGCAAGTTGGTTACGGAATAGAAAGTGTCTCAGGATTTACATTAGGTTTTGTTCTCCGCTCCTCGAGCACCCTAGTGCAGCTCTTTTTTGACTCCAACCTTAAGTAGAACAAAAAAGAAAAGGAGATGCCAAGAAGAAGGCAGATGGGAGGGGTACAACTTGCTCTTCCTCATGGCAGTTTTCCTCTATTGTAGTTGAGAGATGAACAGTCTGCAAAGATGCATTATGATAGAGAAACTGCCTGTTGAACAGTTGGAAGCGTCGGAGAACTCCCACTCTGTTACCATGAACCCAGAGCTATGGGGCAAGGACACTCCATGCCAAACTGGCCTGTAGCGAGTGAAGGATAAGCCTGAAGAAGTCTGGTTCCCAAAAGGACTCAGGATGTTTTTAAGTCAGGATCTCCCTATCATCAAGTTCCAGGAAGAAAGCCAAGCTTAATTAAGTTTAATTCATGGTGAGAAATCATTCTTAGAACTGGTTTTCTCTTAAAAACATACTCTCTTGAGCTCATCCTTCAAGCTAGGATGAGTCTTATAATATTAATATTGTTCTGGTTCAACTAAATTCTGCCAGAGTATGTTAGGATCTATTTGTGTCTGTGTGTGGCAATACAATCTTCCTGCTTAGGAAACCAGATCTTATTTACAAATTCATGCATTTCAGGAATTTTGTAGGCTAAATCAACAATCATAATCATTTCAAATGATGCTAATGTTCAAATCTAGCCACCTACTACCTGAATTCATTGTTTCAGTTGCTGTACTTTGATAAATATTGTTCTGACACCTACTCCAAATTCCAGTTTTATTTCTCTCATGATAACATTTAACTCAACATCATAAAACTGTAAGAGTTTTTGTTGCCAAAATTAACCAAAATATTCTATTCTTTTTATAAGAAAACTGATGCAAAGGCAAATAGAATATTTGGGAATTGCCAAAATAAAGCACCAAACCAAGTAAAGTTTTTCATTGATGATAAATATGATATAAACAAAGAATCCATTTGAGTAGAAGAAAAATGAGATTCGGATGCAAAATTTTCAAATCTTTTCTTGTTAGGTGAAAAAGTAATATTTTGTGTACAAATAGCCATGTCCAACAACCAAATTTGTGTTTATTTTTACAAAAAGATGAAATTATCTTTTAGAAATATTCCACAGACATACAGTCACTCTCAGATATAAGTAGCAGAACTCAATATCTGTGCTTTAGAAATTATGATCTCATAAATTGGGTAACTTAGCCTCACAGTGTCAGACTTTATTTTTTGGGGCTCCAAAATCACTGCAGATGGTGACTGCAGCCATGAAATTAAAAGACACTTACTCTTTGGAAGAAAAGTTATGACCAACCTAGATAGCATATTCAAAAGCAGAGACATTACTTTGCCGACTAAGGTCCGTCTAGTCAAGGCTATGGTTTTTCCAGTANGAATCTGAGTGAACTCTGGGAGTTGGTGATGGACAGGGAGGCCTGGCGTGCTGCGATTCATGGGGTTGCAAAGAGTCGGACACGACTGAGCGACTGAACTGAACTGAACTGAGACTGATTTCTTAAAATGGCTAAGCTACTGTCATCTAGATATACTTTTTATTTTCCTTTATCTCTGTAGTAACTTATTTAAAACAGTATATTCCACAGTTTGAATATGGCCCACATTTTAAATTAATTTCACCAAAATTTTCACTTAATAGAAATAATTCTATAAATTCATAATATCACTGAAAGTGTGAAACTATGCATAAGAATATTTCTCAACTCATTTTCTCCCAGGACAAATTAATCTTTGTACAAAAATATCATACAAATATTTATTTGCAAAGAATTCTAAGCATGTCTTTAGACAACCACATTTATAAACAAACTAGTCGGGCTGTTTAAAAAGACTCTCTGCCAAGTTGGTAATTCTTTCATGTTGTTTTAATTACTTTTATAGAAATGCTTTGTGTATGAAAGAACTACATGATTTTTGACTGGATAGGGGAGTTTCAGTTTTAAAAAGTAAAGTTGTGTTACAGTATTACTAACTACAATTGAGGGCAACTCCTCCAATAGCTAAGCTATTTTGTCTCCCATAGGGCAAATTTTCTAGAAAAGCAAATGGAGCAAGTGGGGAAAGAAGGGAGTTTACATCATAGAATCTAAAACCTAGATAGCCACCTCTGCCCTCTCTGAATTGCTAAGAGCATTTTCAGGTCAAACAGTAACATATGGTGCTCCTAGAGGCCTTTGATCCCATGGTACTGATTTTTACATCTCTTAATCTCCTTTTTTGGGAGTATGCCCTATGTATTTAAGACCCATGTCACTTTCCTTGGCCCCAACTTATTCTCCATTTGTTCAATGACCTTGCAATAATTATAATAGGCACCCATCCAACCAACATTCCCACCTACACCCAATTTACATATAAATAGAAATCTGTGCTTTTGTTAAGTTTGCTAGACTCACTCAGCTAGGTTCTGACCATGATGTCTTATGATGTTAAACAGACTGATGTCTCCACTAAAGAGAGTTAATATTTCTGTGATAATTATCTGGGGAAGAGGAAAGTCCTCAGAGAGAGAACTGGACCTTGGAAGACAAACCTTAAATTCATTCATTCTTTCATTCAATGAATATTTATTGAGGGCTTACCAGACACCTGGCAGTGTTCTCCAGCTGGAACCATTGTCCAGACTGGAGACTGTAGGAGAGAAAAACATTTACCTTGACCCTCTTAGGGTTCTTTTAATTGGGCCTGAGAATTAAATTGATATAAGACAGAGAAACAGGAGAAAAGCATACAAATTTAGTAGAAATTTTATGTGACATGGGATTCTAACCCAAAGAAATGGCAAAACCTATCTTTTTTTTTTTTTTGCATCAGGTTGACCAAAGAGAGGCAGTTGTGGAAATGTGACTAAACCACGTGGGGAGGCTGAAGTAAGATAAGAATTATTTTAGCAAGGTTTATTTATATAGAATTCTCTCCATTTCAGTTTCTTGTCCTGGAGGATGAGAATGTTACTTTCCTTCCGGCACAGTAAGTCCCCTACACATGAACCTTCAAATTACGAACCTTCAAGCTCGAGTGTTCACATCTCCAGTCACGTGAGCTGATTCACGTGTCTGCATACACGGTCACTGGTGTGCATCTCTACAAGTGGCTGTGCTGCCGTGCACTTTACCATACAGTGCTGTGCAGAGTACAGGGGCACAGCATCCTTACTTCAAGCCCAGGATGTCCAGAAGCCAGAGAAAAAGCAGCAGCATACAGTTGAATGTGTTCGTTGGACGCCTTGGCTAACTTAGAAACAAAATTAGACTTAGGGACTTAGAAACAAAATTAGACTTATGCGTATGCTCTTGGAACAGAACTTATTCGTTTACTGTATAGGTAGGACATCTTTCATACAGAAATTTCATGTCCTAGTTTTAAGAAAAAGAAGGAAGATCAGAGTGTTCTTCTTGCATCTGCTGTTTTTCAGGCACCTTTGACTTGGTATAATCAATGCGCTAAAGAAGCATATTTTAGAGTGGCATATTGTGAACTCCTTGGAGATCACATATCCAACACCCACTCAGCTTGTCCTTTTGGAAATCTAAAAGGCGCCTCCAATTCAACGTGCTCATAACCAAGGGTCTCATATTCTGACTCCCCAACATGCTCTCAAGGTCAGCTGCTAACAACTCTTCTCCAGTTGCTCAAAATACCTGATTCCTTCCCTTTTCTCAGACTGCATATTCAATCCATTAAGAAATCCTGGTGTCTCCCTCAGAATGGGAGAAAATAACTGCAAATGAAGCAACTGACTAAGGATTAATCTCCAAAATATATGAGCAGCTCATACAGTTCAATATCAGAAAAATCCAATAAAAAAATGTGCAGAACACCTTAACAGACATTTTTCCTAAGACACGCAGATGGCCAATAAAAACACATGAAAAGATGTTCAATATTGCTCATTATTAGAAAAATACAAATCAAAACTACAATGGCATATCAACTCAAAACTACAATGGGGTATCAACTCACAGCATCAGGAAAAGAAAAAAAAAAAAAAANAAAAAAAAAAAAAACTACAAACAATGCTGGAGAGGATGTGAAGAGGGAATCTTCCTGCACTGTTGGCAGAAACACAGACTGACACAGCCACTATGGAGAACAGTATGGAGATTCCTTTAAAAACTAGGAATAAAACTACCCTATGACCCAGCAATTACATCATGGGGCATATACCCTGAGAAAATCACAAATCAAAATCACAATTCAAAAAAACTGCAGTACTACTTACAATAGCTAGGACATGAAAGAAACCTAGATATCCATCAACAGATGAATGAATAAAGAAGGTATGATACATATATATAAAACAGAATATTCAGTTCAGTTCAAGTTTAGTCGTTCAGTCGTGTCCGACGCTTGGCAACCCCAAGAACTGCAGCACACCATGGCCTCCCTGTCCATGACCAACTCCTGGACTCCTCCCAAACCCATGTCCATTGAGTCGGTGATGCCATCCAACCATTTCATCCTCTGTCACCCCCTTCTCCTCCTGCCCTCAATCTTTCCCAGCATCAGGGTCTTTTCCAATGAGTCAGCTCTTTGCATCAGGTGGCCAAAGTATTGGCATTTCAGCTTCAGCATCAGTCCTTCCAATGAATACCCAGGACTGATCTCCTTTAGGATGGACTGATTGGATCTCCTTGCAGTCCAAAAGACTCCCAAGAGTCTTCTCCAACACCACAGTTCAAAAGCATCAGTTTTTTGGCACTCAGCTTTCTTCACAGTCCAACTCTCACATCCATACATGACTGCTGGAAAAACCATAGACTGGACTAGATGGACCTTTGTTGGCAAAGTAATGTCTCTGCTTTTGAATATGCTATCTACGGTGGTCATAACTTTCCTTCCAAGGAGTAAGCGTCTTTTAATTTCATGGCTGCAGTCACCATCTGCATGATTTTGGAGCTCAGAAAAATAAATTCCCCCACTGTTTCCACTGTTTCCCCATCTATTTCCCATGAAGTAATGGGACCAGATGCCATGATCTTCGTTTTCTGAATGTTGAGCTTTAGGCCAACTTTTTCACTCTCCTCTTTCACTTTCATCAAGAGGCTTTTGAGTTCCTCTTCACTTTCGGCCATAAGGGTGGTGTCATCTGCATATCTGAGATTATTGATATTTCTCCCGGCACCCAGCATTTCTCATGATGTACTCTGCACATATGTTAAATAAGCAGGGTGACAATATATAGCCTTGACATACTCCTTTTCCTATTTGGAACCAGTCTGTTGTTTCATGTCCAGTTCTAACTGTTGCTTCCTGACCTGTATATAGGTTTCTCAAGAGGCAGGTCAGGTGGTCTAGTAGTCCCATCTCTTTCAGAATTTTCCACAGTTTACTGTGATTCACACAGTCAAAGGCTTTGGCATAGTCAATAAAGCAGAAATAGATGTTTTTCTGGAACTCTCTTGCTTTTTCCATGATCCAGCAGATGTTGGAAATTTGATCTCTGGTTCCTCTGTCTTTTCTAAAACCAGCTTGAACATCTGGAAGTTCACAGTTCATGTATTGCTGAAGCCTGACTTGGAGAATTTTGAGCATTACTTTACTAGCGTGTGAGATAAGTGCAATTGTGCAGTAGTTTGAGCATTCTTTGGCATTGCCTTTCTTTGGCATTGGAATAAAAAATGACCTTTTCCAATCCTGTGGCCATTGCTGAGTTTTCCAAATTTGCTGGCATATCGAGTGCAGCACTTTCACAGCATCATCTTCCAGGATTTGAAATAGCTCAACTGGAATTCCATCACCTCCACTAGCTTTGTTCATAGCGATGCTTCCTAAGGCCCACTTGACTTCACATTCCAGGATGTGTGGCTCTAGGTGAGCGATTACACCATCGTGATTATCTGAGTCATGAAGATCTTTTTTGCACAGTTCTTCTGTGTATTACTCAGCCATAAAAATTTGAGTCAGTTTTAGTGAGGTGGATGAACCTAGAGCCAGTTATACAGAGTGAAGTAAGTCAGAAAGAGTAAAACAAATATTGTATGTTAATGCACATATATGGAATCTAGAAAAATAGTACTGATGAAGCCATTCGCAGGAAAGGAGTGGAGACAGAGATGTAGAAAGTAGACCTATGGACACAGCTAGGGGAGAGGGTAGGACTAATTGAGAGCGTAGCATTGACATGTATACGCTATCACGTGTGATAACTAGTGGGAAACTGTTATGTAACACTGGGAGCCCAGCCTGTGATGACTAGAGGGCTAGGATGGGAGGGGGAAGGGAGGCTCAAGAGGGAGGCACGTGTGCTAAGTCACTTCAGATATATATAATTATGACTGATTCACGTTGTTGTACAGCAGAAACCAACACAGCATTGTAAAACAATTATCCTCCAATTAAAAAACAGAAAGAGAAATCCCATTGTCTCTACCTTCAAAATATAACCAGAGTATGGCCCCTCTCTACTACCTCCACCATTAAAACTCTGGTAGGATGGACAATTGCACAACTGTCCCAACTGGAATATTATAACACCCTCCACACAAATTCCTCAGCCTTCCCCTTGCTTCCCTATAGATTACTTTTAACAGTAGAGCTCAAATGAGTCTGATAAAATTTAAGTTCAAATCATGCCGCACCTCTGCTCAAATCCGTCCAGTGACTACATTACACTCAATAAAAGCCTAAGTCCTTACTATGGCCTCTGAGTCTCCCTTGACACTTGCTCCTGGTCACCCTATCCCTTCCTCCAGCCACACTGGTCTCTGCACCCTTCCTCTAATTAGCAACCAGCTTAAGCTCTAGGTGCTGGTTCCTTCCTCTGCCTGGTGTATAATCCTCTCCCCGCCCCAGCATATATTCCCAAGGTTAATTCTTGTGCCTCTTTCCAATCTTTCTCAGCTCTACCTTCTCTAGATGCCCTCTCCATACCACTCTGTCTTGTAAAGACAGCTCACCCTGAACACACCAACTCCCTACTGGCATTTCCGATCTTCCTCAACCTATTCTTTTTTTTTTTTTTTTCCCCATGGCACCGAATTCATCCTACTCAAACTTCCTTACTGTGTTTTGCTCGATGACAGTTTTGTTTTGCTTTTGTCTCTCCAGTTTCCTGACACATCCCAAGCATCTGGCAGAGGGTGGGCACTCGATAAACAACTGTTCAGCTAAGAACAAGCAAAACAGATGTGATCTCTGGCATCAGGAAGGGGACGGTCCACAGGAGTGACAGCTCTTCTCTCTGAGTGTCCTTTTGGGGTTGGGTTTGGGACCTCAATGAGCCTAGTGGGCATGAAGGTGATGGAGGGCGTCCCCAGGTGGACCAGGAAGCATGACCTCTCTGGACAGAAGCTGCGGGACCACAACTGCAAGAGAAAGAAGTTGTTCCTCAACCCCCTTAATTTTATCAACCTATATTTGATAAATAAAATTATATTTAAAGTGTACAACATGGTGATTTGGTATGTGTACACAATGTGAAAGTCACCTTCATTAACATATCCCTTACATCCCACATAATTGTCTTTTTTTCTTTTTTTGGTGTGAACACTAAAGTTCTACTGTCTTGGCTCAGCAAATTTTAATTTTTTTTTTTTAATCAGCTCACGGGATCTCAGTTCCTTGACCAGAGACAGAACCTACGCCCTGGCGGTAGGAGCATAGAGCCTCAAGTGTTGGACCTCTAGGGAAGGCCTGGTCAATTTTAATTATACAGTAAAGGATTATCAGCTACAGTCACTGTGGTACACATTAGATCCCCAGTTCTTATGTAACTTGTGACTGAAATTTTGTACCTTTTTATCAACATCTCCCTAGTCCCCTGACCCCATTAGCTGCTAGCAATCACCATTCTACACTAGATTTCTATGAGTCCAGTTTTTTTTTCAGATTCCACAGATAAGTGATATATCTTGTCTTTCTCTGTCTGGTTTATTTCTCTTAGTGTAAAATGCACAAGGTCTATCCATGTTTCCACAAATGACAGGATTTCCTTCTTTCTCATGGCTGAATAATATTACTACATATATTTAAATATTATATATAATGGAATGTTATATATACATATCACATTTTCATCTGCTGATGGATACTTAGGTTATTTTCATATCTCAACTACTATGAAAACCGTTGCAATCAATATGGGAGTGGAGATATCTCTTCCAGGTAATGACTTCATTTCCTTTGGATATACACCCAGCAGTGAAATGCTGCATCACATGGTAGATCTATTTTTAGTTTTTTGAGGAACTTGTATACTGTTTTTCTCACAGTAACTATACCAGTTTATATTTTCACCAACAGTGCACAAAATTGTCCTTTTCTCCACATCCTCGCCAACCTTTTTATTTCTTAACTTTTTGATAATAGCCATTCTAACAGTTGTGAGGTCTTATCTCACTGTGGCTTTGATTTGCATTTCTCAGATGATGAGTGATGCTGAGCACCTTTTCATGGACCTGTTGGCCAATTGGACGCCTTCTTTGGAAAAATGTCTATTCAGACCCTATGCTTGAATTCAAGACTCTAAGTTGTCGTCTTGGTAATGTCGCTGGGAATTATTCCTTGTATGGCAAATCACTTAGTTTTATATTCCTGTTTGTTTCCTTTCTGATAGTCATAAGTTGTTAATAAAATGTTATTCAAAGTTCCCGCTTGCATTTAGCTCTGCTCTAAAAATTTATCAGAAATTGTGTGTCCACATTTGAGGCCAGTCCCAACAAGGAGGCTTCATTCACTTCACTGATTCTCTAGGGAAGAGCTATTAAATAAGGTGAACCATCCGAGACAATCTAGGAGAGATCTTTTGGGTCAGGGCCCGAGGCCCCTCACTGACATCTAGTGACTTCACCGACTCACCTAGACTCCCTGCCCTATGTGCTGTCCTCTTCAGGGAGTCTGCATTTGTTGCTTGGCATGACAATGAATATTAATAGTCTGGGAATTTCTAGAGGAAAGGAAAACTAGTTGATTCAATTGTTTCCTGATGATAAGAAATCTTAGTAGAAGTAGAATTAACCGTTTAAAGTCACAACAATGTCATTTAACAAAATATTCATATTCTAAAGAAATAATGACCATCCTCTGTGCCCAAATAATATACTCATTTTCTTAAACTGTCTGATTTACTTTACAGACCCTTCAAAAGCTAGCACAATGTCTGGGCCATGTATTGAGCAATATGGATGCTCAATACATACAAACAATCCAACATCCTGTCAGCCAACAAAGTCAGAATACAGAGCTCACACTATTTCGTTTCTCTCTTTATACACATAACTATAGACATGTGTCGCCGTTAAATATTTAATCCCCCCAAAAAACAAACAAACCATTTTCTCCCAATTAGTTGACTAGGCCCATGACACTAATAATACTACAAGGAACGTTTACTTCCCAGGAGTGAAATTTAGTAGTTTTTGCCATTTTCCTTTAATGTCCAAGTTTGAACTTCCTTGGAAATTAATTCAGTTATGGGGTACTGTAGAACTGTGCTTGGTAACATCCAGGACAAGACTGTAACTCTCCACCAAGATTTAAACCACACCAACTTGTTTCATGCTGCTCCCAGGCCATCCTTCCAAAGCTGTCTTAAAAGGAAGAGTCATTGACCTGACCATCCGTTCAAAGTTCTAACAAACTAAGGCATGTAGAATGCATTCGCCCTCATATATTTTATTTTTAACAGTTATTCAGTAGAGAAAGTCCAGGGTTTCCTTTTATTAAAAGTACTTTTGTGCCATGGACTTCTTCAACACTTTGGTGAAACCAAGAGATAAATACATGAAATAAAAAACATAGAATTACAAAAGAAATCAATTATTATTATTTTTGACATTCCATTGACTAATACAGAACTTTTTATTCTCTAAAATTTAAATCTGCGATAGAAGTCTTAACTAGTCATAGTATTAATTACTGTGATCTAATATACCTACATTTACTTGGAATTTACTTCTCGGAAGAAAAGTTATGACCAACCTAGACAGCATATTGAAAAGCAGAGACATTACTTTGCCGACTAAGGTCCGTCTAGTCAAGGCTATGGTTTTTCCAGTGGTCATGTATCGATGTGAGAGTTGGACTGTGAAGAAAGCTGAGCGCCGAAGAATTTTTGCTTTTGAACTGTGGTGCTGGAGAAGACTCTTGAGAGTCCCTTGGACTGCAAGGAGATCCAACCAGTCCATTCTAAAGGAGATCAGCCCTGTGTGTTCTTTGGAAGGAATGATGCTAAAGCCGAAATTCCAGTACTTTGGCCACCTCATGCGAAGAATTAACTCATTGGAAAAGACTGTTATGCTGGGAGGGATTGGGGGCAGGAGGAGAAGGGGACGACCGAGGATGAGATGGCTGGATGGCATCACCGACTCGATGGATGTGAGTTTGAGTGAACTCCGGGAGTTGGTGATGGACAGAGGCCCAGCGTGCTGCAATTCATGGGGTCGCAAAGAGTCAGACACGACTGAACGACTGAACTGAACTGAACTGAGTATAAAATTAATAATTTAGCAATTTAAATGATAGTCTATGAAAATATTTACGTCTAAGTAAATAATTTTAGCAATCTGGGTGCTAGCTTCTCCTGGTTGATCACCCTTGCACTGCACCTGGGTTGCCACATATTGGTGTTGTGGTGTTTAGTCGCTCAGTCCTGTCTGACTCTTTGTGACCCCATGGACTGTAGCCCTCCAGGCTCCTCTGTCCATTGGACTTCCCAGGCAAAACTACTGGAGTGGATTGCCACTTCCTTCTCCAAGGGATCTTCCTGACTCAGGGATGAAACCTGCATCTCCTGCATTGGCCAGCAGCTTCTTTACCACTGAGCCCACAAGGAAATGGCTTGGATTCTTAAACTTTTCCAAATCCCTCTCAAATCAAATTACTTTTTTTCCTTTTTTTAAAATTTTAAATAAATTTATTTATTTTAATTGGAGGTTAATTACTTTACAATATTGTATTGGTTTTGCCATACATCAACATGAATCTGCCACAGGTATACACGTGTTCCCCATCCTGAACCCCCCTCCTTCCTCCCTCCCTGTACCATCCCTCTGGGTCATCTCAGTGCACCAGCCCCAAGCATCCAGTATCATGCATCGAACCTGAAGCATCCAGTATCATGCATCGAACCTGGACTGGCTATTCGTTTCATATATGATATTATACATGTTTCAATGCCATTCTCCCAAATCATCCCACCCTCTCCTTCTCCCACAGAGTCTAAAAGACTGTTCTATGCATCTGTGTCTCTTTTGCTGTCTCGCATACAGAGTTATCATTACCATCTTTCTAAATTACATATATATGAGTTAGTATACTGTATTGGTGTTTTTCTTTCTGGCTTACTTCACTCTGTATAATAGGCTCCGGTGTCATCCATCTCATTAGAACTGATTCAAATGCATTCTTTCTAATGGCTGAGTAATATTCCATTGTGTATATGTACCACAGCTTTCTTATCCATTCGTCTGCTGATGGACATCTACGTTGCTTCCATGTCCTGGCTATTATAAACAGTGCTGCAATGAATACAGGGGTACATGTGTCTCTTTCAGCTTGGATACTGGTGGGGATGTGCGTCGAGGGGATGTGATCCTGAGTAGAGAGGAGTCTGCATGGCAACAACTGGGACAGTGAAGAGCTGCTCCTTTAGATTCTCGACAAGGAGACTGCCTGAGGTGGTCACAGCACAAAAGGATAAAGCGATGAAAACTTGGATGTCAAGCAGGCAAATGACTGCTGAACTCCCGAGCTTATACCTGACCTGTCTCAACACTGCACGGCGAGTCCACTGCAGCATATTTTCCAAGCTGGTGATGAACTACGCAAGGACCACGAGGCTTGCTGGGTGCATGCAGCACTGTCTGCGTGTTTTGTATAATGATGACCAGCAGCCCTCTGGGAGAAGGAGGTCATGACTTCCTCCGTGCCTGCATCTGAGCTCCCCTCTGACACTGAGGCTATTAGACAGGAACAGAAGGGTCACTTTTAGGTAATGATTTGTAAATTACAAGGAAAGATGACTTCTATTCAATGGGTAGTGAAGAGGTCTGATCTTTAAATAAAGAAATGACTTCAATTCTTTTTTTTAAAAAAAGATAAATGTCTTTTCTATTCAAGGAAAAGTTAATAATAAATTAACATTTCCATAAAATGATGGTCTATTATATTTGTATTATAAAAATATGCTATTACAAAGATAAATGTAAAGCACTATGTAATTTACCTATGATACAACTAGTGAATTACAGTTAAGAAAAAAAATAAGTACAAAGCAGGCACTCTGGATGGATACTGAATATATGCCACCTAGTATGTTACCTGGTAGAGGTAAGTGTCTGAGCCACCAGGGAAGCCTAACACACTAGAGTATTGTTGCTGTCCTTGTTCAGTGCTAATTACATCACAATCTGTAGTGATAACGGTATCTCACATTTGAAAACTGATGATAGTCTAAAGTGTAAACCTATATTTTCTTCTTTTGATTTGCACAAAGAATCTGCCATTTGTAACCCTTATTCTACAAATAAAACTGAGCTTCCAAGAAGTTAAGTGACTAAGCTAAAGTTAGCAGCTTGAATGTGGCAGAAAGATGAAGATCCACGTCTTCTAATTTCAACTCTCACCTACTCTTTCTATACCATAGTTACCTTCCACATAAAGACCAGTTCAAAACTTACTATTAGTTCAAATATCTAACCACTTGACAATTAGAGATATCACGTATATGTGGAATCTGAAAAAAATGATACAAATGAACTTATTTACAAAACAAAAANAGTAGAGCCTGAAGTCAGGCAGGTTGGTTCCTCCAGTTCCATTCTTCTTTCTCAAGATTGCTTTGGCTATTTGAGGCTTTTTGTATTTCCATACAAATTGTGAAATTATTTGTTCTAGCTCTGTGAAAAATACCGTTGGTAGCTTGATAGGGATTGCATTGAATCTATAAATTGCTTTGGATAGTATACTCATTTTCACTATATTGATTCTTTCAATCCATGAACATGGTATATTTTTCCATCTATTAGTGTCCTCTTTTATTTCTTTCACCAGTGTTCTATAGTTTTCTATATATAGACATAGTAAAGTTGCAGGATATAAAATCAACACACAGAAATCCCTTGCATTCCTATACACTAATAATGAGAAAATAGAAAGAGAAATTAAGGAAACAATTCCACTCACCATTGCAATGAAAAGAATAAACACTTTGGAATATATCTACCTAAATAAATCATCTTAAATTAACTGAGAAATACTTGAGAATTTTTAGGTAAAGTTGAAAGAGGATACTCTGGTCCATGTATAAATGGCTTTCTTCCATCACCTGAAATTTTATATAGCTTGCCCCTTTCACATAGATATTTGGAATGTATCAATGAATAAATGAAAGTCTGTCTTTTTGCTCTTCTCATCCCAACCAAGTATAACCAGTGAAAAGATCCTTCTTGGTCTTACTCTACTGGAGGATCAAGACGGTGCTCTGTAACCTAACAAAGATTGAATCTGGTGATTGCACTAGAGACTTCTCATCTGCTTACAATTTATTGAGGTCTGGGAGTCACTATCTGTGTTGGAGTTAACAGCAGAAGAGCAAAATAAATTATTATTATTAACTTAAAAATTGTTACTAGTATGGCTATCATTACTGATTTCATCTGTTGATTAATCATAAATATTCTACCTGTAGGACATGCCCTAATTTCAAATTTTATTGATAGTATATACAGCTCACACACAGGCATTTGTGCATGCATATGCATACGGTTTAGTCAACAAATATTTATTAAGTGCCTATTCTGTATCACAAACTTGTATGAACTAAAAGTATGATGATATGTTCCAGCCCAGTTAAGCTTCTGACACCTCCCAGCTTTAATTCTATCCAAGTGCAAAATTTCTAGCAATGAACAGCTTCTATTTTCAACTGGCTTTCAACATGTTACAGTGATACTCTCAAAACAATCACCAAAATCTCACTTTTAGAAAATTGTAAAGCGTATGAAAATACGTCAGCCCAAGGGCAAAATCATTCAGCAATTTAAAAGTGAAAGCAGAAGTTTGCTAGGAAAAGTCATCTTATACCTTGTGCTCTGGTTTTCCCTCTGAAGAGAGGAGTATGTGTGGTTAACTTTTATAAAAGGCCATTTCCATTTTGTTTTCCAAATTAAATATGTGCTAATTAGGCCTGGAAGTCAAGGGTTTTACCAAAAGGGATAAGATGAGGCTATTTCCAATTAGCATTCTGTTTTGTTGATATCACAGCTTTAAAATGTGAGGAACACAAAACACCCAAGTGAATTTCATAACTTCCAAGGCCATTTCAGGGGTTCTTCGAGCAGAGGTGTATGCATGCTCAGACGCTAAGTCATGTCTGACTCTTGGGACCCAGTGGATTGTAACCCACCAGGCTCCTCTGTCCATGGGGTTCTCCAGGCAAGAGTACTGGAGTGGGCTGCCATGCCCTCCTCCAGGGGATCTTCCTGACCCAGGGATCAAACCTGAGTCCCCTCAGACTCCTGCATTGGTAGGCAGATTTGTTACCAGTTGAGGCACTTAGGAAGCCCCTTGAGCAGAGGTAAAACTAGACAATGCCTCAAATATGTGCATTAACAAGGCAGACCTTTGCAGAGTAACAACAAGTCTTTTCCAATCAAACCAAAGCCAGTAATTCACTTTCTGGAAAGATAACTGAAGCAAGCAGCTATTTGTTGCTTGGAATCGCTTTAAATTATTTTAGAAAACGTCAGAAAGCAAATTACATTCTCCTTCTTGCATGTATTTTTCCAGTTCCTTTTCAAAACAAAATGTTCATTTAGGGCCATGACAGCGAAAATAGAAATGTGTTTGGCATAAACTTAGCTTACTAGCCTGCAGGCAAAATAGAAAATTGTTGTTAAATTGGAGTGGACCAGAAAACGGATGATAAAACTTGTTCATGAAACTTCTGCTAATAACAAACATTTGTCCTATGGCACGTACTATAAGTAATAACACATGACAAAGGCTGGATGTGTCACTGTCCTGAACAGTGGGTTTTGGTGTCTGTAAAGGCAGTAAGTCAAGTTCACTTTGCCCTTCACTTGTGACTTCCTCCAAAATTCTTAGGATTAAAAAATGCTCTTTTTTAATTCAGAAATACTTGGGATGATAATTCTCTGGTGTTTTGGTCTTAATTACTTTTCCTTTAAAATTTTACAGGCAGTTTGGGAGGTTGTGTTACTTATCATGACTGAGCACCAATCTCAGGTTCTGTTTTCTGCTTCACCAGCATTTACTGTTTCCTAAGAGCTAAGCCATTTATTCATTTTGCCTCCATTTCTCTTTCACTCGGTGCTCAGAAAGGCAAAGGAAGCAATTTTGAAAAAAGGTGTGTAGTTGCTAGGTGAAGAGATGGTGTCGCTGGCTAGCTCAATTAGTTCTTCCTGTTGCCAACTGAAACTTGTCGCCTGTCTACAAGAATGAATTCACTAGCCACTGTAGTCACTGACTTTCAACACCTCCTAAAAGGAGTTCAGGCTGGAGATCAGGGATGAGACTCTCTGTGCCCTGGGAAAAGCTGGCAGAACACGTCTTCAGATAGTTAAATAATTGCATGAGATTTTATGATCTCAATTTCTTATATTTGCACTTATCTAGAAAAGCACCGTAATCATAAACAGTGACATCTGCTCCTCATGACTAGCAGCGACCATCTGCCAAAATGTTTGCTCAACTGCACGTATCATCCTGCAACAAAATCACATGTAAACTGACCTCCCCTCTGCCTCTTTGGAGCAGTCTCTCAGAGCTGTCTGAGAGGCTGTCTCCCAGGCTGTAGTCCTCATCTGGCTCCAAACAAAACTTAACTCACAACTCTCAGGTTGTCTTTTTTTTTCTTTTTGCCCTCAACACTGATTTTTGGCTTTATTTACCATATTTTTCTTTTTGTTTGATTCTTCTTAATTTTATTGGAGTATAGTTGCTTTACAACCTTGCATGAGTTTCTTGTTGTTATTCGGTCACCAAGTTGCGTCCAACTCTTCATGACCCCATCATGTGCTATATAGATTCTCACGAGTTATCTTTTTTTAATTTAAAAAATCTATTTATTTTTTATTGAAGGACAATTGCTTTACAATATTGTGTTGGTTTCTGCCATATATCAACTTCTATCAGCGACAGGCATACACATGTCCCCTGATCTTGAACCTCCCTCCCACCTCCCATCCCTCTAGGTCATCACAGAGCACCACTGAATCTTTTGAGCTCCCTGAGTCATACAGAAAATTCCCACTGGCTATCTATTTTACATATGGTAGTGAATGTTTCCATGCTACTCTCTCAATTCACTAGTTATCTATTTTATGCATAGTATCAATCCCAATCTCCCAATTTATCCCACCACCCCCCTTTCCTCCTTGGTCTCCATATGTTTGTTCTCTATGTCTTTCTAATCATCTATACTAGCTTTTTCAGATTCCACACATGTGTTAATATATGATATTTGTTTTTGTCTGTCTGACTTCACTCTCTGTGACAAAAAGGTGGTATTTTGCCTTTTTTTTATATACCACCTAGAGACGGTCATACAGAGTCCCTTTGACAGCAAGGAGATCAAACCAGTCAATCTTAAAGGAAATCAACCCTAAATACTCTTCGGAAAGACTGATGCTGAAGCTGAAGCTCCAATACTTTGGCCACCTGATGCAAATAGTCAACTCACTGGAAAAGACCCTGATGCTGGGAAAGATTGAAGGCAGAATGAGAAGAGAGTGACAGAGGATGAGATGGTTGCACGGCATCACCAATTCAGTAGACAAGACCTTGGGCAAATTCCAGGAGATGGTGAGGGACAAGGAAGCCTGGTGTGTTGCAGTCCATGGGGTCACGAAGAGTCAGACACGACTTGGAGACTGAACAATGACAGCAGGTGGTATTTTACCATATTTTCTTGAATTTAAGACATCATTGATTGAGAGAGTCACCATTTTATGCAGCAATACAAAAAAAGAGTATACACTCCCAATCAATCTATGACACAACAATGTTGGTTCTACTTGCAGCCTGGGTGGGCCACACAGTTTGCTTTGGCCAGATATTTCTTTCATCTCTTCCAAATTATTTGACATTTTCTCTTGCCTCCTATTGCACTGTTTGGCCTGTAGCAGAAATACTTTTGCACTTATCTCAGTAACAAAATGTAACAAAGCCTCCTAGACCTGTAAGATGTTCCCCTCCTTAGTCTCCTAAAGTGTTTGGCTGCTCTTTCCAAGAAAAGAAGGAATTGCAGTCATTCCTCCCACAAAAAACATTGGCTTCAACTAGTATCAAATTTGTGGCCAGCTGCTGTCTTTCTGCATAGACGTCACTTTTCATGGCAAGGCTGAATATTAGGCTTCTTGTTAAAGATGTTTGAAGTTGAAATAACAATTACACTCACCATGCACCTCCCCAGCATTGCACATAATCTCAATCGACACAGCAGCAAAAACAGTGATGTCGATGTCTGCAGGCAGTGGCCATTCCACCGTGACTGCTGCCTCGCTGACAGCAATTCTACAATGACTCTCGATTTCAGAGCGGGTCAAATATGAGGAAAATGTGCATCTTAGAATTAGCAGCACACAGCATTATCTCTTCACACACTGTACAAGGGTGGCAGACTCAGATGTCCACAAAATCATATACACTATGTACATTAGACCAATTCTATATAAACAAGTACCTTTTATGTCAACGATTTCTTGCCTCTCATTTATTTCTTCCAAAATTATTTTATTGTACTTTATTTGTACATCTCTAAGCTTTTTGTCCAAAAAAAACTTTTTGTAGAAAATCATTCAGAAATAAGTACTCAAAACAACCTAGAAACATTGTTGGGGCTTTCCTGGTGGCTCAGAGGTTAAAGTGTTTGCCTCTAATGCGGGAGACCTGGGTTCGATCCCTGGGTTGGGAAGATCCCCTGGAGAAGGAAATGGAAACCCACTCCAGGATTCTTCCCTGGAGAATCCCATGGATGGAGGAGCCTGGTGGGCTACAGTCCATGGGGTTGCAAAGAGTCGGACACAACTGAGCAACTTAACTTAAGCTTTTTGTCCAAAAAAACTTTTTGTAGAATATCATTCAGAAATAAGTACTCAAAACAACCTGGAAACACTGTTTTGAAAAGTTTCCTGTCTCATTTTAAATAAAGATGTGGATACTGTCTGCCATAGAGAAAGAACCAGGCTACACACCAGGGATGATACAAACTGAAGAATACATGTCCCATCTACAGGGGGCAGCAGCTACTCAGCCCAGATCAAAAGTTATCCTGTGAGCAGTCCTTAAGGCTTTGGACACACTGTTGCCCAATCTTTTGATTTCTTTTCAAGACACTGGGAAACTGGATTTTTATGTTAAATCTCTTAATTTTTAAGTTTTGGCAATTATTTCAAAACACCATATAGGCCACACAGAGCAAATCTGTGTGCTACATTTGGTCCACAGTTCATTAATTTGTGGTCCCTGCAAGATAAGCTAACAGGTCAGTCACGTTATAAACATGGTCATCTGTCCTGTGGGTTGATTTAGCCAAAACCCTCTCAATATGAATGACAAGGTAATGTTACAGTAACATCTTTGCCAGTGAAGCATCAGGGCGTGTTAGGTACCAGTAGGAATAATGAACCAGAAAATCTTTCCATTTTGAATATTTTTCTTATAATTGTGTATGTGTCACGGAATCAACTTACCAGAAGAATTTCAAGTTTTGCAACTGGGAATGAGCAGGAAAGTAAAAATTATTTCTTCAGTCCCGTGTAATTCTTTAAGAATGAGAATGACTGCTCTGGGACCTGGTCTTGCTTAGGGCCTTGTTGAACCAGAGGACGTGCAGTGAGGCGCCTCCCAGCTCTCCTGGGGCTGTGGGAGGAGGAGGCACAGAGGCTGGGACCTAGGGCAACCAGAAGCAGAGGGTGTGGCTGACTACCAGGGATTGCCCTTCTCAGCACCCCTGCACACTGGGCTTAGAAAAGAAAGCTCTTTTTCTTTCTCTCTCTCTTTTCTCTCAAAGAAGGGTGATAGAAGAATAAATGGAAGAGCCCCAACTCATTCATCTCTCATTTAAAGGCTTTGAGTCAGCCAGAACACTGAGTCCTGCATATATTTGCTTTCATGATGGAATTCAAGGCCAGAAGTCCTTCATGGCTTCTTGATTTTCTGAGACTCAGTTTTTCCGTCTGTAAATAAGTAGACAGATGAAACAAGTGTTTTGTGTTCTTTGAAGCGAAGTGTTAGTTGCTCAGTCATGTCTGACTCTGCGATCCCATGGACTGTAGCCCACCGAGCTCCTGTGTCCCTATATACATAATTTATTGATTTTTGGTTGCACTGGGCCCTTGTTGCTGTGTGTGGGCTTTCTCCAGCTATAACGTGAAGGCTTCTCATTGTGGTACCTTCTCTTATTGCAGAGCACAAGCTCTAGGTGTGGGGGCTCAGTAGCTGTGGTATGCAGGCTTAGTTGCTCCACGGCATGTGAGATCTTCCTGGAGCAGGGTTCGAACTCATCTCCGCTGTATTGGCATGCAGACTCTCATCTCACACCCCCAGGGAAGTCCTAATCTGTATTCTGAGAAGCTTTAGGGACTCAGATACTGTGCTTAAGGATCTGGTTTCATATAATTTGCATTTGGTCATAAAGGTAAGGCTTCCATTTAGTAAGAAAATATAACACCTAAAGAAATACGGTGTGTGAGAAACACTGGCTAAGTGATGTAGATGATCTGCAAGGAGGCCAGACCCTTTGATTCTATAACTTCCCCAACTCGCATGAACATTTCAATACTGTTCTCACAAAGTAAGATGCGGAGATATTTTCAGATTAAATAATCACTCCAGCTTTTACCTAAGGCATATGAGTCAATATAAGCATTCTTGTAAGACTGAGTATACAAAGGTAAAAATGGCTTTGATTTTTCTCTTCTAAATGAGGCTTTCATTTTTCAGATTTTGCAAGAGATGACAGCAAATAGCATAAGTCTGGGGAAAGCATAGAAAAAGAGACCCTGGAATCTAGTCACTGTCGAACACGTGTTTGCTGATGGAATCTGCACAAACAAGTAAAGAAGAGAACCGAGGTCATTTTCAGCACAGAAAGGTTCCAGGCCATTTTCCTTGGGATATGCAGGAAATTGAGGTTAAAATAAACTTCGCTATGTGGAACAGGCATTAAATTTAACTACTCCTTGGACACAGTCAATGATTTCCCACCTTCTTCTGCCTGTGCCCAGAAGGTCCTCCAGCAGGTCCTTCCCCACTTCTCTAAATCCAGTCTGAATGGTGATTTCATTTCCAATCTGTGTTTTCTCACTCCTGGAAACCCCCATAGCTATCTTTTACAATTACTTTCTATAAAAGGCTAGTTTTGTAAATCCCAATTAGATACACATATGTATCAGGGAAGGGGTTTCCCTGATGGCTCAAGTCATAAAGAATCTGCCAATGCAGGAGATGCAGGTCCAATCCTTGAGTTGGGAAGGTCCCCTGGAGGAAGATATGGCAACCCACTCCAGTATTCTTGCCTGGAGAAGCCCATGGGCAGAGGAACCTGGTGGGTTACAGTCCATAGAATCATAAAGACCTGGGCATGACTGCACACACACGTGCGTGTGTATTACTTGCTTATATACTCCTCCCATAAGGGACCACTAGTCGTTCTTCTACATCCCCCATGGACGGAGAAGGCACGGCATCCCACTCCAGTACTCTTGCCTGGAAAATCCCATGGATGGAGGAGCATAGAAGGCTGCAGTCCATGGGGTCTCGAAGAGTCGGACACGACTGAGCGACTTCACTTTCACTTTTCACTTTCATGCATTGGAGAAGGAAATGGCAACCCACTCCAGTGTTCTTGCCTGGAGAATCCCAGGGACAGGGGAACCTGGTGGGCTGCTGTCTATGGGGTCGCACAGAGTTGGACATGACTGAAGCGATTTAGCAGCAGCATCCCCCATGGATTCTTGGCACATGGTCAGTAGGGAGTAATCAGTACACCACTGAAGGATTAAATACACTAATGAATAACTTTTGCATCTATGGACACAACTATTATATGAAGAATGATAAAATAGATTCAAAACCACTTTGAGAAAAAAATGGAAAAACCTTAATTGTTCATGTACTAGAATGAGATTAGATTGCATCATGAAAACAATGCTTACAATACAGCAGTAAGTGAAGAAAAAGATGTTAAAAGGCATAAAAAGAGAAGAAAACATTTCACAAAAATGTTTAAGATGATTGGATTCAGAGTAGTATTTTTCTCTATGTTTCAAGATTTGATAATGAGGTGAACACTACTTTAATAATGAGAAGCAAGAAGAAACAGGCTTTGAGTTTCTATGCCAGAGGAATATTAGTGGGATTTTGTTATAACATGGATTTGAGCTCCACATGATTGCCATTGTTTAGAAGAAATCATTTTATAGCAAATGCTCCTTTTTAGTAGTACACAGATTAAAAGTGGATAGCCCCCTCCATGAGTTTCATCATGGGCTTTCCTTTTAATAAATTCCATTCCAGGGAGAACAGTATTGTAGCAACATGTTGTGTCTTGCTATCAAAGAAAATTTCATAAGCGAACTGAGCCAATTTGTTTCCCAGTGTATATTTATCTCCATTAAGATCCCAGGGAGTCAAAAAAAAAACATGGTAATTATCTAAAAGTTCTCTAAATGCTTCCATGGTTTAAGCCACGGGCTGAATCAGGTCCTGGAAGATTCCCATCTAGTAAAGCAACAATGTCTACTAGTAACCTGAAGGAAAGACCCAGAACATTTGGACCTTGGGCAAGTGGCTGACCTAGATTCAGATGACAAGCCACAGGACGGTGTTTCCAGGGATTGGGGGGTGGGGGTGGGGCATGTCTACTCCCAACATTGCTTTAAAGTTGTAAGTCTGTGAACATGCATGCATCTTTTTTTAAAGACAGCATACTATTTCCAAGACAGCAAAAGAAGGTGGGCTATTTTATCACTTTGTTTCAGAAGGACCTAGATACTTCAGAAGGCTTGCCTAAAGGAATCTATCTAAAATAACACATTCTACCTCCTTATTTCTATAGGTCAAAACAGGTACATACTCAAAACTTCTGGCCTCATTTCTGTTAGTGTATAAGTTACCCAACCCAAAAGTGCCCAGTTAGCAATATAAAATTCCAATTTAATCTCTCCCATAGCTCTTTTGCTATGTGACACAGTCCCACACAACTAAATATATTTATAACTATGCTGTGATGTTCCTGAAAACAATTTTAACTTCCTGATTTAAAGAACAGCCTTTCCTAAACCTTTCCTCTTTCTCCTGCCTAGGATGTAGATGTGAGAGTCAGAGTCACCGCAGCCGTATTGTAAATATGAGGGAATAGCCACAGAAGTGCAGAAATCTTAGCTCTAACATCGTTAAGACCTTAATATAAAACAAGAAACGATCTAGCTTCAGTTTCTTGTTATTTATTTGAGTCATGGTGGTTGGATTTTTCTGTAGGTAACAGCATTCTTATTTCTTAGAACCCATTTATTGCCAGTTTTCAGTACTGTGGTTTATTTCAATTGTTTTTTTCTTCATCAGCTTCTTTCTCCACTATTCTTAGATTCACATGTTAAAGTACGTCCATTTTGCACACATATCTATGGTATATATTCCACTAATAAAATATAAATGTAGTGTTTACTAATGAATGTGCCTCAGAACATATGTTTGAGGATATACACCACACAGAAAGAGAGAGAATGGGAAATTTTGTGACCAAATATATTTGGAAAACATTGGATAGTCTATTCTAGAGCTTTGCAAAACACATAAAACTATTTCAGACTTTGAAAAGAAGAATAAATAAAATAGACAAATTGGAATGACATTCAGATACATCCCTTTAATTGACCACCAAATTGATTTTTCAACCAATCCCTTGATTTACTGTCTACCTCTCAGAATTAGGATTCTAAAGACTATATGTGGGAAACATTTACTACATTCATCCATAATGTTTCAATAATGCTCATATTAACATTTTTGATATTTTCATAATTATCATTGCATATTTTCTTATTTGCTAATGACAGATACATTCTAAAGAATTTCAGAGAAATTCCCAGGGAATCCAAATCAATATACATATCGACACAAACCAAAAAAAGTCAAACAGTAGTGAAATTTGTGATTTCTTCAAGCTAGCTACAGAACCTCCATTTTCCTTGGCTAGAAGATTTGACCCCCGATACTGGCAGCCACGGTAGCCCACATGTGCATTTTTGGATGGAGACAACTCTTTCCAGACTAAACACTCAAGACGTGACACATTGCTAGTCTTTGCCACTGTTCTCTGTGAGGGCATTGCTGCGATTCTGTGAAACAAAAAACTCCTGCTAATCTATGACATACTTGGATTGTCACGTGTTCTTCAGATCCTTCTTTACCTTTAATGCTGAACTTGCTTTCCCCTTGGGAATAGCTTATTCTCTCAGCAGAGGCATCTGCTGCACTTCTAAAGTATCATAGGTTGTAATCACCACCACTCCAGCATCCTTTTCCAAATGACTTACTCTGTGCCATGGGCCCAACTATCAGTGTGGGGGGGGGTGGGGGGGTGTGTTTGTGTGTGTGTGTGTTTTTCTTTCCTTTTGCTCTCTTCACATTGTCTCAACTTTTGAGCCAGAATAATTTAAGCACTAGGGTCTTGTCGGGTTTTGCAACCATGAACTGCTTTGCAAAGTCTAGGCGTTTTGCCAGAAATCTAAACTTTGTTGAACTATGTGAAAAGGTTAAACATTTCACAGAGTTTTGGCCCCACCCCCACTGCACTCCCAGACTCTGCCTTGTTCTTAAATGTCTGTTTTATCAAGAAATGGAATAACTAATAATGTGCTGGATAGAACATTTTCAACCATCACACTGTAACCATAGTACTGCTAAGAACCCCAAACAAAAGTTAATCACACATCTCTCCATAATCAAAAAGAGCTGGGGACAAAGAGTCAGTGTAGTCTGTTCTAAGATGAAATGCTAGAAGCTTTTCATACAGTATATCTTCCTAAAATGAAGCTCTTATTCATTGCAATAATTTTTGTTAACAAAAACTTTCCTAAAATTTCCCTCAACAAATAAAAATAAATCACAACCTCCCTCATCTGGAGGAAAATATAAAATACTGTTTCCTAGTGCCCTCGTTTTGAAAGCCTTCTTGGGGTTATTTCCAAGAACAGCGGATGCCTGTTTACTCTCACGAAAGATGTTTCTGAGGTTCTCAAGCCCACCCAACAAGGATATTGAAGGGAAAGGAAGCAAGTAAGCTGCGACTCATCCTTGAGTCAGCCAGTTCCCCACATTCCATCTGAGAGTCAGTGCTTTCTCTGTCTCTGCTGGGTTCCCCAAATTTGCTGAGTCTGGCCATCTTCAGTACCACCACTCCAGTTCCAGCCTGCACCCTCAGCTGGACCCCCACCACGGCCCCTTAGCTGGCCTCTCTTTTTACCCTCTGCCTCCATTCTCCCCAGAGATGCCAGGCCTTAGAATAAAAACACAATCTTCTTATCCTGCTTCGTAAGGCATTTCTCAAAATCTTTCTTCATCTTGAACCATCTCCTCTTCTCCCATCAGACTCCAGCCACTCAGGTGTCTTCTTTCTTGCCTGCAAAGACCCCAAGTTTATTCCTGCTGCAGGGCTTCCTTGGGGGCTCAGACGGTAAAGAATCTGCCTGCAATGCAGGACACCTGAGTTGGATCCCTGGGTTCAATCCCTGAGTTAGAAGATCCCCTGGAGAAGGGAAAGGCTACCCACTCCAGTACTCTTGCCTGGAGAATTCCATGGATAGAGGAGTCTGGCAGGCTACAGTCCATGGGGTTACAAAGGGACACAACTGAATGACTAACACTCTCATTTCACTTTCATACCTGCCGTAGGGATCCACATGGGGCAAGCCATCTCCTCATCTTCGTAGGGCGGCTCTTCCCTGTCATTAACTCTCTGCTTAAGCCTGGTCTGCCTAGTACCCCACTACCTTTCCTTAATCTCACAGTCTAAAAAACCCTCCTACCCAAAGCCTCACTTCTCACTCAGATTCCCCTTTTAATATACCACACTGCACTTCTGTTACCCAATATTTGCCTAGCTCTCCACTCATCAACTACCTGTCTTTTGATTCCCTCCACTGGACATGAGGAAGAATTTACTAGCATACACCTACCTTCGGTCCACATAATAATAATGCTTGGGACACCAGAAGGACCAAATAAATAGGTATGGAATGAATACATGAGCAGGACAAGAAGTGAAAACTGGGTGCCTCTCTCAGCTCCCATGGCCCAGGCATGGGAAAATGTGACAAGACCCAGTGAGCAGGTGCTTTGGGGTAAGAGCATGTCAGGGGTTGGAAATCCTAATCGATGTCTTAGGATGGACTGTGAGCCTTTACAAACTAAACCAGAGAAAATAACAGTTACTGATATAAACAGAGAGAGTTATATTTGTCTTCACTCACAGGGAAATGAACCTTACCAGGAGGCTGTGTTTTGGACATGTTTTGTATAATTTAAGTTATTGCTTTGCAAGGCAGTGTTCTGAGAAGAAATGTCCTTAAGCAGAGAATAAATATTTTTTCCTTAATGTGTTAAGGGAAATTACTGCAGATTTTCTCCTAAATAGCAATGACTCTTTAAGAAGTTTACAAATACCATTCAGTAAAGTACCAGAGTTCTCACTTCTCAGCGAACAGCCAACTGAGATGACTCATATACATAGGTTGAAAATGATATATGCCAACAAAGATCAGGGCCAAAGTCGGTCACTGGAAATGTGCTTAACCAAACTTTGGCTTCTAAAGTGGGTTTCATGTGGAGCCAGGATTAACAAGGGAAATCATGACCAGGATGGAATGTGAGGTTGAGTGTGTGGAGAAGATGTCCCCAGAGCTGTGACCTGCTTTGGGTCAGCAGCCTTGGGAGCTGGGTTTGCTTCAATCTTATATAATTTTGCTCTCATGACCTGTCAATGGAATAGGAAGAAAAAGGCAAAGGGCCCTGGGTGAGCAAACACACTAGAATATGTTTGTAAAGATAAGAGAAAAGGTAAAGATCGTGGTAAGGTCATTCTGGGAGACTGCAGATATAGACCAGTTTGTTGATAAGGAAAGAAGGGAAGTCAACTAGCCCCAATTTTATAAATAACAGAGTTTCCAGGAGGCACCATTTTCCCAAGATTCATGCTTCCATGGGGCAAAGTGAAACCTGAGTGTGATAATATTAGCAATCAGCAGAGAGCTTCTCATAAAAATGTCATATTACCATTGACCACACAATAGAAACGTGTAAAAATACGAGGTGTTGATCATGATAACTTGGACCACTTGATGCGAAGAGCCAACTCATTGGAAAAGACCCTGATGCTGGGAAAGATAGAAGGCAGGAGAGGGGGATGACAGAGGATGACATGGTTGGATGGCATCACCGACTCAATGGACATGAGTTTGCACAAACTCCAGGAGACAGTGAAGGCCAGGGAAGCCTGGCATTCTGCAGTCCATGGGGTCACAGAGAGTCAGACATGACTTAGCAACTAAACAGCAACAACAAAATCATGATAAGCATCTATATATTCCCAAAACCTCACGGGGGAAGGTATATGATAGGGAAGAGGATGGCAATTTCTTCTGAAGAACAGACTGAAAAAGAAAATTATAGACTTGGATCAAGAAAGCCATTACTGTCTTTCATCTGTTTATTTAAAAAGCATTTATTGGGCCATACTTTGTGCCAAGTGCTACATCAGACGCTGTGGAGATAAAGATAGATAAATTACACATTTTGAAAGCAGATTTCAGGAAAATGTGGACTCTAGTAACCTGTGTAAAGTAGGCAGTAATGGAAGCAGTGGTGTCAGGCCAAGGGAAGGACTGGCTGACAAAACAATGGGAGAAATCGGAGCATGTTAAGGCCTTAGGTTCTTTCTGGAAAGATTGATCAAACACCTCTTTTTCTTTCCACTTACACCTCCATCACAGTTCAGTGAATTCTGCCAAAGTAGAACTGAATTCATCCCTTTTCTGAAAAGGTGTTCTAATCCCTAAAGATGAGGCAAGAAACTTCTAGACAGGTCTTTAAAGTAGTATCAATGTCTTCTCCCCAAATCCTCCTCACCATCATCTCTACAACATCCCCTACCAAAGTGAGATGTTTCTCTTAATTTTAATTATTACTGAATTAAATAAGAAGCTCCCAGGACTTCCCTGGTGGCCCAGGGGTTGAGAGTTTGCCTTCCAGTGCAGGGGATGCAGGTTTGATCCCTGCTCAGGGAACTAAGATCCCACATACTGAGGGGCAACTAAGCCAGCGTGCCCCAGTTACTGAGGCTGCATGAGAAGTCCCCGTGCTACAACTAGGACAAAAATAAATAAAGATAAAAAAATAAGAAGTTCCTGCCCACCAACTCTGATGCTCTGTGCATGTAGTTTGTAGGTGCATTTGAATCCATTTCCTGAATTTTTTTAACTTTCAAATTTCTTTGCCACCAGTATCTGATTTTTGGATTAAAGTTGATTGGATCCATCCATTCATTCAACAGATGTTTACCACTTTGCACCTCCACTTTGGGCCAGCTATGGAACTAGGTGATGGGAAGAGAAAGGCAAGCAAGCATAACTGATCCTGCCCTCAGGCACGGACTTCCTAGTGAACACCAGTCAACAGCGAATTCCAAGAGGACTAAGGACCGACACAGAAGATAAGTACCAGGAACCAAGAGGGCATGTCACCAGGCAGTCTTGGGGTGTCAGGAAAATTTTACAGGGGAAACAACATCAAACTAAAACATCAAGGATGACAAGAATTTACCCAAGTAGACAACAGAGGGAAGAATGTTCTAATCAGAACTAGACATAGTTTCAAAATTCCAGAGATGAGAGATATGTTTCAGAAATTACAAGTATGTAACAACTGGGATGGGGGGCAGTGGGAGGTGTGGATGGTGCTCACGTTTTAAAGGAGGTGAGCAAGAGAGAAGTTGTAAAGAGTCTCATAAGTTATATTAAATATTTTGAATTTCATCCCTAGGGTACTGGGAGCCTTTGCAAGTTTTTAGGCAGGGAAGCCATGAAAATCAGTTTCTATTTTAAACAGTAACCCTGACTGCAGACTAAAGAACAGACTTCTGGGATTTCCCTGGCAGTTCAGTGGTTAAGGCTCTGTGCTTCCACTGCAGGGGGTGAAGAATCAAGCCCTTGTTGGGGAACTAAGATCCCACACGTCTGATGGTGCAGTCAAAAAAAATTTTTTTTTTAATTTTTTAAAATTAAAACATTAAAATGCTGACCTTTATGTCTAAAAAGAAAATAGATCTGAGGGAAACATGGATTATAGTAGCCCACATAAAAGTTGAAGATGGTCAGAGCAATGGTGTCATTGCCCAAGAGAGGGACTGTTTATCAGGAAGGGAGAAAACTGAGCATGTCAAATATTGATATTAACAAATCCATATGGAAGACTTAAAATACAAGGAGAGAAGACAATCAGTAAAGCAGTCACAGATGCCCTGTGATCCAGAGAGCAGACTGGAGAAGGAGCCTTGAAGGAGACACATCTCCCAGTGGGACAGGAGGACGGAGGAAACGGCAGACGTGGATAAGGTCAAGTCTGAAATTTGGAGGCAGGAATTGAGGAAACTCTTTTGCTTCTGTTTTCTCTGAGATCCGCTGGCGAGATTTGCTGCCAAGAGTGAAAAGGGGAGGAATTAGGGTAAGAAGTGTGAGAAAAGAAAGGGATCTGAAATAGCCACACTGGAAAATAGCACAGTGATGCCGCGGACACACAGTGTCTGGGTGACGCCGAGTGTTTGCTTGAGACCAAAGCCACACCCTTCCAGTGGCATGGATCCGCTCAGTCCTGCGCATGCTCTGAGAGAGCAGATGTTTGGAATGACTTGGCTTTAAGGTGGGTATGGAAAAAGAACAAAAGAGCAGAAGGGTCTGAGGACATTGACCCAAAGGGAGAAAGCATTAAAAGAAAGCTGAAAAGAAATGAAATCAGGATGAAGAAGAGAGATGGAGATAAAAAAAGGGGCAAGAAACTCTATGATGTAGCAGGTCAAGTGTAATGCGGGTCATTAAGAGTGAGAGACTGCAGGAAGCGAGGTTGATGTGGAAGAGTGGTGTGATGGATTTAAACATTCAGAGGGGGACGGAAGTTCCAGGAGATAATCCAGTTGTATTCAGGAGAGGGAGCAGTTGAAGAGGTCTGGAGGAGAAGGCCATTGGAGCTGAGACTGTTAAGGAACCAAGAGGCAAGGTGCTGTAGGAGCAGCCAAACCCAGGTTAGAGAAGAAGATTCTTAAAAAGCAAGGCACGGTCACAGCTAAGGTCAATGAAGAGGGATAAAGACCGCACAGTCAGAGAGCGTGAGCCCCAAAGAGGCAGGAGTTTTTATGTAAGGGTGGATGCGTAGTGGTTTAAAATAAGCCCAAGAGAGGGATGCTCAGACTGAAAAAGTCGGACAAGCCACCTGACTCTACTTTAGAGAGCTCTGGAGGAAGCCATTTCCTCAGGAGCAGCCAGATATCTGAGCCAGGAGGTGAACGGCACCAACAGAAGTGGGCTGCGGAAGGAATGGTGTCGGTTAACGACAGAGAAGGGTTCCACAAGTCACAGGTGAAATCTGAGAGGGTGGGGGCTAGCTCAAGACTGATTTGAGGAAGAATACCTGAGCTAAGAAAGAATTGTAAGAGCTTATGTCTTGCATGTTGATCAAGGACACTAGAGATGTGAGGCGTGGTGGGTTCAGCTGGTCTCAGGGTTTCCAAAGAATGAGTCACAGGTTCCCCCTTGGACGTGTAGACACTTTAGGCTGCTTAGAAAGATTTATTTACAGACTGGATTCAATTTTGCTTACTAGGGAGCCCAGCTGAAGTGAGGAGGCTAGACAAAGAAAGGATTACTTGTCCTCAAGCCTCACCTGTCAGGAAGGGCAGGAGTCACCGGACTTTTGACCAAGTGCGTGAAGAATTGATGCTTTGGAACTGTGGTGTTGGAGAAGACTCTTGAGAGTCCCTTGGACTGCAAGGAGATCCAACCAGTCCATTCTGAATGAGATCAGCCCTGGCATTTCTTTGGAAGGAATGATGCTAAAGCTGAAATTCCAGTACATTGGCCACCTCATGCGAAGAGTTGACTCATTGGAAAAGACTCTGATGCTGGGAGGGATTGGGGGCAGGAGAAGGAGATGACAGAGGATGAGATGGCTGGATGGCATCACTGACTCAATGGACGTGAGTCTGAGTGAACTCCGGGAGTTGGTGATGGACAGGGAGGCCTGGCGTGCTGCGATTCATGGGGTCGCAAAGAGTCGGACGCGACTGAGCGACTGAACTGAACTGAACTGATCGTACACTTGCGAAGTGAGTCACTTCAGTCGTGTCCATTTCTTTGTGACCCCGTGGACTGTAGCCCGCCAGGCTCCTCTGACCTTGGGATTCTCCAGGCAAGAATACTGGAGTGGGTTGCCATGCCCTCCTCCAGGGGATCTTCCTGACCCAGGGATTGAACCAGTGTCTCACATCTCCTGCATTGGCAGGAAGGTTCTTTACCAGTAGCGCCATCTAGGAAGCCCTTAACAGTGGTACTACCACTTTAATTCTCGGATTCCGCTTATTTTTTTTTATACATTTCCCCCACAATATCCTTTGCAACAGAAAGATTCAGTCCAGAACCACGTTTGGCTGTGCCGTCCCCAGCCTCCTTCAGGCTGATCCAGATTCTCAGTCTTTCCTTAACTGCCTTGACACTTTGGAAACTTACAAACCAGCTCCTTTGTAGTATGTCCCTCAGTTTGGCTTCTCTGGGTGTTTCCTCTTGATTAGATTCAGACTGTGAATTTCTGGCAAGAATATTTCAGAAGTGAAAACTTGTACTTCTCACTTAATTCTGTCAGATGGCAAGTGGTTTCTATTTGTCCATTACTAACGATGTTTACTTTGATCTTTTGAGTGAAGCCATACCTGCAAGGCTTCTCTTTTGTAAAAAGTTCCTCCTTTCCCCTTAGATATTAATCATTATTTTGTAGAGAGATACTTTGCAACTATATGGATATCCTGATGCTCTTCAAATTTTTGAGTTATTCATGAGTTTATTTGTAACTAAGTGGATCACCAATTTTGTTCAATGGGTTTTAACCCATTACTATAATTATTTTTATGCTCCAGTTGTCCCAAATTGGGCTAGAAGGAGCCCATTCAAGGCAAATTCTGTTTCCTTTTGACATGTCCCCAACATCCTTCTAGTATTTCCTTGCTTTCTAACACAATATGTCCTAATCTTGTATTTTCCCTACCTGTCTCTGGAATTATCCACTTCTTCAAGGATCCCTGGTTCCTTTGCATGGAAAAGAGTATTTAAAAGCCTCATCCTGAATGCTAGATGTGCTCACTGTTATTGAGGTGTCAGTGCTCCAAGCCTCTTTTGTTGGAAAGAACCAGGAAATACATGTAAGTAGTATCCAAATCACTTCCATATCCCTCTAGTTACACCTTTCATTATTTCTATATCTGTTTACTGATCTATCTACTCATCTATCATCCATCTATCCATCTACTATTTCTCCATCAATCTATCTACCGACCTACCTACTTGTCACAGACCCTGAGTTCACATGGATACTCCCAAGTCCAGTCCAACATAACAGGGTTTATTCTAGTTTCCTTCCTTTTCATAGTCTTAACTCCCTCCTCCTAAAGCGAGAAAGTCATCTCCACTTACTGTTAACGTATTTACTCAGTGGGTCAACCCCACTGACAGGTCTTCACCCGTGTGGCTGCCTCCTCTCTCTGCCATAGCTCTGATTCCATATTCCAAGTTGTACCTTCACATGGACACCTGGGCCCTGACACTTCCTATCTCCCCTTTGCAGAGAGACCCTACTCCTCTTCCTGGAGCTCTGATATCCCTCACTGTGTCTCCTTTCTCCCTTCTTCTTGGCACTCCAGCCAAGGTCTTTCTCCACATGGACAGTCTCCTGTCCCTGCTCGAGCTCTTCCACCAGCACCAGTCAAGTACTCCTTAAAGATGTTCTTCTTATCTTTCTTGGGCTCCCACTCTGCCCTGGGACACCTCTTACCCTGCTAAAGCTCCAACCCTTGATGCCAGTTTCTCATCCCCTCTGCGTGGATGCCCTCCTTACTCAGTTTGGGCTCTGACTCCCCAGCCAAGCCTCCCCTCCCTTTCTCAGGCATACCCTTCTTGCTCTGCTAGGGCTCTGGCCATGAAGCCCTAGTGTGGACCACCGTCACTCTGCCTGCAGTCTCAGCCCCTGTTATCCCTTCCTGACTCACACATACCTCGGACGCCTGCTTTGCTCACCTAATGGACTGAGAACTGAGTTTTTCAGGGGAGATGGAGAAGGGCTCTGAAATGCTTTTACCATAGACAATGAAGGGCTTCAAGATGTCTTAATACTTGTGATCTATCATTTTTAATCTTAATCATTATCCCAGCTATTACCACTGTTATGATACTAATGAAAACTAGTTAGGGCAGTTGTGCTATTAATTTATCAGAGATGAATAATACTTAGTGAGTTTATTTGCATCTCATAAAATATAAAACTAGCCTTTTCAATTTTAAAAATAGTCTTTCAATTTGAAGAAAGATTTATTTTATCTGATTATATATCTCTCATGAGCAGACGGAATGGCCCACACACATCTTTGTCATTTTGAAGATTATGATTGAAAAGTTTTTGAGGATTGTAGGTTTATAGCAATTTCATAAATTAATAACAAACCATGCAAAATTCTAAAAAATATTTGTAATCACCATGGTTTTAAGGAAAGTCTGGCTTCAGTCATGATAGAACCAACTGTTTGGACTATAGTTACTGCCTGGAAAATGCCATTTTTTTCAATTCTTTTAATTTTTCATGCACAGTATTGGATACTGATGTAGACTAAGAATATGGATGGCATTTTTATAATTTTTAACAAGAGCAGAAAACCAATTTACAAAATAAAATTAATTTTAAATAAGAACTCATTCTGTTTATCATGTTCACTGTCAGATTTTGTGTAGAAATGTGATACTTTCTCTATATAGTTTTATTTTAGTAGATTTCAAGTTAAATCCCTTATTAATGGTTCACATTTGAGGAAGTTATTTATTCTTGTCATTTTAAAACATTCACAATTTAGGCACAGATGTGCTACCAATTCTGTATTTCATTTTTTCATTTCAATAGCATGGACCTGTTTAAATAATAACCAGTTAAAAAGTGAAACTGTTGATCTAATTATTTATTTTTGTGTAGCTCAAAAAAAGAATAAGCCAGGTATTATTAAATTTAGTTTTTTCCATTGAAGCTTTTTATTTTTTGTAAAATATATGTGTAGCCATTTCTTAAAACTAGCCATTTCACCCTGTTTATGCATGAAGCTCGATTTAAAATAAGCTGCTTTGAAATTCAATAGTGGCCAAACTAGAATGTCATTTTCCTTCTGGAATGGACAAGGTAATTCTTCTTCCCTGATGTAAATGGAAAGAAATTCATTAATTTTCTCTGATATTAACCCATACATTCTATAGGCATTTCCTTTTTCTGAGAATGCTAAAACTGCAGTAATTTTAGCATTATATTTTACTTGTATTTATTTTTCAGAAATCCATTATTTTTAAAATAGTATGACAGTACACAAAACTTAAAGCTTTTGCAATATAATGTGACATACAGATTTCAGTAAAGGCTACAATACTGTTAAACAATTTGTTACTTTTACTAATCATAAGATCACCTTTAAACAATGGGTTTGATTGTATGAGAGATGCCAACAAGTACCAATCAATCCCCAACCTTGCTGGAAACCAATCTTTTTTCGACATTGCCTTTTCTTATCTTCTTATTTTGAAACAACACATCTTTATTCTATTAATCTATGAGATTCAGGAGTAATTTTTTTCTTTTCTGCTTGCATTACAAAATGACAATGAACGTGTCCCCCTCCCAGAGTGTGGTTTATGATTTAATAATGCCATAGCTCCTGGCCCTGTCAAGTATTCTTCTCTCTGAAGGCATATTCTGAGGCCACAATCTCAGGCACACCTCATGTCATGTGGGGATCAGGAATAAACAGCAAATCTCATAAATGGCCTGCTTTATAGCACCACATCAGGAGAAATGTAAGATTTTTGCCATATAATTTCTCATTCCACTGAAGCTTTTCCATTGGCCAACTCATAAAAATTTATATTTTTCACTTCAAGTGCTTTAATACTTTTACCAATCTCATCGCTGAGTATATGTTTGTTTTCACTGAATTATTGTGAATTCTGCCTTTCACTAAAAAGACAAAATGTACATTTTCACATTTTAAAATATAATGTCATTAAATTCTGCATATAGTTTTTATTATAAAAGGTGATGTAGCCTGTGACAGTCTAGAAAAGGAATAAATTAAGACAGATGAGAAATGTGTTGTAATATTTGGTATGAAGCAGATGAACCATAGTATTGTAATCAAAATAATATCTGTTAGATATGGTCCTACTTCTTCTGAAAATTTATTCCCCAAACTCAAATGAATACATTTCCCCTGGGTAAATGTATCTCATCTACAATTAAAGTCTTAATTAGATTGACACTTGGAGTTTGGTGTGATGGATTAGACTTTCCCTTCCCTAATTTAAATTGTTTGAAGCTTTTAGAGGAAGCATGCTATAGAGGAACTGGAATTAATTTGTTTAATTTCCATAATACATGTGTCCATTTGGTTGAACTCTTGACTTAAGTCCATCTTTCAAGGATAGAGTAAGGCTCTGTATAAATGTGGAAAGGTTGGGGTATGCTAATGAGAACCATTTGGTCAGCTGCTTGGTATTCACTGGACATGATAATCATATTGCTATATAGGCAGTAAACACCAATGGAGGGTATGATTTTTAAATACTTAGATATGCAAGAAAATGGCTCAGCTAACTGTATCTTTCGGCTGCATTCAGCTCAGAGATACGTTAAACAAAAGATGTGTGACTCTGAGGCAGCCCTAGGGAGGAAAAAGGGAAAGGAAGGGACAGCTGTGGTCCTCAGCAGTTGACCCTGCTTGTGGGACAATGAACTAGTGTGTATAAAAAAGGAGAGGATCTGTGAAGTTTTGGTTATAAGGTTGGCATGAAAGGATGAAGAGAAAAGGAGCTATTAAAAACCAGGAAGGGATTAAATTTCAACAGTGAACACAGATGAAATATCAGAGGAGAAAATGGTATTTACCAGGTGTCAAACTACCGCACAATTGCACTTATCTCATACACTAGCAAAGTTATGCTCCAAAGTCTTCAAGTTAGGCTTCAGCAGTACATGAACCGAGAATTTCCAGATGTTCAAGCTAGTTTAGAAAGAGGCAAAAGAACCAGAGATCAAATTGCCAACATCTGTTGGATCATAGAAAAAGCAAGAGAATTCCAGAAAAACATCTACTTCTGCTTCACTGACTATGCTAAAGCCTTTGACTGTGTGGATCACAATAAACTGGAAAATTCTTCAAGAGATGGGAATACCAGACCATCTTACCTGCCTCCTGAAAAATGTATGGCTTCCTGTATGCAGGTCAAGAAACAAGAGTTAGACTCAGACATGGAACAACAGACTGGTTCCAAACTGGGAAAGGAGTATGTCAGGCTGTATATTGTCACCCTGCTTATTTAACTTATATGCAGAGTACATCATGCAAAATGCTGTGCTGGATGGAGCACAAGCTGGAATCAAGATTGGCAGGAGAAATATCAATAACCTCAGATATGCAGATGACACCACCCTTATGGCAGGAAGTGAAGAGAAACTAAAAACCCTCTTGATGAAACTGAAAGAGGAGAGTGAAAAAGCTGGCTTAAAGCTCAACATTCAGAAAAATAAGATCATAGCATCTGGTCCCATCGCTTCATGGCAAATAGATGGGGAAACAATGGAAACAGTGAGAGATTATTTTTGTGGGCTCCAAAATCACTGCAGATGGTGACTGCAGCCATGAAATTAAAAGATGCTTGCTCCTTGGAAGAAAAGCTATGACCAACCTAAACAGCATATTAAAAAGCAGAGACATAACTTTGCCAACAAAGGTCCTTCTAGTCAAAGCTATGGCTTTTCCAGTAGTCATGTGTGGATGTGAGAGTTGGATCATAAAGAAAACTGAGCACTGAAGAATTAATGCATTTGAACTGCGGTGGTGTTGGAGAAGACTCTTGAGAGTTCCTTGGGCTGCACGGAGATCCAACCAGTCCATCCTAAAGGAAACTAGTCATGAATATTCATTGGAAGGACTGATACTGAAGCTGAAACTCCAATACTCTGGTCATCTGATGCGAAGAACTGATTTATTGGTAAAGACCCTGATGCTGGGAAAGATTGAGGGCAGGAGAAGGGGATGACAGAGGATGAGATGGTTGGATGGCATCACCAACTTGATGGACATGAGTTTGAGCAAGCTCTAGGAGTTTTTGTTGGACAGGGAAGCCTGGCATGCACAGTCCATGGGGTCGGAAAGAGTTGGACAGGACTGAGAGACTGAATTTAACTCAACTGAAAAAGCTACATCTATGGGAAATAGCAACCCACTCCAGAATTGTTGCCTGGAGAATCCCATGGATAGAGGAGCCTGGCAAGCTGCAGTCCCCAAGTCTGGGGTCACAAAGATTTGGACACAACTGAAGCAACTGAGCATGCATGCATGGGGATGAAGAGGGGCTGGTGGAAAACAGCGTCCAGGGGGATCTTTTTACTTTACTAAGAATAGCCACAATGACACCACTAAATGAGACAACTGATTTCATTGGTCTCTGGTATTATCTTATAGTCTAAATTAAAAAATGGGAAAACTAGCTTCGTTGCTGCTATTTTTTGAAAGTCAGACCTCCATAAGGGTTTGTCTTTTACCAAAAACCCTACAACAAATAAGTAAACTACTAGTTCTGGCCAAACCTTCATATTAACTTTATAATTTCCAGGATTATAAAATTATAATCGTCTCTGGGGTCGCCCAGAGTTGGCCACAACTGAAGCGACTTAGCAGCAGCAGCAGCAGAGGATCCCAAACTCATAGACTTATTGGCTATTCTCTGCTGCTGCTAAGTCGCTTCAGTCGTGGCCGACTCTGGGCGACCCCAGAGACGGCAGCCCGCCAGCCTCCCCCGTCCCTGGGATTCTCCAGGCAAGAACACAGCAGTGGGTTGCCATTTCCTTCTCCAGTGCATGAAATTGAAAAGTGAGAGTGAAGTCGCTCAGTCGTATCCAACTCTTAGCGACCCCATGGACTGCAGCCTACCAGGCCACTCCGCCCATGGGATTTTCCAGGCAAGAGTACTGGAGTGGGGTGCCATCGCCTTCTCTGTTGGCTATTCTCAGGACCCTCCTAATAAACCATGCTTATTTAGAATGAACTAACCTCCATAGATCCAGCTTGTGAACTCTCTCTCCCTCTCTCTCTCTCTATACACACACACACACACACACACACACACTTAGGTTAAGAATAACTCTTGTGGGACTTCCCTGGTGGTCCAATGGCTAAGACTCCGTGCTCCCAATGCAGGGGTGCCCAGGTTCAATCCCTAGTCAGGGAACTAGATCCCACATGCTGCAACTAAAAGATCCCATGTGCTGTATCTAAGACCTGGTGCAGTCAAAGAAATAAATAAAAGTTTTTATAAAAAGGATATTTCTTGTGCACTTACATTCTAATGCTATTTATATTCTAATGCTAATTATGTTCATATGTTCTTCACACGGTACACTGTATGACTAATAATCAAAAATAAGATTTAAATGGTAAATGCTGTTATACACTCTCCCAGTGTGGCCAAAGAGTATTAGCACAAAGAGGAGGCTGGGCATTCTGCTAATGGCAGAAACTGTGAGACACAGAGGAAGCTGTTGTTCTAGACTGAGAGGGACATATTCAGAGGTTAGCAGGAAGCACTTAGTAAGGAGATACATTCATAGATTCGGGCAGTGAGGAAGAGAGGCTTTCTAATCTAACAAATATTTTCGCTCTCCAGATGGTTTTTGCCAGCATTTCGCAAATGACATTTCAAGAAACAATGGTTCCAACGATGCTCTGGTTACAAAAAAAAGGTTTCATCTTTAAATGAGTGTGAGAATGTTCCATATAAAACTCCAATCTCAGACACTCACCATATATGTGAACAAAATTGAGGTTATGTAAAGTTATACAATTTTTGAAAACTCATTTAAAATAGTTTCATTTATGTGACCCTAACAATTTCCTGTATTTAATCCTAATAATTTCCTGTAATAGCAGAACTATTCTGAAATATACAATTTTTTAAAATGAATAGATTTTTCCATTCATCTGCTTATCTATTCCAGTACAGTAAAATCCTTGTATTAGGCATTATTTTTCATCTTCAAAATAGTTTAGCTCTTCCTTATCTGTTTAGTTTTCCATATTAAAATTAGAATTTTGTCCAAGTTAAAGCAACACTGAATTTTTAATTAGAATTCATTAATACTGTAAATTAGTAGGGAAGAATCAATATCCTTATTTGAATAAGTCTACTGTTTAAGAACCAACCACATCTTCATTTGTTAGAGTCACTATTTATGGGAAGGAAAATTATTCAATACATATTTAAAGTTTCCTTTATATGGGATTTATCTTATTTTGTTGCTGTCATTAATACTGTTAATGAGATCTTCAGCTAATAGGGTATTTAGGTATTTAGAGAAAACTGTGTTTTTTTCTCTATGTTTACTGTATACCAACCAGTTATCTGAACTATTGGAATTTTTTTTTTATTACTTCCTTTGGTTTTCTAGACTAATTTACATTATCTTAAAATAACACTAATTTTGTGTTTTAATTATAATTTTGATTGCTAAACCTCCTGTCTTTGCTTTATATCTTTTATTAGTTTGAAATATAAATGTTAGTGATAATGACATACTTATCCCATTTTTGATGTTAAAAGAAATGACTGTAGTTTTTCACTGTTAAATAAAATGTTGGCAACGGCTTTGAGGTAGGGCCTAATTATCTTGTTAAGGGATTATTCTTCAAGTCTGAGATCACAGACAACTTTATGCAGAATCAGAGGTTTCATTTTATCATGGGCTTTCAAAAGCTTTCTCAATGATCATATCATTATTAACCTTTTGAAATAATTATATTTATTACGTTAATAGATATCCTAATAAATAAAATACCCTTACATTCCTGGCTAACATGAGTTAATTACATTGGATTTCTTCTTAAATATACCAAGGAATATGATTCACTATCACTTAAGATATTTTGTATATACATTGCCAACAATTGTTCTGAGATTTTCTTTGGCTGGGGAGGGAGGGGAAGAAAAGGGAAATCTTTTCTGAGTGTGTTTGTAGTGAGGATATTGTCTATCAGATTGTATGCTCCAGAATGATTTATTGTTTTAATACACAGAATAAGAAATATTACGTCCTTAAAGATTTCTATAAATTAACCACATCAATTTGTAACCTAGGAGCCTGTAAGCAACTTTCTGATAAGTGGAAATTTTCATTTCATAATTATTGATCTGTTAAGATTTCTTTTAAAAGTTGATATTTAAAATTTTTGGTATATCAATTTTCATAAAATTTAGCTCCCCATTAAAACAGATTTGTCTATTTTCTTTCATTTGTCAAAAAGAAGAAGGCAAAGCCGGTATTGCTGAAAAAAGAGTAATTGGATTCAAGTAAACTGGGGAAACATTAGACTGAATAAAGTCTGGTAGGTTTGCTTACTGCAGTTCCCAGAATTCTCTAAGACAGCCCTTTGAATCTTTGAATGAGAGAGGCGTATAGAAAGCAGATGGTGATGCCCACTTATTACTAATAAATAAACTACCCATTTTCCCCTGAGCATCTTGCAGACGGAATACAGTTTGAGGAAAACCAATTTACATCATTGCTATCATAGAGAAACAAATACATAGGCAATTAGGTAGATACACTCATATAGGAGATTATAGAACAATTTTCAGAGAAGGCAATGGCAACCCACTCCAGTACTCTTGCCTGGAAAATCCCATGGATGGAGGAGCCTGGTAGGCTGCAGTGCATGGAGTCTCGAAGAGTCAGACAGACATGACTGAGCGACTTCACTTTCACTTTTCACTTTCATGCATTGGAGAAGGAAATGGCAGCCCAGTCCAGTGTTCTTGCCTGGAGAATCCCAGGGATGGCAGAGCCTGGTGGGCTGCCGTCTATGGGGTCGCACAGAGTTGGACACGACTGAAGCGGCTTAGCAGCAGCAGCAGCAGAGCAACTTTTGAAATATTGCTGTAATTTGCCTACAAGTTTTATGGATATTTTAAAATTAATCATACTTTGTCGGGATTTAAACTTTTCTTAGTTTAAGAAAGCATGATATTTCTTAGCTGACCTTGTCCCCCTTGGTTGTGAGTTATATAATGGTCACCTCTGGTCATTCAACCGATCTTCTTGAGGGTTCAATATAAACAGAATCATTTCCCCTTTGACCTTGTACCCTGGTCACTATTTTCCCTTGGGCATTACTTGGATGTTTCTTTTTATAAAGGGTTAGAAGTGCTGCTTACTGTCATTTAGTAAAGAAATTTGAAAGAAGACTAAATTAAACTGAGGCATAGCAGAGTTGAGGACTCTTAAAAAGATACGACCTAAGTGAGGGAAAACAGACACACACTTCTATACAAACAACACTGTCCATATGTATGAAACCATGGTTAGGTAAGGAATTTAGAATGCTTCACCAGTGACACACTAAAGGTGTCAGTAATTATCACTTTTGGAAGACTGGGCTGAACCCACTAGCAGACACGCGCACAGACTCACACATGCATTCACACAGACACACACACACACACACACCCCTGAACTTTATGTTGGCAAAGCAAGTACAAGACACACAAGGGGAGAAGAGGCAAACTTTAACCCTTTCCAGAAATCCTGCCATTTGTAACATGGAAGGAAGGTCTTGAAGGTATTATGCTAAGTGAGATAAGTCAAAAGGAGAAAGACAACTACAGTAAGATGTTACTCATATGTGGAATCTAAACAACAACACACAAAATAAAAACCAGCCCATTGATACAGAGAACAGATCAGTGGTTACCAGAAGTTAAGGTGATACAGGGGTGGGTGAAATGGGTGAAGGGGTCAACTGTGTAGCAATGGATGATACCAAGACTTTTGGGTGTGATCACTCTAGTTTATCCAGATGTGGTCGCTCAGTGGTTCCCGATTCTTCCTGATCCCGTGGACTGTAGCCCATTAGGTTCCTCTGTTCATGGAATTTTCCCAACAAGAGTACTGGACTGGGTTGCCATTTCCTACTCCAGGAGATCTTCCCAACCCAGGGACAGAACGTGCGTCCCTTACGTCTTCTGCACTGGTATGCAATTGTTTACCACTGCACGATCTGGAAGCACTGTCAAAATATTGGGTTGGTCAAAAATTTCAATAAGATCCAATAAGATCTTACAGGAAAACCCTAATGAACTTTTTGGCCAACCCAATACAATGCTGTGTACCTAAAACTGTTAAACACACACACACGCAGTGAACCCTAAAACCAACCAAGGGCTTTAGTTAATAATAAATCAATATTGGTTTATCAGTTGTGACAAATATATTCAGGGAAGACAGGCTATAAGGAAACACTCTGTACATCCTACCTGGTAGTTCTGTAAAGCTAAAACTGCTCTAAAAGTTAAATCTATTAATTTTAAAAAATGACTTCCCTAGTAGCTCAGATGGTAAAAGCATCTGCCTACAATTCAGGAGACTCAGGTTCGATCCTTGGGTTAGGAAGATACCCTGGAGAAGGAAATGGCAACCCACTCCAGTACTCTTGCCTGGAAAAGTCCCAGGGAAGGAGGAGCCTGGTAGGCTATAGTCCATGAGGTCACAAATAGTAGGACATGACTGAGCAACTTCACTTTCACTTTCTTTCATTTTTATAATTTTTCCCAGAGCCAGACTATATAAATCTGATTTTTAAAAAATCACCCTCCCTTAGTCCTGTAGTTTGGTCAGATCTACCTAAACTCTGAGTCACAAATGCAGCTCATTTAATCTGCTCACATGCCATCGTGTGTTCCCAGCTAGGAAAGGTCATTCAACGTATTCTTGAAACGGAGCAGGACCATATGGTCCTTGTCCCCCATGTCCTCTGCCTACCTTGGAAAAACCTTAGCCAAGGAACAAGTTTAATCAGAGAAATGAGGAAATGCAGAAACCAATAGTCAGAGGAGGCCAAATAATCATAGTTTAGTCATTATGCTGGTCAGACCACCAATGACCAATTTCAAGATGAGTGTCAGAGCTGCTGTGCAGTCCCTGCCTTTTAGACAAGAGCACACCCTCCCCCCGCACAACTGGCATCCAAAATAAAGCAAACATTCCTCTCCACCAGCCTTGCCTCTTTATTGGCCTTTGAGTGTTGAGCAGCCAGACTCCACTTTCAGTTACATTCCGGTGGCTTTCCAGCAGCACAAGCTCTTTGGACCTCATTAGACCTAATCAGCTGGACCAAACAAGACCTCGTATGAGGAGCTTGCAACCTCTCAGAGGAGACAGTAACAACAGACATGTAAATATCCTCAGGTAGTTTTGGTACTAGCGGAGAAAAATGGGTCCCAACTTTGTTTCATTTTTAGTGTGCTCACTGAGCCCACATTTCTGAAACAACCACAGAGTCACCACTACCACCAAAACAGGCAAAAATTCACTCACTGGAGAGTTTAGTGCAATCCAAAGATTCTGAGAAGGAACTGCTTTGGGTATCCAGTGGAAGACCCATCCAGGCCACAGGCCCAGGTCTTGGACGTGCCCTTTGTAGCCCTAGATTCTCCAGCCATTCTAGAATTTAGCCACTGGGGCAGAATACAGAGGGTTCAGCCACACATCAGGTGTGGAGGGGGAAGCCCTCCTGGACCAAGAGCTCTGTCTTTTGCTATAGCAGACACGTTCATCTTCATCCCTGGACCACTTTCCAGCTACCAGGAGTAGCCTCTCAGTCTGGAGGAATCTACTCCCGAGGTTGCCCTTGGCAAAAGCAGAATAAGAAAATATCCACAGTTCTCATGGTCATGGTTTCAGCCAAGGCAGTTTATATGACCTTTCCGTACATACCATGAACTATGACAGATGTGTTGTCTAAGCAGCTCCTCGCCTGCACAGCCATGCTGGCAAGAGTAGCACTTTCAGCCTGCCCAAATTTTCACTCTTAAAAGAGCAAGATGACCAGGAAGCAACTGCCATGCCCTCCCGGGAGGGAAATGGCCAGGATCTGTGGGCATCTAGAGGGATCCCCTGGGCTACAGTGATCTACTTTTTAAATGACTGCAGGTGACCAGAGGGGAAAGCGGGGTGAGGGAAGGGATAAATTGGAAGATTATGATTGACATGTACACATTACTATCTGTAAAGCAGATAACTAAAAGGGACCTACTGTATAGCACTGGGAATTCTGTAATGACCTATGTGGGAAAAGCATCTTTAAAATAAAGGGGATATATGTATATGTATAAGTGATTCACTTTGCTGTACACCTGAAACTAACAAAACATTGTAAATCAACTATACTCCAATAAAAAATTGTTTTAAATGACTCTGCAACAGAAACACCTGTGTGATGGAATTTAAGGGACAGAATGTTCAATTTGAATAGGCAAATAGCAAAATGAAGCTGTCTCTGTGGAAATCACTCACACATCTCCACTGAGAGACTCTGGAAGCCCACCTTTCCTGAAACAGAACACAGCACAGCCATCTGACTACCCAAGAGACCTTTCCTCATTGACTGGGGTTTCCTGTCACTTTCGACAATTGTGATGGTTTAGTTACTCAGTCATGTCCGATTATTTTGTGACCTCATGGACTGTAGCCTGCCAGGCTCCTCTGTCCATGGGATTTCCCAGGCAAGAATACTGGAGTGGATTGCCATTTCCTTCTTCAGGGGATCTTCCCGACACAGGGATCAAACCTGCATCTCTTAGACTGCAGGCCATCTCTGCTCTATAGGTGGATTCTTTACTACTGAGCCACAAGGAAAGCCCTTTACAATTGGGATGCTTGCTTTTAACTATTTACCCTGACTTTCTCTTTCCCGGCTGTTCTCAATCCAACCCTTGTCCACTGGACCACAGACCTCTCCAGGTTTTCAGTCGGCTTCCAGCCCCTGGAACATCCATCAGGTTCTGAAGACAGGCCCAAGCAGTCAAAGGGAAAGGCTCACGTAAAACCCTGATGGAGAAGTCACTGCAGGTTGACGAGGCAGCCAGGTGGGAGGTAAGTGGATCTCAGCACAGCTCAGAAACTGGAAACAGCAAGGTGACGTGATTCATCAGGTGGAACACTTGACTTCTGATCCTGACTCCTCTCTGTCCTGGCACTTTTCACTGCTTTGACTTTTATCAATGAACCAAGTGTGCTTTTCACTGCTTGGATTTATTTCAGTGAACCAAGGATGCCTATTCTATGTAACAGACCCCATGCTAATTGTGTGTTGGGTGGGGGGTGGGGGCGATCGGGGACAAGATGAAAAAGACCAATTTCTATGAACTATCAGCTCCAGGAGGGCTTTACCTCCCTGGTAGCTGGAGCGATTACTGAACACATTATACCCCTAGCATCTGAAACAATTTCCTGAACAGCATTAAATTGCCAGTACCTGGAACCCTCTATGGCACACAGGAGGCATCAAATAAGTATTTGCTGAATCAATGAAATAACCAGTTACTGCTCACAGCCACTCAGGTGGAACAGCTGAGGTCAGCTTGTGACTGGGAATTGCAAACGGTTAGTTTGAACAGACACCAGGCACACCCTTTGTCATCCATCACAGGCGATCCCATAAGCTGAACCCCATCGATCGCGTCCCCGCTCTTCCTAACCTCCGCGGCCCTTGCTCCTCTGAGGACGCGAGCTGCAGTCCCGGCGCCCTGGAGCTCTGCGCTGTAGCTGGCAGGCAGGAGTCTGCTCCTGGCCGCTCCGGAGGCAGGTACGCAGCCGGGTCAGCTGGGAGATGGGGCTCCCTGGGCTTGTCACTCAGGAAGAGTGATCCCGGCTCACTGACAGCCTGCAGACCCCGGGGGATAAACGCGTTCTCGCCTGTGATGCTATGCCAGATCAGGAGCCTCTCCTGCCCTTCCTAAATCTCCCCTTGCCTGGAATGCTCACAGGTCCCTGCGGTGGCTGCCTTCTCCTCTTTCTCGTTCCCACAGGACTGGAGGGATGGGAGTTTGGATGTGCATTCTAGGGAAAAGGCAGCAGGAAAGAGAAGAAAAGGAAACCACTTTCCAGAAGAGCAATTAATTTTTAGCAGAAATAGAAAATGGCTGATGGTGATTTTTTTTAAGTTCAGTCAACTGAAAAGACTGGAACTAGAATAAGGTTTAAATAAAAAAAAAAATTTCTTCTGTAAATCAATTCCTAGCTCTTCAAATTACCCCAGATAGACTCTGGTATGAAAGAAATGATGTGGACCATATATTGTCAAAATATGTATATGTTTCTGATTTGCTTTAAATAAATTTTATACTAGTAAAATTTACTAATAGTACAGAGTATCTTGCAATTTATCTCAACTGATTTACTTTCTTTTTCTTTAAAGTCTTTATTGAATTTATTACAATATTGCTTCTGTGGTTTGCGTTCTGTTTCTGTGGCCATGAGGCATGTGGGATCTTAGCCCCCTGGCCGAGGATCGAACCCACATCCCAAGGATTGGAAGGTGAAGTCTTAACCACTGACCCTGAGGGAAGTCCTGGCGCAACTAATTTAAGCTGTCCCACCTGTCTGGGGTTTTAAGACATGGCCCATGGGCAGAATACTATTGTACATGCAGATCTTATAACTTGAAATTGCATTTTGTTGTAAGAGATGGGCTTTATAGTTAGGTGACCTGGGTTCAGCGTCACTCAACCATTTACTCTGTCATCTGGGGCAACTTTCCTGTAGTTTTTTTTTTTCATCTATAAAATTGTGTATCATCATCATAATACAGTGGCTCCTCCTTATCCACAGAGGATATTCGAAGACCCCAAGAGGATGCCTGAAACCGTGGAGTGTATGAACGTGTATGAAAGTGCTTGTGCTCAGTTGTGTCTGACTCTTGGCAACTCCGTGAACTATAGATCGCCGGGCTCCTCATTCCACGGGATTTTCCAGGCAAGAATACCGGAGTGGGCTGCCACTTCCTTCTCCAGGGGATACTTCCCAACCCAGGGATCAAACCTGTGCCTCTTGCATCTCCTGAATTGGCAGGCAAATTCTTTACCACTAGCCTCATCTGGGAAGCACCGTGGATAGTATAGAATCCTTTATATACTATGTTTTTTCCAGAATTGATGGGTAGGTCACGTATATAGCCTGGGTACCCTGGACAAAGGGATGAATTCTACCCCAGTGTTTGTCCCTAAATCACATGATTTCATCATGCTACTCAGAATGACACAGTTTAAAACGTATGAATTCTTTGTCTGGAATTTTCTATTCAATATTTTTGGACTTGGATTAACCACAGGTAACTGAAAGTGCAGAACTGCATGAAAGAGGGGACTGCTGTGCCTACCTCATTCTATTGTTGTAAGCATTACATGATGCAATGTGTGCATGTAAAGGCTGAAAAAGTGCCCGGCACAGAGTCACTTGCAGTAAATATTAGTTGTTTATATATGCTAATTAATTGTTGGAGAAGACTCTTGAGAGTCCCTTGGACAGCAAGGAGATCAAAGCATTCAATCAACCCTAAAGGAAATCAGTCCTGAATATTCATTGGAAGGACTGATGCTGAAGCTGAAGCTCCAAGACTTTGGCCACCTGATGTAAAGAACTGACTCACTGGAAAAGACACTGATGCTGGGAAAGATTGAAGGCAGGAGGAGAAGGGGATGACAGAGGATGAGATGGTTGGATTATATCACCTACTCGATGGACATGAGTTTGAGCAAGCTCCAGGAGCTGGTGATGGACAGGTAAGCCTGGCGTGCTGCAATCCATGCAAGTCGAAGAAAGTAGGACATGACTGAGTGACTGAACTGAACTGAACTGAATGATAAGAAAATCAAGGACCATCAAATCAACTATATTATAGTAACGTCATTTTTTTTTTTTTTTTTGGCTGTGTTGCACAGCTTATGGGATCTCAGTTCCCCAACAAGGGACTGAACCTGGGTCACAGCAATGAAAGCACTGAATCCTAGCCACTAGATCATCAGGCAATTCTCTCTTGAAATACTTTTAAAATGGAATATTACTGTCCTCTTGACATGTTTTGGTATTTTCTGAACTTTTTTGCATGCAAATATAAAAATGCCCTATCATTAAAATATATATGCTTCAGTCGTGTCCGACTCTGTGTGATCCCATAGACGGCAGCCCACCAAGCTTCCTCATCCCTGGGATTCTCCAGGCAAGAACACTGAAGTGGGTTGCCATTTCCTTCTCCAATGCATGAAAGTGAAAAGTGAAAGTGAAGTCGCTCAGTCATGTCCGACTCTTAGCAACCCCATGGACTGCAGCCCACCAGGCTCCTCCATCCATGGGATTTTCCAGGCAAGAGTACTGGAGTGGGGTGCCATTGCCTTCTCCAATAATTAGAATAAGCACATTCAAATAACAGAAATCATTAATAAGCTTTTAGAAAATAAATTTTGGCTTTTAAAATTTGGTATTTAAAAGATTGAGAGACACACTCAAATTGAGAGCCTGTATTAGCAGGAAGGCATTAATCCTGCTTGTTCAAAGTCAAGGTCACTGGTACAAATGCTGGTGAGGGTTGATGAACCAATTTGCTAAGATCATGTCATTTCTAATGGACTTCCCTGTAGCTCAGATAGTAAAGAACCGGCCTACAATGCAGGAGATTTCTGGGTCAGGACCCCTGGAAAAGGGAATGGCAAACCACTCCAGTATTGCGTCAGAATCTTGTGTGGGTTTATGCCATACATCAACAGGAGTCAGCCACAGGTGGACATATGTCCCCTCCCTATGGAACCTCCCTCCCACCAATCCCACCACTCTAGGTTGTCACAGAATTCCGGTTTGAGCTCCCCAAGTCATACAGAAAATTCCCACTGGCTATCAGTGTTATATATGGTGATGTAGATGTTTCCATGCCACTCTCTCCATCCGTCCCACCCTCTCCTTCCTCTCTGTGTCCACAAGCCTGTTCTCTATGTCTGTATCTCCACTGCTGCGCTTGCAAATGGGTTCATCAGTAACCATTTTCCTAGATTCTATTATCTGTGTTAATATACGACACTTGTTTTTCTCTTTGTGATTTACGTCACTCTGTATAATAGGCTCTGGTTCATCCACCTCATCAGAACTTACTCAGATGGTTGAGTAATATTCCATTGTATGTATGCACCACAGCTGCTTTATCCATTCATCTGCCAATGGACATCTAGGTTGCTTCCATGTTCTAGCTAAATGGTGCTGCAATGAACACCGGGGTACCTGTGTTTTTTTTCAGTTATGGTTTTCTCAAGGTGTATGCCCAGCAGTGGGATTGTTGGGTCACATAGTAGTTTTATTTCTAGTTTTTTAAGGAATCTCCATACTGTCTTCCATAGTGGCTGTATCAGTTTACATTCCCACCAACAGTGCAAGAGCGTTCCCTTTTCTCCACACCCTCTCCAGCATTTATTGTTTATAGGTTTTTTTTTTTTTTTTTGGATGATGGTCATTTTGACTGGCGTGAGGTGATACCTCATTGTAGTTTCGATTTGCATTTCTCTAATAATGATCAATGTTGAGCATCTTTTCATGTTTATTAGCTATCTGTATGTCTTCTTTTGTGAACTATCTGTTTTGGTCTAAAGCTACAGTCATCAAGACAGCATGGTACTGGCAAAAAACCAGAAACATAGACCAATGGAACAAGATAGAAAGCCCAGAGATAAACCCCTACAACTATGGGCACCTTATCTTTAACTAAAGAGGCAAGAATATACAATGGAGAGAAGATATTCTCGTCAACAAGTGGTGCTGGGAAATCTGGACACCTATGTGTAAAAGAATGAAAACAGAAAACTTCCTAACAACATCAGTTCAGTTCAGTTCTGTTCAGTCGCTCAGCCGTGTCCAACTCTTTGCGACTCCATGGACTGCATGCAGCAGACCAGGTCCCCCTGTCCATCAACAAATCCCAGAGTTCACCCATACCCATGTCCATCAAGTCGGTGATGCCATCCAACCATCTCATCCTCTGTCATCCCCTTCTCCTCCTGCCTTCAATCTCTCCCAGCATCAGGGTCTTTTCCAATGAGTCAGTTCTTCACGTCAGGTGGCCAAAGTATTGGAGTTTCAGCTTTAGCATCAGTCCTTCCAAATATTCAGGACTGATTTCCCTTAGGATGGACTGGCTGGATCACCTTGCAGATTTCCTTTAGGATGGACTGGATGGACTCCTTGGATCTACTAATAACATACACAAAGATAAACTCAAAATGGGTTAAAGACCTAAATGTAAGACCAGAAACTATAAAACTCTTAGAGGAAAACANAAGAAAAAGATTCAAATAGGGGAGAAGTCAAGAGTTTTGCACTGTTGACATGAAGGTATCTTATTAATCGCAGGGTTATTCATGACAGCAGAATTTGGAAACAATCTGATTCTAGTAATAGTAGAAGAACCAAATAAAATAGTAAATATTATGTAGTCATTATAATGAGCAAGATTAGAAGCAATAGAAGAAATTGTGTCTGTACCATGAACAGAACTGCATAAAATATGTATGTATATGGAAAAAGATAAAGAAATCTGATAGAAAAAGAATGTATTTGATAAGGCATGGGTTTTAGAGGGATTATCAATTCAGTTCATTTGTTCAGTAGTGTCCGACTCTTCGCGACCCCATGAATTGCAGTACGCCAGGCCTCCAAACTTTAAAAGTCCTGGAAAATTTTTTTAAATATTGACAAAGGATACAATGCGAAAGATTTTCCTCATGGGACTTTAGAACATAAGCAAAGTCAACTTATTTTACATAGTTGGCATTTACCCAAGGTTTATCCACCAGCCACAGCCAGACTTTTCTACTTCCCATGTCCAAGTTGCCAACTACATCCCTCAGAGAGTCCACAAGACTCAGCAATAGTAGTTACTATTTTTGTTAGTAGTAGTAATAATAATACACCAAACATGTATAGAGCTGTACAATTTAAAAAAAATGTTTTTCTTAGCTTATTTCAAGTCCAATTCCTTCTGAACAAACATTGCCATTTAGAATCCCATGGTGCTCCCAGCAGAAAGACAACCCAGAAGAGAAAGAACAGAGAGAGGTATTTAGATGGGTATGGATGCACCCTGGACAACAGAGAAGCAACCTGTACAGCAAGTCAAGAATCCACCTGCCAATGCAGGATATGCAAGAGATGCGGATTCAGAGTCCCTGGGCGGGGAAGATGCCCTGGAGCCCTGAAATGGCAACCCAATCCCGTACTCTTGCCTGAAAAATCCCATGGACGGAGGAGCCTGGCGAGCATGCACACTACACACATAACAAAGGGCACAGCATCCATCTGCTAGCCTTTCAACAAACCTCCATGACCCTTCAAGTTACAAAAAGAAAGCACCCTGGGTGTATGAACCATTTCCTAAGAGCATTCTTAAGAGGACAGCAGGCTCTCACAGATATAACAGATATTCCTTTCCACTCTGAATTCACTTTCCTGCCCTGCTTCCTCTGGGTCATAATAAGTGCTATTTGTGGTTTTTAAACTTATCACTGCAATCGCCCCAGGCCAACTGAATGAGTGCAGTGTCTGAAAAACTGTATTTTCTTAAAAACCCCCTAGCTTTTAAAAGTCAAAGCAATATCTTTTTGAGACAGCAAAATTAAAGGGGGGTAGAAAGCTCTACCTAAACTTTAACATTTTACCCTTTAGCCCATGACTAGGTAGGTCCTTCCCTGGACATGAGCAATCTTTTTAAGAAGTAACCTACCAATTAGCAAATAAAAAACCTGCTTAATCCACACAACCTCCAGCTGCTGGTCAAAAGCCACAGCTGCTCTTCTTTGTATCTTCCCACACACTGTCCACATGGAACAGACACAAGTTAAAGAAAGTCTAATTTGCCTCTATCTTTTCTACATGATTGCAGAGACAAACCCAGAAATACAGCCACCATCAGAGAGAGGCAGAAAATTCAGCAGTAAACATTCCCGTGGGGTCACTAAAGCAGACAGCTGGTTTTGTTCAGAGACGTGGAGAAGAAGATATCTCTAGCAAAGCAGCGGTAAAGACCCTGAGCTTTGAAAGAAGTACAGGCCAACATCCCTGATGAATATAGATGCAAAAATTCTTAACAAAATGCTAGCAAATTGAATTCAACAGCACATTAAAAGGATCACATATCACGATCAAGTGAGATTTATCCCTGGGATGCAATGAAGGTTCAACACAGCACATAGATTCAGATCATATTCACAGAATGAAAGATAAAAATCATAAGATCATTGCAATAGATGCAGAAGAGCATTTCACAGAATTCAACATCTTTTTATGATCAAAACTCTCAACAAATGGGGTATGGAAGAAACATATCTCAACATAATAGAAGCCACATATGTCAAACATCATACTAATGGTGAAAAGTTGAAAGTTTTCTAGATCAGGAGCAAGCCAAGGGTGCCCACTCTTGCCATTTTTATGCAATGTAGTACTGGAAATCTTAGCCAGAGCAATTTAGAAATAGAAAAGAAATAAAAGTTACCAAATCAGAAAGGAAGAAGTAAAATCATTTCTCTTTGCAGATGATATGATCTTACATGTACAAATTGCCATTTCCTTCTCCAGGTATCTTCCCAACCCGGGGATCAAACCCAGGTCTCCTGCATTGCAGGAAGATTCCTTACCATCTGAGCCACCAGCGAAGCCCTCTAAAAATCCTAAAGACTCCACCAAAAAAACTGTTAGAACTGATAAATGAATTTAGTAAGGTTGTAGAATACAATCATTACGTCAAAATCAGTTTTGCTTCTATCTCCTAACAGTGAACTATCTGAAAAAGAAGTAAGATAATTGCATTTACAATAGCAATTAAAAAATGCATAGGAATAAATAGAACCATGGAGGTAAAGATCTATACATTAAAAACTATAAGACTCTGATACAAGAAGTAACAGAATACACAGATAAATGGAAAGATATCCACTGTTTATGGAAACCAATAATGAATATTGTTAAAATACCCATACTACCTAAAATATTCTATAGATTCAGTGCAATCCCAGCCAAAATTCCAATGAAACCTTTCACAGAAATATAAAACACGGTCCAAAAATTTTTATGGGACCCCAAAAGACCCCAAATAGCCAAAGCATTTCTGAGAAAAATGAACAAAGCTGGTGGTTTCACATTTCCTGATTTCAATCTATACTGTAAGGTGTAATAATCAAAACAGTATGGTACTAGCATACAAATGGCCAACAGACGCATGCTGCTGCTGCTGCTGCTAAGTCGCTTCAGTCGTGTCCGAGCCTGTGCGACCCCACAGACGGCAGTGCACCAGGCTCCCCCGTCCCTGGGATTCTCCAGGCAAAAACACTGGAGTGGGTTGCCATTTCCTTCGCCAACAGATGCATGAAAAGATATTAAATGTTACTAATTATCAGGGAAATACAAGTCAAAACCACAATTCAGCCAAGAGACAAAAGGAAATCCTGCCATTTGCTACAACATGGATGGATCTTGAAGACATTATGCTAAGTGAAATAAGTCAGATAGAGAAAGACTAGTACTGTATAATCTCACTTATATATAGAATCTTAAAAAGCTGAATTTACAGAAACATAGAGTAGAATGCTGGCTGTGAGGGACTGGCTGGGGGGTATGGGGGATACGGAGATATTAATTAAAGTGTGCAAACTTTCAGTTATAAGAAGAATACGTTCTGGGCATCTAATATAGAACATGGTAACTATAGTCAACAATATTATATCATATACTTGAAGGTTACTAAAAGAGTAGATTCTACATGTTCTCACCACAAAAAAGAAACAGTGATTGTGACATGGTGTAGATGTTAGTTAAATCTACGGTGATTGTCCTTTTGTAGTATTCTATCAATCCAACACATTGTACAATTTAAACTTACACAGTGTTATACCTAAATTATATTGCAATAGAGCCAGAAAGAGAGGATGAGATGCTTAGGTGGCATCACCAACTCAATGGACGTGAGTGTGAGCAAGCTCTAGAAGATAGGGAAGGACAAGGAAGCCTGGTGTGCTGCAGTCCAAGCTGTCACAAAGAGTCGAACGTGATTTAGTGACTAAACAACACCAAATAGTACACTTCACACAGATTCAGCACGACTGGGGGACTGTCTACATAAAGCACCTAATCTCTATAAGCATTTGAAAATACTGGTTATTCTCACTGTGGTGTGTTAATATCCTCAAGAATCTGGAGAAAGTAAATGTCTCTACACCTTATTTATTTATTTTAAATTTCTAGCAGATTTACTTTCTTTAAAAATTGCAATAGAGTTAATGTACAGTATTAATGTTAGTTTCAGGTGTATAACATCGTGATATGACATTTAAATATATTCCGATATGATCACCACAATAAGTCTAATAATCATCTGTCTCCATATAATATTGTTATAGTGTTACTGACGATATCTTAAGCTGTATATTACATCTTCATGACTTCTCTATTTTCCATCTTGAAGTTTGTGCTTCTGAATCCCCATCACCTATTTTGTCCATCCTTTCATCCTCTTCTTTGCAGTAACTACCAATCTGCTCTGTTATCTCTTACTCTGTTTCTCTTTTGTTTTTTAGATTCTACGTATAAGTGAGATCATGTGGTATTTGTCTTTCTCTGTCTGACTTATTTCACCTAGCATAATACCCTCTAGGTCCACTCATGTTGTCACAAATGGCAGTATTTCCTTCTTTTTTATGGTGGAGTAATATACCACCTCTTCTCTACCCATCATCTGTTGATGGACACTAGGTTGCTTCTATATCTTGGCTATTGTAAATAATGCTGCTATTAAAATTGGGGTGCATGTATCTTTTCTGATTAGTCTTCTTCCCCCAGATACATACCTAGGAGAGGAATTGCTGCATCATATGGTAGTTCTATTTTTAACTGTTGACAAACTTCCATACTGTTTTCCATAATGGCTGAACCAATTTACATTCCTACCAACAGTATACAGGGATTCCCTTTTCTCCACATCCGTGACAATATTTGTTATGCTTCACTTTTTGATGATGGCCATTCTGACAGATGTGAGGTAACACTCATGGTGGTTTTGATTTACATTTCCCTGATGATTAGTGATGTTGAACATCTTTCCATTTGTCGGCCATCTGTATGTCTTCTTTGGAAAAACATCTAGTCAGATCCTCTGCCCAATTTGGGGGGCTTCCCAGGTGGCGCTAGTGGTAAAGAACCCACCAACCAGTGCAGAAGACTTAACAGACATGGAGCTCGATCACTGGGTCAGGAAGTTCCCCTGAGGAGGGCAAAGAACCCACTATGGTGTTCCTGCCTAGAGAATCCCACAACAGCAGAGCCTGGCGGGCTACAGTCCATAGGGTTGCAAGGGTCACACACGACTGAAACGACTTATCATGCATGCACACCCAATTTTTAATCAATTGTTTGGTTCGTTTTTTGGTGTTTTTTTTTTTTTGACATTCAGTTGTATTAATTCTTTATATATTTTGTACATTAACCCTTTATCAGATATATTGTTTACAAATATCTTCTCCCATTCTTGTTTTATTGGTGCTTTCCTTCACTGTGCAAAAGGTTTTTAGTTTGATGTAATCCCATTTATCTATTATGCTTCTGTTTCCCTTATCTGAGGCTATGGGCCTCCAGCCGCCCCCCCCCCCCGCCCCCCCGG
>SJYQ01002854.1:1132285-1142663 GCA_006410935.1 Redunca redunca
TACAATAGATATGAAACAGGCAATAAAGGTTTATTTTATAACACGGGGAACTATAGTCAATATCTTATAATAATCTATAATGGAAAATAATTTCAAAAATAATATATGTGTATATGTATAACTGAATCACACAAAAAAGAATTCTACCTTTTAATGCTTTTAATGTTATGATATGTTATGGTACCAGAAATGTTATGGTATGGTATGTGGTACCAGAAATATGGAAGTTTCCACGGCAATAATCTTTTTTAAATTTTTATTTATTTTTTTGTCCTGGGTCTTAGCCACAAACTCTTAGCTGAGGCATGTGGGATCTAGTTCCCCAACCAGGGATCTAACCTAGGCCCCTTTCATTGGGAATGCGGATTCTTAACCACCGGACCACTAGAAAGTTCCTACCACCACAAGTATCTTCAGTGCACCATACTGAGTGTGGTCCTCAACCTCGTATTCTTAAAAACCTGAGAATTAGCAACATCCCAGTGTATACTCAGAATGCCAACTTATTCACCAACAGTGCTCAAGTGGAAATGTTTGAATCATCAATTAGTACTTTTCTCTCTTTAGGGAAAACACCTGGAATGTCTGCTTATAATCAGAAGTTTCTCAGTAAATAATGAATTAAAAGAATGAGCTGAAGATTATCCAGCGGTCTTTCATATCAATACATCTACCACAAAGTCCTAGGTGCTTCTGTCCCAAAGCTGGGGAAGCTCCACCCTACCCCACTTACAACTGCTAACCTCTGATTCTGCTGTGTTATCTTCTATATTCTTAGCTATTGTCCCCCTCCTGTTCACCCAGTTCTTCTCCAAATAATACAAAAGACTAGAATTTTGCTTATAAAATTACCATTGTGTCCTAAGCTCCCTGTGATTACTCCCAGAACATCTCCAATAAACTTTAGGAAATTATGTTAAAAATCAGTGAAAATAACTTTGTGCTAAAGCCCTGTTCATTCATTCATTCAAAAAGTATTTATCAGCAAGCACTTACTTGTTACTTGGCACCAAACACTAGCACTGAGCTAGATGCTGTGGGAATTACCAAAGAAATAGGAGATGTAATGGCTACCCAAAAATGAAGATCAAGAAAACTCTTAACCATATAACAAACAGAGTTCACAAAAGGGAGGGAACACTGTGGGCCATTCATGGCTAGAGAGCTTCCTTGGAAAGGGTGGGATTTGAGCAAGACCTTGAATGATGCAGAGATTTCAAAAGAGGGAGAAATAAGCAGCATGAGAAAATCTATGTAGAAGAACATGAATACACTCAAAATAACTGTAGTCAAATATGGTCAAGAAATGATCCGATCATGTTGGTAGAGGGAAAATTCTACACTTGCAACAAAAGATTTAACCACTTCCATTAATCGTCTGTAGGCCATCCTTCATTACCTATAGTATTTTGTTTATGAGCCAGTTTAGGATAAACACATGTTTTAAATTTCCACACAATTAGTGAAAAGGAATTGACATTCCTGAGAACATTAAAAAAAAAAAACCAGCACACCTCACCCAAAGACTAGATAATAGTGACATGGAGTGCTGAGGTATAGTACTGGGGCATTTTTTTCTGTTTTTTGAAATTTGTGAATCTATTACTATAACTTTAGATCAAGTTGCTTCCTCTGAAAAGTGCGGCTTATTTACAGTCTACATTCTACCAATTGGAAAGCCTTTGATTATTTGAACAAAGCAAATATTTTCCTGTGCACTGGAAGTTTAACTCAAATAAACAGCTGGTGAGTTCTTAGTAAAATATTGGCTTCACAGTTTTGAAGTGCTGGTATAAATCTAAGAGAACACAAACTTTTCAGCAGGAAAAAAAGGCAATAATTATGTCCTGTGGTCACAAGGGGACCTCAGGCCACCTATGAGGCCAAGGACACATGGAAATGTGGGAAGATCGCACTGTCACGGATGTAGGTCTGGACAGGGTTTCCCAGTCTCAGAACAACTGGTCACCTGAAACTAGAAATAAAACCATCATGTTTTACTACTTAAAACACTTAGGTAGAAGGCAGTCAAAAGGTACGAACTTTCAGCTATAAGATGAATAAATACTAGAGGTATAATGTATAGCATAATAAGGATAACACTGCTGTATGATTGTTGTTGAGAGAGAGTAAATTCTAAGAGTTTTCATCACGAAGAAAATGTTTGTTTCTATTTCTTTTACTTTGTATGTATATGATACATATACCTTCACCAGATATATTGTAGTGATCATTTCATGATGGATGTAAGTTAAATCATTATGGTTGTACAGCTCAAACTTACACAGTGCTGTGTGTCAATTATATCTCAATAAAACTGGAAGAGAAAGAAAGGGAGAGGGAAAGAAAAGAAAGAAAGACAAAGAGAAAAAAGGAAAGAAAGAAAGCATTCATAGATAGAGCCTTTTCTGTAATACAGCCATATTCTCTTTCCTTCTCTCTCACTTGAGCTCACAAAGGAAATAATCATTTAGAGAAAATGGTCAGTTATTAGTAATTCAGTTATGAGTAATGAAAAGTGATCCAAACATCTTTTTGGCTCACTCACTAGAAGGCCAAGGGAAGCTGTTCCTCAAGATGACCATCAGTCCTTAAATATATACAGATTAAAAAAACAATAAAAAGATGTCACTCTCAGAGACGATCTGAGAGGTCTTCATGGTTGAGTCTCAGACAACCCCACTGGAGATGAATTACTGACCTGTGTTGTCTCCATTTTGCTGATGGGAAAATCAAAATGCACAAAATCCTATAGGCCCTCTTCCTCTAGCCTGTGAGTGATGAGAACTGAATGCATGTCTTCTGGTCTCTCATCAGAGATCCTTTTTTCAGCCACCAGATCCCGTTCAATTATAGGGATGCTCAGCACTTACACTTGATGACTCTGATTTCATCCTAACACTGAAGTAACCACATACAGTAATGACATGTGAGTGTAAAACCACATCTCCAGAACAAAGCATATTGCAAAAAACTAATTGTAATCCTGTGGAGTGAGTAAGCCTTTAAGAATAATTCTCAAACATCATTATATATATTAAAACAAAGTATGGATTAGACCTACCCATTTTAACAAGTGGTTCCGTGCCTGTTTGTCCTAAATGAGTCTACACGGGTTTGGTTTATCTTGGAAGCTATCAAAAAATTAAACTCATTGGCAAAAATGAATTTAAAAGGGGGGATCTGATCAGAAAGGTGAGAATGACTCAGAGGGACCCATGGTTCTCCCTCACCATACCTTCCATCGCCAAAGTCCAGATCTCTCATCGGCCTCTAGTTCAGTTCAGTTGCTCAGTCGCGTCCGACTCTTTGCGACCCCATGAATCGCAGCACGCCAGGCCTCCCTGTCCATCACCAACTCCCGGAGTTCACTCAAACTCACGTCCATCGAGTTGGTCATGCCATCCAGCCATCTCATCCCCTGTCGTCCCCTTCTCCTCCTGCACCCAATCCCTCCCACCATCAGAACCTTTTCCAATGAGTCAACTCTTCACATGGGTGGCCAAAGTATTGGAGTTTCAGCTTCAGCATCAGTCCTTCCAAAGAAATCCCAGGGCTGATCTCCTTCAGAATGGACTGGTTGGATCTCCTTGTGGTCCAAGGGACTCTCAAGAGTCTTCTCCAACACCACAGTTCAAAAGCATCAATTCTTTGGTGCTCAGCTTTCTTCACAGTCCAACTCTCACACCCATACATGACCACTGGAAAAACCATAGCCTTGACTAGATGGACCTTTGTTGGCAAAGCTATGTCTCTGCTTTTTAATAAGCTATCTAGGTTGGTCATAACTTTTCTTCCAAGGAGTAAGTGTCTTTTAATTTCATGGCTGCAGTCACCATCTGCAGTGATTTTGGAGCCCCCCAAAAATAAAGTCTGACACTGTTTCCACTGTTTCCCCATCTATTTCCCACGAAGTGATGGGACCAGATGCCATGATCTTCATTTTCTGAATGTTGAGCTTTAAGCCAACTTTTTTCACTCTCCTCTTTTACTTTCATCAAGAGGCTTTTTAGCTCCTCTTCACTTTCTGCCATAAGGGTGGTGTCATCTGCATATCTGAGGTTATTGATATTTCTCCCAGCGATCTTGATTCCAGCTTGTGCTTCTTCCAGCCCAGCGTTTCTCATGATGTACTCTGCATATAAATTAAGCAGGGTGACAGTATACAGCCTCTAATTAGACAACCACAAATTTTAAACCAGTTCTTGGAGTACACACATGAAAATACTAAGATCCACAGAGTGATGAACAGACTCAAGTCAATTACAAAGCAGAGAAGAAGACAATCTGATTCCTAATTTGGTGGTTTATAGCCTTGTCCCATATTGCCTTCAGTAAGTTAAAAGATTACTGTTATTCAATTATGGTATATGCTCCCCAGCTTCCCCTGTCCCCTTCTTCTTCTCGTTCAGTCACTAAATCGTGTCCAACTCATAGCAACCCAATAGACAGCAGCCTACCAGGGCTCCCTGTCCTTCACCATCTCTCAGAGCCTATTCAAACTCATGTCCATCGAGTTGGTAACGTCATCCAACCATCTGGTCCTCTGTCATGCCCTGTCGTCCCCTTCTCCTCCTGCCTTCAATCTTTCCCAGCATCAGAGTCTTCTCTAATGTGTCAGCTCTTCGCATCACATGGCCAAAGTATTGGAACTTCAGGTTCAGCATCAGTCCTTCCAATGGATATTCAGGCTTGATGTCCTTTAGGATTGACTGATTTGATCTTCTTGTAGTCCAAGGGACTCTCAAGAGTCTTCTCCAACACCACAGTTCAAAAGCATCAATTCTTCGGTGCTCAGCTTTTTTTATAGTCCAACTCTCATGTCCATACATGACTGCTGGAGAAACCATAGCTTTGACTAGAAGGATCTTTGTCAGCAAAGTAATGTCTCTGCCTTTTAATATGCTATCTAGTTTTGTCACAGCTTTTCTTCCAAGGAGCAAGCATCTTTTAATTTCGTGGCTGCAGTCACCATCTTCAGTAATTTTGGAGCCCAAGAAAATAAAGTCTGACGCTGTTTCCATTGTTTCTCCATCTATTTGCCATAAAATGATGGAACTGGATACCATGATCTTTGTTTTTTGAATGCTGATTTTTAAGCCAGCTTTTTCACTATCCTTTTTCACTTTCATCAAGAGGTTCTTTAGTTCCTCTTCACTTTCTGCCATAAGGGTTGTGTCATCAGCATATCTGAGATTATTGATAATTCTCCTGGCAATCTTGATTCCAGCTTGTGCTTCATCCAGACTGGCATTTTTCATGATGTACTCTGCATATAAGTTAAATAAGCAGGGTGATAATATATAGCATTGATGTACTCCCTTTCCAATCTGGAACTAGTTTGCTGTTCCATGTCCGTTTCTAACTGTTGCTTCTTGACCTGTATACAGAGTTCTCAGGAGGCAGGTAAGGTGATCTGGTATTCCTATCTCTTTAAGAATTTTCCAGTTTGTTGTGATCCACACAGTCAAAGGCTTTAGCGTAGTCAATGAAGCAGAAGTAGATGTTTTCTGAAATTCTCTTGCTTTTTCTATGAGTCAGTGGATATTGGCAATTTGATCTCTGGTTCCTCTGCCTTTTCTAAATCCAGCTTGAACATGTGGGAGTTCAGGGTTCAAGTACTGTAGAAGCCTGGCTTGGAGAATTTTGAGCATTACTTTACTAGTGTGTGAGATGAATGCAATTGTGTGGTAGCTGAACATTCTTTGGCATTGCCTTTCTTTGGGATTGGAATGAAAACTGACCTTTCCAGTCCTGTGGCTACTGCTGAGTTTTCCAAATTTTCTGGCATACTGATTGCAGCACTTTCATAGCATCATCTTTTAGGATTTGAAATAGCTCAACTGGAATTCTATCACTTCCACTAGCTTTGTTCATAGTGATGCTTCCTAAGGCCCACTCGACTTTGCATTCCAGGATGTCTGGTTCTAGGTGAGTGATCACATCATCACAGTTATCTGGATCATTAAGGTCTTATTTGTAGAGTTCTTCTGTGTATTCTTGCCACCTCTTCTTAGTATCTTCTGCTTCTATTAGGTCCATACCATTTCTGCCCTTTATTGTGCCCATCTTTGCATGAAATGTTCCCTTGATATCTCTAATTTTCTTGAGGAGATCTCTAGTCTTTCCCATTCTATTTTTTTTTCTTCTATTTCTTTACATTGTTCACTTAAGAAGCCTTTCTTATCTCTCCTTGCTATTCTTTGGAACTCTGCATTCGGATGGGTTTATCTTTCCTTTTCTCCTTGTCTTTCACTTCTCTTCTTTTCTCAACTATTTGTAAGGCTTCCCCAGACAACCATTCTTCCTTTTTGCAATTCTTTTTCTTTGTGATGGTTTTGATCACCACCTTCTATACAATGGTATGAACCTCCATCCATAGTTCTTCTTCTAGATCATAAAATGAAATAAAAATAAGAGCTGAATGTCAAAAAGCCTACCTCTTGAATTTTGTATGTCCTAGAAACAAACACCAAAAGATAATATCATGGCTATCATAGGGCATGGAATAATTTCATGCATATACTCATAGCTCAGTCTTACACTGGTGAGTTCAGCTTCCTGTCCGTTTGTTACTATTAGTCATTTTTAGTTACTTTTATTTAGGGCAAATAAACAATGACTTTAGTCTCTGGTGCTATAGTTAATTGACTGGAAACACTCATCCATTCATTGAAAAATATTTAAGAAATGATATGTACCAAATACATCAAACAACCAAATTGTACAAATAAACAAATATCCATAGTTTTTTATTCTAGATAAAATTTAACTGTGATTCACAAGACCTCTACAAGTATAGCTCAAATTTGACTCATGTAAATAAAAAGTGATAATTCTACCATATTGTTGCAGTAGCCTAATTTCAATTTTCTTACTGAAGAAACATAAAATGTAAAATTTTTTAGATAGTTTCACATATTGGAAATTATTGTGTTATTTTCATGTTCATCTTCAAGACGGTCCTTTGAAATAATATGAGAATTTCTACAAAAGCATATCCAACCAATATGTTCTCTGTCCATCATAATCCAAATCTGAAAATTAAGCACTCTCTGCTGCTGCTGCTAAGTCGCTTCAGTCATGTCCGACTCTGCGACCCCATAGACGGCAGCCCACCAGGCTCCCCCGTCCCTGGGATTCTCCAGGCAGGAACACTGGAGTGGGTTTAAGCACTCTCTATATAACTTTAAATCTTACTCAACAGATTTTGGATCTGGTGTATTCAGACATGAAATATTTGCTTTAAGCATTTTTTTTTCTTTTTCTGTTAAAGATAACATTTTCCTATTATAGTAAGAATATATCGTCAATGTAGAATATTCAAGAAATAGAAAAAAAAAGTCATTCAAAGGAATATTTTAAACTTACTCTAATACTAAGACCTTCAGGTAAAAACTAAAAGCATTTTGGTATTACATTTCAATAACTTTTGTATCCTACTGCCTACGCTTCCTTGCTATTAATGAGCATTTTACCATGTTATTACATTTATTCTTAGAGAATGTGATGGTCAACCACTGGCTCATAATCTATTTAATTATAAACCACTTCAATTCCTCTCCTTCAGAGAGTGAGAACAATCAGTAGAAGGAACCAGGCCACTGCCACACATGACGTCACCAGTTCACCTTCTGCCACTTGGGCACAGGGTCACATCTGCCTCCCCCTCATCCCCAGCAGGTATAGAAATATGATGAGGTCTGTCTGGTCACCCCAGGTCAGATTTTGATGCAGCCCTGCTAGTTCAGTCATCTGATGTTCTGTGCAGAAGGCTATAGTTTACATGTTTATCTGGCATGCTAAGGTAGACACTTAACAATCTATTTTCAACAGTTAGTTCCTCTGAAACCCCTAACATATAGGTCTGTAAAGACCTTAACCACACATGACTGTCTTGGCCTCTATTCATTCCTGATGTTTCCTGAGCAATGTATATCTCGGTGAAGGCAATTATTACACGACCAATCCAACAGCCACTAGACATGATGACTGGCCTACTCAGGGGCAGCAGACACCTTTTATTTTGCTCTCAAGACCATATATGTACCGATTAAAAGCAGGAATGCTTGCTCAGGCCCTGTGAAGGGAGGCGATGAATGGTATGTCTGAACAGCTCGGTCCCTGGCTTGGTGTCATTGAAATGCCACACTCCTCACTGAAGCCCGTTGATAAACTGGGCAACTTTTATCAGCAGACATTATATCAGAGGACTCGAGCTGAAAGTTAGCACATGGGGTGTTCTGTCAGCACAGAAGGCTTATACCATTAGTAGGTCTAAACAGAGTCTAGATCGTGGAGCCAAACAAAAATCTAGGTCATTAAGTGCAGAAAAGAAAAGGTTACAATGCCTCCAATCTAGTTAAAATTCTGTTTTGTAAAAACCAAAGAAATTAATCTTGCAGTCTAGGTAATAAAGCAACAGTGACTATTTCTTTATTACCTAGAAAAAGGAAAGTATTGTTTTATATGCATCGTTTTAGTACCATTTGGGCAAATTATTCTTTAGGTTATTTGAACTAAAGCCTTCTGGAGGGATCTAGTGTATTTCTATGAGCCAAGTAGGGATTTTTTTTATGTAAAAACACAAAAGCCTCTCCAATTTCTCTGGAGAGCTCGTCCTTGGAGACTAACTAAACATCACATTGCCATATAATCTTGCAAATGTAAAACACTGAAAGAAAATAAGATGCCTGTGGGAATCCTAATTCATGAGACAAAATTCAAAAAAAAATTGATCACAGAAATTTAAACCCTTGACATTTATAAAACACAATGTAAAGTAAAATATAACATAGTGTTCACACCATAAAATGGATGCAAAATGAACTGGAAAAAAATTCAATATTTTCCTTCAGGGACCATCAAAAGCTATGATATCTTCCAAATATTCACCAAAGTTCAAGACTAATGGGAAACATATGTGAAAAGCATTTGATAAATATATCTGAATGCTCAATAAATGAGAAATAGAACCAGTTTGCCTAGAGTACACGTGATCATGAGAAGAGAAGCTTTGGACCTATTCCATAATCCATGCATTTTTAATGTGAGAATCAACACTGACTAAATTTAGTTTCTTTACTTATTATTGGTAATGCCAATAAAAAAGGGAATTCCTGGAAAATGACATTTTAGAAGAGAAAGGCATGAAGCAAGGGAAATAGACAAAACATAACTTGAATAAGACAAATTTAATTATCATATATAACCATGATCATGGGAAAATCTCTAAGGAAATCATATGATTTCTATCTGCACTTTCAGGGAAAATACCTATAGATAAAAAAGTATCTGTAGGTGACTCTCCCATGGAACATAAGAAAACAAGTGACAAGTGATCAAAAAGCAGGGAAGAGTAAGAAGATCACACCAGTAATGTTAAGGAAGTGTTACTAGAGATCATATGCAAAGAGCACAGTGGAAGAAGAGGCTGTGGTAGGTAGAATGACAGTCCCCTCAAAGATATCACATACTAGTCCCCGGGACCTGTAGATGTGTTACATTACATAAAGAATGGGAAGCAAATTCACAGGTGGAATTAAGGTTGCCAAACAGCTGATCTTTAGTGAGACTGTCCAGATGGCCCTAATGTACTCACAAGGGTTCTTCAAAGTAGCAGAGAGAGCAGAAGAGGAGGCCAGAGTGATGAAGATCGCTTACATGATCCAGCAATCCCACTCCTGAGAATATATCTGGAGAAAACCATAATTCAGAAAGGCACATGCACCCCTGGCTCACAGCAGCACTATACACAACAGCCACGACATGGAAACAACCTAACTGTCCATAAACAGGTGAACGGGCAAGGGAGATGCAGTGCACACATACAGACTGGACGACTACCCAGGCTTCAGCAATACGGGAACCGTGAACTCCCTGATGTGCAAGCTGGTTTTAGAAAAGGCAGAGGAACCAGAGATCAAATTGCCAACATCCGCTGGGTCATGGAAAAAGCAAGAGAGTTCTAGAAAAACATTTATTTCTGCTTTATTGACTATGTCAAAGCCTTTGACTGTGTGGATCACAATAAACTGTGGAAAATCCTGAAAGAGATGGGAATACCAGACCACCTGACCTGCCTCTTGAGAAATCTGTATGCAGGTCAGGAAGCAACAGTTAGAACTGGACATGGAACAACAGACTGGTTCCAAATAGGAAAAGGAGTACGTCAAGGCTGTATATTGTCACCCTGCTTATTTAACTTCTATGCAGAGTACATCATGAGAAACGCTGGACTGGAAGAAACACAAGCTGGAATCAAGATTGCCGGGAGAAATATGAATAACCTCAGATATGCAGATGACACCACCCTTATGGCAGAAAGTGAAGAGGAACTCAAAAGCCTCTTGATGAAAGTGAAAGAGGAGAGTGAAAA
>SJYQ01002854.1:1142736-1163104 GCA_006410935.1 Redunca redunca
GGGAGTTGGTGATGGACAGGGAGGCCTGGCGTGCTGCGATTTATGGGGTCACAAAGAGTCAGACACGACTGAGCGACTGAATTGAACTGAACTGAACCCAGCCATAAGAGAGAATGAAACGATGCCATTTGCAGCAACATGGACGGGCCTCGAGATTATCATCCTAAGTGCAGTAAATCATAAACAGAAATACAAATAAATACTATATGGCATCACACATGGAATCTAAAGTATGGCACAAATGAACTTATCTGTGAAACAGATTCATAGACAGAGAGAGCAGACTTTGTTTGCTAAGAAGGGAGGGAGTGGGTGAGGGAAGGATTGGGAGTGTGGGATTAGCAGACGTAAATTATTATACACAGGATGGATAAACCACAAGGTCCTATGGTATAGCACATGGAACTGTATTCAGTATCATGTGATAAGTCATAATGGACATGAATATGAGAATAAATGTACATGTATTAGTATGTATAACAATCACTTTGTTGTATAGCAGAAATTAATGCGATATCATAAAGCAACTATACTCCAATTCTTTAAATTATTTTTTAAAAAGAGTAAGATGGGCTTGACTCATCTTTACTGGCTTTGAAGATGAAGGCAGGGGACCACAAACTGAGGAAGGCAGGCCTGTAGAACCTGAAAAAGGTGAGGAATTATGACCTGTACAGAGGCTACAGAAAGGGATGCAGCCCTGCCAATGCCCAGGAAGAGGTATGTCAGACTTCTGACCTCCAGAACTAATGCATTTGTGTGGTATGATTCACTAAGTTTGGGGTAACTTGTTTGGAGTAGCAATAGGAAACTAATAGAAAGACCTCTTAAGAAAGTAGCACAGAAACAGATAGAGGAGAGCCTGAAAACAATAAAACGATCTTTTCAGGAGCTCCTGATTGGAGGACAAAGCTCTGAAAACAAGAGAAACTCTCAGAAAAGAAGCAGCACCCAGCTGGGAAAGTCCCTTTGCCCCTGGAATCATCAGCATTCAAAACAAGTGTGATGAAAGGGTGAACACCTTATAGATTGACATCAGAGAAAGCCAAGAGCGGAGTGAGAGCTCTTCAAGACTTGGGGGGGAGGGTGGTATTTCTACCTGGGTGTAGATGGCCACATTACAAATAAAGAAACACAGACAAGCCACATAGCTGATGTGGAATGACCCGGCAGAAAGATGGATACAGAAAACTGCTTCTCCAAATGCTCACCTACTGGGAAGGCCTGAGAGCTGCAGCTTGCCACCCCCACCCCTCCTCTGGCAGCCCCTCTACTGAACAAGTCAGGCCAACTTACATCAACCAGATGCTGGATGTATGAACGGAGACAGCCAAAGGCTGCAAGACACAGCTTCCCTTGCTGCTTGTGGGTCTGAATAGCATATATCATGCAAGATACAGAGGCACTACAGAAAGAGAGAAATATTAGTCAGAAAGATACCCGATGCTTTCAAAATGCAGAATGTGAAATAAAATACAAGATGAAGAAATAGCAGACTGACATGAAAAATGAACTGTTAAAGGATAGTAGATAAAATTTTCCTCCAGGGAAACAAAATCTGTTGGTGACATTAAAATACTCATCAGAAGAGAATGAAATAGAAAATGAGACCAAATAAATGGCACAGAGGACAGAAAACAGAGATTCAACATACAAATGGTGATTAGTTTTTAAAGAAGAGTCTAAAACAGACAAAAAAGAAGTTCTATAATTAAGATGTAATCACCAGATATGCTACTGAACTGAAAAAGATATTAATGTGCAAAACAAATGTATTTACCATAGATGAAGTAATGATACTAAGGAAAGATGAACCTTTAGATATATTCTAGAGGAACAGGATTAAATTCCAAGAATAGAGAACAAAACCAGAGTCCAGGCAGAGGGAAAGAGTTTACTTAAGATTTCTTTTCCTCAACCTTATAAACCATTGACAACAGGGCAATATCTACAGAGATTTTTAAGAAAAACCTTAGATCTTGTGATTTTATCATTAGCCAACTAGTATTATCAGTCATTTACATACCAAATCATTGAAAGATACATACATAGGTATCTGACTTTCAAAAGAAAGCAAGATATATACAAGTAGATTAGTCTTGCTCACAGAAGTCCCCTGACCTCACAACCTCTTCCTCCATAACGCCCCAGCCACCCTGGTTTCCCTAAGTTTTTAGAAATAGCAGTCTCTATCCCCACTTTCTTATTTAACACATACAGTTGGTATTAAGGGGATGAGTCTGCTGACATCTTGATCTCAGACTTCTACTCCATAATAGTGAGAAAATTAATTTTGGTAGTTTAGATTACTGAGTTTGTGGTATTTAATCATGGCAACCTTGGCAAATTGAAACAAAAGACAATGACAAATGGCAACACCCACTGAGCCTAAGTGCACAGATGGTGAGAGTTTAAACTGGTACCACTGTTCTCAAGGGCAGTCTGCAACCTAGAGCCAGTGTTTCTGAGAGCTGATGTCCTTTTCAGAAATGCCACTCAGGACATTCAGCCTAAGGAAACTATATACATACACACATACCAAATTTACATATATGATGTGTTTATAATATATTCAAGTATATTATATAAAAACATATAAATATACTATATAAAAGTATAATGAAGTAAAGTGTTAGTCACTCACTCGTGTTCAACTCTTTGTGACCCCATGGACTGTAGCCCACCAGGCTCCTCTGGCCATGGAATTCTCCGGGCAAAAAGACTGGAGTGGGCTGCCATTCCCTTTGCCAGGATATCTTCTCAACCCAGGGTTGAACCCAGGCATCCTGCAATGCAAGCAGATTCTTTACTATCTGAGTCACCAGGGAAGCCCTAAAAATATAATATATACTTCTATATTGTTCATTATATTCTGTATTATTACATTATGTAAAGAGCAATAATAATGAAGATACCTTTTAAAAGTGTGAAATATTGTGTTATTTGAATAGTCCACTTCAGAATATATTGTGTGTTTTCTCATATTAACTAAATATTCTTCTATATTTTTAAAATGGATGCCATGCTATGGTACAATTATTTACATATACCCACTGGATATATGTGTATAAGTAAAATATATTGTTTATACTATACACAGATATTTCAACATATAAGTATTTATAAATATATCAAATGGGTATATTTACAAAGACAGAAAAAGAAAGAAAAACTCGTAGTATCCTATATCAGAATCTGAGGTGATTTTCTACTAACTAGGAGGCCAATAAAACTGTATTAAAAATACCATCAGTGTCCCACCTATGCTTTGCCCACCCAAAGGTCAATAAGAATATCCCCGCACCCCTTGCATCCAATTTCAGAACTCAAGGTTTATGCCAAACAAAAGCCAGAAAAACTGTTTTCCTATTACCCTGGAAAAGTTTTTATAGCAGGACTTCTCCCTGCCTTGTACTTCAATCACCTTCTCATTTATATCATAGGAGGAGCTATTACCTTCAGAAAACATTAGTGAGACAGTAAGGCTTGTGTATTGTCAGTGACATACTGCAATAAAGGAAATGTAATATCCACAGTGTTAGAATTGAACACAGGGCCAGGAAGACCCTAGTACTTGTGTTTATAGTTATATTGTTATTGATGCTATTGTTTAAGCATTTTTGTTCCAAGATCAAGAAGCCTCGAAATGGGAGATCTAATTTAGTAGAGAATTACATTAAGAATAATGCACATTTTTCTGCAATTGAAAACTGAAAACAGGAACAAGATGCGGGAGGAGCAGGTGGACGTGGAGTACATCTCTCTCCATGGATACATCAGGAACACACCTTCAGACACAGAAGGGCATGCAGAATACCAGCTGAGAGCAGACAGGAGTACCTGAACAGCGGAAAAGAATGTATAGAAGCAGGCAAAACTCTGTAGGATGAAGGAACTAGGGGGGAAATAAGAGTGTTAGAAGGACTGGACCTGCCCTCAGTGGGTTAGGGGTCCTCTTCAATAAATGGTGCTGGGAAAACTGGACAGCTACATGTAAAAGAATGAAATTAGAACACTTGCTAACACCATACACAAAGATAAACTCAAAATGGATTAAAGACCTAAATGTAATACCAGAAACTATAAAACTCTTAGAGGAAAACATAGGCAGAACACTCAATGACATAAATCAAAGCAAAATCCTCTATGACCCACCTCCTAGAGTAATGGAAATAAATACAAAAATAAACAAGTGGGACCTGATTAAACTTTAAAGCTTTTACACAGCAAAGGAAACTATAAGCAAGGTGAAAAGACAACCCTCAGAATGGGAGAAAATAAAGCAAATGAAACAACTGACAAAGGATTAATTTCCAAAATATACAAGCAGCTCATACAACTCAATGCCAGAAAAACAAACAACCCAATCAAAAAGTGGGGGAAAGACATAAACAGACCTTTCTCCAAAGAAGACATACGGATGGCTAACACATGAAAAGATGCTCAACATTGCTCATTATTAGAGAAATGCAAATCAAAACTGCAATGAGATATCACCTCACACCAGTCAGAATGGCCCTCATCAAAAAGTCCACAAATAAATGCTGAGAGGGTGTGGAGAAAAGGGAACGTTCTTGCACTGTTGGTGGAATATAAATTGATACAGCCACTATGGAAGACGGTAAGGAGATTCCTTTAAAAACTAGGAATAAAATCACTGTATGACACAGCAATCCCACTCCTAGGCATATACCCTGAGGAAACCAAAATTGAAAAAGACATGTATCCCACTGTTCATTGCAGCACTATTTACAGTAGCTAGAACATGGAAGCACCTAGATGTCCATTGGCAGATGAATGGATAAAGAAGCTGTGGTACATATACACAATGGAATATTACTCAGCCATAAAAAGGAATGCATTTGATTCAGTTCTGATGAGGTGGATGAACCTAGAACCTATTATACAGAGCGAAGTGAGTCAGAAAGAGAAAGATAAGTGTCGTATTCTAACACATATATATGGAATCTAGAAAAATGGTACTGAAGAATTTATTACAGGAGAAACAGACATAGAGAAGAGACTTATGGACATGGGGAGAGGGGAGGAGAGGGTGAGATGTATGGAAGAGTAAGATGGAAACTTACATTGCCATATGTAAAATAGATAGCCAACGGGAATTTGCTGTATGGCTCAGGAAACTCAAACAGGGGCTCTGTATCAACCTAGAGGGGTGGGATGGGGAGGGAGGGAGGCTCAACAGGGAGGGGATATATGCATACCTATGGCTGATTCATGTTGAGGTTTGTACAGCAATTATCCATCAGTAAAAAAAATAATAAATTTTAAAAAACAAAACTGAAAAGAGTAGAACTGATGACTATCACAAGGTAAGTTTTATGTTTAAATACATGTCCCTTTTTAGAAAAACACAGGTGTAATATCTTAGGTATGCAAATACACAGAGTGTTATGCAAATAGTGTTATGCAAAACTTTATGGTAAATAGATGAGAAATGTATATAAAATTGATTTCTTGGGAAATACAAATTAAAGAAAAAGTCAAATGAAATGAACAGTAGTACATGGCTATCAATCTAGACACTATAGAAATTGAGATCAGTATTTAGAACACTAGGAAAGAACTCTTCAATCTTTCTCATCTTCCTTTTCCAGTCAATCACTAAATTTTGCTGACTCTACTCTCTCAGTCTCTGTTACATGCCCCTCCCGCCACCCTACATCAACACCACCACTTTATCTCAGGTGCTTATCACCCGCTTAAGTACAAGGAGTTCAGTACACTCATTTCTCCAAACCCAGAACCTAGCAAGGGACCTGGAATTAGACAGGGAGTCAGCTAATGTGTGTTGAAAGTCTGAAAGACCACGGTGAAGCAGTCATGAGCCAATCATAAAACGTAGGTTGATTACAGGAGTCTTCAGGTTTGGTAAATTTGGTGGGGAAATGCATACGTGGTGTAGAATTCTCGGTCTAATAGAGATAATGAAGGAGGACAATGGTGTGTTCATCTGGCTGTAATTTTAAGGATTTTAAATCTTAAAATTTCAAAGAGTCTTTATGATGTATGAAAGAAAGATGATCGGGTGGGGCAAAGCTCCATCAGGTCCAAAACGTCTTTGTTTCCCTGGTGAGATTCTAAGTACTTTGAGCTAACAGATCTTGTTTTCTTTCTTTCACATCCTCCCTGGTGCCTTACACTGTAGATGGCATAGGTCAAGATTTCCATACTGCTCTAAATGTGCCTTAGATTGGATCCTTCTACCCCATTTAAAGTTTTCTCCTAGGCAATGTCTCCTCTTTCCAATATTATCAACTTTTTTGCTCTCTCTCTCTCTGAATTATTCCCAGCAGCGTATTATCAGGATATTACTTCTCAAATCTTAACACATACACCCCAACTTTCTTGCCCCTCATTTCACTTTGCCACTAGCAACTACCTTATGCCTTTGCTTTCAAAGCTTGTGAAAGAGTCATCTCTACTGCTGCTCCCAGTTCTTCTCCTGCTATTTCCTCCCAGGCACAGGCAGCACACGCTCCTCTCTCCTGAGAATGCCCATGACCACCACGGGGCTAGACCCAGTGGCGGATCCTCCCCAGCTCCCGTCTGACGCAGTGACGGGTTCCTAGTCTTGGATCTGTTGTTTCTCGTTATCTCTTGGCTTCCAGAACAACATTCCTTTTTGTTGTTGTTGTTCTGTCTCACTGGATCCTCCTCAGTTTCCTTTCTCTTTTCTCTTTTAGTTGATTTATTAATGATCCATGGCACACACACCTCTCCTTTATTTACATTTATTCTGGTGATTTAATCCAATCTCATGATTTTAAAGATATTTTGGAAGCCTTCGATTTATATTTTCAACAGTCTTCAACTCCAGATTCATATACAAAACTGCCTACTTCACATGTCCTCTTGAATTTTGAATAGATGTACCAAATTCAAAAAGTACAGAACTCACCTCCTGATATTTCCCCTCAAATACATTTCAGCTGGTAGCCTTCTTCCTCTCAATTAAAAACATCCCGGTCCTTATAGTTTCTCAAACCAAAAAAACTTGAATTATTTCTTGATTATCTTAATCACACACATGTCCACATCCATTCCATCTTTAAATCCCATTGGCTCTCTATTCAATATTTATCTGGAATCTGAAAACTTGTATCATCTCCACAGTTCACTATCCTAGTCTCAGCCACCATCATCTTTCACTTAAATTACTGTAATAATTTCTTACCAGCTCTTTATCCTTCCCTTCCTCTATCCTTGCCCTTTTACAGTCTGTTCTCAACACAGTCTCCAAAGTAATCATCTATCTCTCAAGATTCCTCCTGCCTTCCATTTCTCACAAAGTAAAACCCAAAGTCTCAACACAGCCTCAAAGCCCTCCAGGATCTACCTACCCCCATCAGTCCTCTGACACCAAGGCCTGCTACTCTACCCCGTGTTTACTCCTCATCAGTCAGAAACCTGTCACTTGGCCACAGCTCACTTCAAGGGAGCCTGAGAAAACAAGCCTTTCAGGTGGGCACATTGCCACCCAAAAAATCAGGAGAGGAGAAGTGAATATTAGGGAGGTACCCAGCAATACCAGGCACAAATGATTATCTTATTTTTCAAATGATGAAACAAAGTCTCAGAGAAGTTAAATAACTTTCTTAGACATTCAGTAACTTTCATAGGAAATAATTTAGCTAGAAAATGGTAAAAGGAATTCAAATCATAGTCTGAGTCCACATTCCCTTAGCCTTCTATTACATTGGATGAGCTCTCTCATTATAAGCCTTTGGATGGTTTTCAGGTGAAAATTTGTTCCTCAAACTGTCTTGCCTGAAATAGGCATCTCATACATACATACATATATATATATACATATATCTTTTTTTTTAATTTTTTACAATGTTGTGTTGGTTTCTGCCATACAACAATGCAAATCAGCCATAATTACACATTACAGAGATGGGAATACCAGACCACCTTACCTGCCTCCTGGGAAATCTGTATGCAGGTCAAGAAGCAACAGTTAAAACCAGACATGGAATAACAGACTGGTTCCAAATTGGGAAAGGAGTACATCAGTGCTGTATATCGTCACCCTGCTTATTTAACTTATATGCAGAATACATCATGCAAAATGCCAGGCTGGATGAAGCACATGCTGGAATCAAGATTGCCGGAAGAAATAGCAATACCTCAGACATGCAGATGACACCACCCTTATGGCAGAAAGTGAAGAGGAACCGAAGAGCCTTTTGATGAAAGGGAAAGCAGAGAGTGAAGAAGTTGGCTTAAAACTAAACATTCAAAAAATATATCATGGCATCCAGTCCCATCACTTCATGGCAAATAGATGGGGAAACAATTGAAATAGTGACAGACATTATTTTTCTGGGCTCCAAAATCACTGCAGATGGTGACTGCAGCCATGAAATTAAAAGACTCTTGCTCCTTGGCAGAAAAGTTATAACCAACTGAGACAGTATATTAAAAAAGCAGAGACATTACTTTGCCAACAAAGATCCATCTAGTCAAAGCTATGGTTTTTCCAGTATTCGTGTATGGATGTGAGAGTTGGATTATAAGGAAAACTGAGCACTGAAGAATTGATGCTTTTGAACTCTGGTGTTGGAGAAGGCTCTTGAGAGTCCCTTGGGCTGCAAGGAGCTCAAACCAGTCAATTCTAAAGTAAATCAGTCCTGAATATACCAATACTTTGGCCACCTGATGCAAAGCACTGACACATTTGAAAAGACCCAGATGCTGGGAAAGATTGAAGGCGAGAGGAGAAGGGGACGACACAGGATGAGATGGTTGGATGCATCACCAACTTGATGGACATGAGTTTGAGCAAGCTCTGGGAGTTGGTGATGGGCAGGGAAGCCTGTCATGCTGCGGTCCATGGGGTCTCAAAGAGCTGAACACGACTGAGCGACTGGACTGAGTGGCCCTCCTCTGTTCCCTCATCCCATCCCTCCAGGTCATCTCAGAGCATCAGACTGGGCTCCCTTTGCTGCACAGCAGCTTCCCACCAGCCAGCCATCCCACACCTGATAGAGTGTATATGTTGATGCTGCCTTCTCCATTCGTCCTACCGTCTCTCTCCCTCACTGTGTCCACAAATGTCTCATGCCTTCCCTGCAAATGGGTTCATCAATACCATTTTCTAGATTCCATATATATGTGTTAATATACTATATTTGTTTTTCTCATTCTGACTTACTTCAATCTGTATAACAGGCTCTAGGTTCTTGATTAATTAAAATCATTAATACATTTTCAGACAATATAAATCTTTGTGTTACCTGTTCTACAACGAGCTTATTTTAAACTCATTTTCAGCATTTATGTGTTTCATCTCTCCATAGCTACTGCAGTCTGTAAAATATTTGCTTGCCCTTTAACTATAACTTTAGTTCAGGTATTTTCAATCTAGGTGATACATCCTATTCCTCTATGCAGCTTTTAAAATTATAGATTTCTTCTGATTTTGATCTAAGTGAGTTAGGGTGGCCTGGAACTAAGCATTAAGAAAAAACTTCCCTTATCATTTTAATGTGAAGCCAAATTTCAAGTTCCCAGGCTTAATTACATATCTTAATGGACAGGACTTCACTTTCACTTTTCACTTTCATGCATTGGAGAAGGAAATGGCAACCCACTCCAGTATTCTTGCCTGGAGAATCCCAGGGACGGGGGTGCCTGATGGACTGCCGTCTATGGGGTTGTGCAGAGTCAGACATGACTGAAGCAACTTAGCTGAAGCAACTTAGTAGCAGCAGCAGCAGTAATGGACAGAGAGGCCTGGCGTGCTGCAGTTAATGGGGTGGCAAAGAATCAGACACGACTGAGATAATGAACGGAACTGAATTGAACTGAATAGCTCAGAGCTCCTACACTGAGATTCAAAATCTCCTCATGAGAAGAAAACTAAAAAAGCCTCCTTCTCCAACCATTACCTCTAGCCTTACTCTGTATGCCCCAGCTTTAACACAGAATGGTCTTTCTTGCCAGAGCTATGAGGTTTCATATCTATGAGGTGTCCATCCTCATAGACACGTAGCTGCTTTAAATTCTTTATTCTCCCTACATCCCCTCCATCTGTTAGTCAAACGAGTTTTTCCCTCAAGACATCATACACATCATTGTCTCTGAACAGAGATCTCCATTTTGGCCCCTACTACACTGTTGCAGAGACTGCTGCTGCTGCTGCTAAGTCACTTCAGTCGTGTCCGACTCTGTGTGACCCCCTAGACGGCAGCCCACCAGGCTCTCCCATCCCTGAGATTCTCCAGGCAAGAATACTGGAGTGGGTTGCCATTTCCTTCTCCAATGCATGAAAGTGAAAAGTGAAAGTGAAGTCGCTCAGTCGTGTCCAACCCTCAGCGACCCCATGGACTGTAGCCCACCAGGCTCCTCCGTCCATGGGATTTTCCAGGCAGGAGTACTGGAGTGGGGTGCCATGCTAGAGCCCACCAAAGACTGCTTCTCCACTTCACTGTGAAGATTACATTGATACTCTTAGAAGCAGCTGCCAGTATTCCAGCTGCCTTGCATCAAGGTGGAGCCATGTAACTGGTGCTTGCCAATGGAATGTGGATATAAGTGACACACATCGTTTCCAGGAAGAAATCTGAATATCCTCCATGAATTGCTCCCTCCACCCGCCCGCTGGGTAACCCCAGGGTGACCTCTGGAGTACAAGATGATGGAGATACAAGGTAGCAGCAGCCCCAGCCTCTGACTCATTGCTTGGAGGGAAGCCAGCCAGGAGAGCTGCCCATTCTGGGTCGTCAGCACTGGATTTTACATAAACAAGAAATATATTTTCTCTGTATTAAGCCAGGATTTGGAGTTCTTTTTGACAGAACTTTCTCATATCTTAAAACATGAACTTTGTCCTCTACTCTATTTAATACCTTCTTTACAGAATGACATTTATTTCTCTACATGTTTGTCTCCCTTACTTGCTTGCTTGTGGATTACTTGTACCCTGAGTCTTGAGCCCAGCATAGGGTAGGCTCTTCCAGAAGACTGGTGAGTTGAATTCAATAAAGAGCACTAAAGAATGATGTAGTAGTAGGATTCTGTAATACTGTCTCCTCCCCTACACCTATGGTGCCTAAGAGCTGTCTTTCCTTTAACTGCCACATTTGTCCTAATCCCACACTCAGGATACCCTGATATGTTAAACTCTCCCTCCGATCAAAAGCATCAAGTTGATTTTTTTTTATCACCTCTACCCTGTACATCCTATCTGTAGCTATCTGTGTTTGCCTGGATACTATACTTTAATCCACTGGGTCAATAAATCCATCTACTGAAACTTTACTCATTCTTTAGTGAATTCCCAGGAAAATGAGTCCCTAGTACCCACAAACATTGCATGAATGTGGCATTTTATTAATGTTGCAAATAGATAACTTACTTTTAGCTCTTCGTGTGTTCTTGTTAGTTTCAGTACCCATTAAAGGCAAAACCTCTTGTATCTTTGTATCCTTAGCAGCTACCCCATACTTTGCCCGGGACAGGTTTCATAAATGTTTTTAGTTGAATAGCATGGAACTAATTGAGGAGTAGAATTAAATACAAGACTTTTTATTATTCTCTAATAAAGTGGCTCTTCTATTGGAAATACTTATAACCCCTTCTAATCAGATTATATAGCCATTAAAGCACAATTGCATATTTATTTATATATACAACTGTATTCATCCCGTAAGGAGCTAGAGATTATTTTTGATCAGTAAGAGACCTTTGATTTCCCAGGCTAATAAAACGTGTGAGTGTGTGTTATACACATATCTCACTGTGTATCTAAGAGGTGAAGCTGTTTGTAGCTTCCTTTATCTTTAAAGGCAGGAGTCTCAATTGACCTTGTAGCCTATTCCAAATCAATGTTCCCCTTGAAAATTACCCACCAAATGAGAAAGAGAGAGAGTAACAGAAAATTGGAAAAAATGTCCTAAGCACATTAAAAGATTAACACCTTTTCCCTCCATTATGTGCTTGGCAAATGTGAAGATGTGGCTTTTGGACATTGTTAATAATAGAGTACATTTTAATAAAATCACTTGTTTTTCAACCTATGTGGAAACCACATGAGAATTTCAGAACCTATAGGTTGCTTTCAAAACTGTATGTCTCGTATAATATTTATTCTTACTGGGATTATTTAGCTTAGGAAACTTTACTATATCGCTCCAAAATTCTTTGCATTCTAAAAAGGCTGGGAGGTCTCAGGAACTATGCTTTCCTCTGTGTCTCTCACAAGGTACAAATTGTGTACTCAGTTTAATCACGCTGGCTTTTCATTATTAAAAATAAACTCTTAGTTGTGCAAATCCAACATCATCATATATAACACCACATTCCTTCCTACCTTTCAAACCTATCAGCATTGCTCAGCTTTATAACCAAATTAAGAACACATGTATCAGACTTAGCTCTCGGAAACCAGAACTATTCTTAACTTTAATCTACACAACACCCAGGATTTCTTAAAGTCACTCTTTAAAACTGCACTTGGCCCTCTTCACTCCTTGATCTCCAAGTTTCAAATAGATTACCTGTGCATTCAGAGTCCACATTTAGAATATCTAAAAGAAAAAAAAAAAAAAAACACACACAAGCGCTACATATATTTGCCAAGTTGTCCTGACTTTGTTCTTCTGGATCAACCTCCCTCTGTTACAAACCAAGCTTAGGAAGAGTCCAGCTCCTATTTCTAGGGAGAATCTGGCTTAAGTTTAGGCTGTCAAAGGATTGGAAGATTGCCAGGTGGTTGTAAAGAAAAATTTGTTGACAGAGACGTTCGTGGCATTTTTGCGCCTGTGTGTGTGCCTCCAAGTCAGAGTTACGAGGAAACTTCCATATTAGGAACAAACCCAAATCCCAGGATTCCCAGAGACAGAGGGGAATATGCAACAAGGCATATGGTCTTAGCAGATATTTAAGACAACATGAAGGAAACAAAAGATACTGTTTATACATGACATGGAAACCTACACACAACCAACAGCAGCCAAATTAACCCCAGGAGCCATGGGGTTTGGTCCTGGATCTGGGCCTCAGGTTCAGAGAGACAAATGCGGGGGGTGCGGCGGAGAGGGATCACAGGCTGCACCTCAGTTCCTGCCTCTGGAGTTGGCATCTATGTATCTTCCAGTGCCTCGGTCCTCACATTGGCCAACCCTAGCCAACCATGTGGCAGGGTGTGGCCATATAAACAACACACAGTCCTTGGACAAATCACAAAGCTAGTGGGTCAGAATCATTGAGAATGAGTCATTTAACAATCATTCAAAGTTGATTTTTGTAAAAACTCCAAGTGATTCCCAATCATAGTAAAGAATGAGAACCACTACTTCGGTGCCAATCCTAACATTAGGCAGGAATTGAAACTGAGGAGACAGAGTTAAAGATTCTGGAACTCAGCACCAAGTCACCCTTCTTGATCTTCTCACAGTGACTTGGCGTCCGAAGTCTGAGCAGGGAATGTCACCTTTCTGTGAAGACGCAGTCTCCATCTCGTATCTTAGTTCACATAATTGGGATGTTGTCTTAGTCCTTGAGTCCCTCCCTACAAGCTACCTACAACTCTGGTCCCCTTCAGAAGATCAGTTCTGTGGCCCCCTAGTTGGAAGTCTATTCCTGAAATGTTCTGTGGCTGAAGTCCCCCTTTCTGATGAACTGGCCTGCCTGCCCCACATGAAACTGAGAATCATCGCCCCTGAGTTATCTTCTACCATCTGACACTCACCTATGAGAACTGTCAGTTGCCTGGTGTTTTTGCTGCTTCCCCCGAATCAAGGCTACCACCTATTGCTTATCACCAGAGGCTTCAGATACCATAATCTGGACCATCTTTTCTTTTCATCTGGCTTTGGCCTCCAGGAGCACCATCGCACTAATGGATGGGTTGAGCTTTGTCTCCTTCCTCATGCTATTAGAGTTATCTGGACCTGTAGTGTTGGGGACGACTCTTTAGAGTCCCTTGGACTGCAAGGAGATCCAACAAGTCCATCCTAAAGGAGATCAGTCCTGGGTGTTCATTGGAAGGACTGATGCTGAAGCTGAAACTCCAATACTTTGGCCACCTCATGCAAAGAACCAACTCATTTGAAAAGACCCTGATGCTGGTAAAGATTGAGGGCAGGAGGAGAAGGGGACAACAGAGGATGAGATGGTTGGATGGCATCACTGACTCAATGGACAGGAGTTTGGGTAAACTCTGGGAGTTGATGATGGACAGGGAGGCCTGGCATGCTGCAATCCATGGGGCCACAAAGAGTTGGACATGACTGAGAAACTCAACTGAACTGGACTATGTCTAGTCATACCTCAAAATTAGGCTAAGATATTTTCTAAGGGAACTTTCTGCTAAAAAGTTCTACAATGCTTTGACTTGTGTGTGTGTGTGTGTGTGTGTGCGCACGCATGTTAGTCGCTCAGTCATGTCCAACTCTTTGTGACCCCATGGACTGTAGCCCACCAGGCTCCTCTGTCCATGGGATTCTCCAGGCAAGAAAACTGGAGTGGGTTGCCATTTCCTTCTCCTGTGCTTTGACTTAAGCACTTTGAAAACACATGAAGATGTGAAGCAGGAAAGACATTTATGAATGTGTGGATTTCTGAAGTTTGTCCACATGGCCTGGAGAGACAAGGCTACTGGAAATGGAAAGATGAAAAAAGAGACAGATAAGCCCTGCAAGTTGGGACCTTGGAGACAGGCTAGAGACTTAAAAGTAGGGTGACCAACTGTCCCTGTTTTCTGGGACTGAGGAGTTCCTGTAATGGGACTTTCAGGGCTCAAATTGGAAAATTCCCTGACATGCTTGATGAACTGGCCACTCTAGAACTTGAAATTGTTCAGAGCTGTACTGAATCAGAGATTCGGAATATGAAAGAATTGGACTAAAAAGGAAAGGATATTAGATTTTCTATCATATATATGAGAAAATGTGTAAAGGTCAGAATTCATTCATAAAACACCTTCTCTGTGTCAGACATTGTACATACATATATTGTCTCTTTCAGCCCTCACAGCTATCTTATGGAGCAGTTCTTACAGGCTTCATTTTACAGATGAGCAAACAGAAGCACAGATAGGTAAGCTCACAAAATTAGCAAAGTGTAGAGCCAAGCTACAAACCCAGGCAATTTGGTTTTATCCATTTAACGACCACTGTTCTCTACTGCAATGCATACAGACTGCAAGAATGTTAAAGTTACAGGAAACCATAACTACTGCTTCTTAGCCTAACATACTCATTTAATTAATGGTAAACTAGTGAGAGTTGAACCATAAAGAAGGTTGAGTGCTGAAAAACTGATGCTTTTGAACTGTCATGTTGGAGAAGTCTCTTGAGAGCCCTCCTTAGACAGTAAGGAGATTAAGCCAGTCAATCCTAAAGGAAATCAATCCTGAATATTCATTAGAAGGACTGATGCTGAAGCTGAAGCTCCAGTACTTTGGCCACCTGATGCAAAGAGCCAACTCATTGGAAAAGACCTTGATGCTGGGAAAGATTGAGGGCAAGGGGAGAAAGGGGTAGTGGAGGATGAGATGTTTGGATAGCATCAGCGAACATGAATTTGAACAAATTCTGGGAGATAGTGAAGGACAGGGAAGCCTGGAATGCTGCAGTCCACGGGGTCTCCAAGAGTTGGACACGACTTAGTAAGAGCAAACTAAAGACCAGAGGAGTATGAGAGATTTAAGAAGATAGTGTGCATATCTGAAAAAAAAATACAGGATAAGTAACATACAATCTGGGCTTGATCCCTACCTCTGCCACTGATTAACTGTGTCATTTGTATAGATTACTCAATTTTCCTAAAGTTCAATTTCTTCACCTGTGTAATTATAATAATAATACCTACTTATCAGGGAGATTACAGGATTAAATAAGACAATGGATATATAAGCATTGAGGAGAGCTCCTTACATCAATAATGGATCCATAGATAAAATTGCTACTAGATTTATTGTTAGTGGTAGTAGCCAGTACAGCACAGTAGTTACTACTAATATCTACTCTTACTACTACTACTACCTAGAAGTTACTACTACTATGATTACACCTTCTATTACATCATCATCATAATTAGCATCATGCCAGATCACATAGCTGTCAATTACGGAAATATATTTAAAATCTGGTTGCCTAACTTAACATGATGACATACATTCTTCCTTATAGAAACAACATTAAAATCCAACCTGAGAAAGCATTCATTAAAAATCCTTGGCATCCATAAGATTATTCAGAATGTGGTCATAAAGTTGCAGATAAAGACATACAATCATTTAAACGGCATAGGGCACAAATAAGCGAACACAATGCCATGAAATCTTGGGCACTGATGATATTTCTTTAGAATATTCTCCAAGGAAAATATGGGTCAAGTGTACATACTAGGTTTGGGTTTATTTTTTATTTCATTAGGGTTCTGTATGTGTACTGTGAATGCATTGAAGACCGTCAGTCCTTCTGGATTTTGTAGCATAGATTTAAGAGTGTAATGACACAGGGCCCATGAGCTAATTCAACAGAAGTCTAACTTTATGGAGAGCCATTCCTGTTAAAATCAACAAAATAACAGACCTAAAGGAATCTCAGCTCTGTGAGGGGATTTCAGCTTAGAAAGAAGCCACCTTTCTCTCTTCTCCATGTGACACAGTGAAATGTTATTAGCACAGGGTCAAATGTATAAACATTTCTAAATAGAGATACATGGTAGAATACTTTGTAACACTCTCTTTGTCATACACAAACCATTCCTCATAATCATTTTTATTACACAAGAAACACATGTTATTAGTGTGAAAATTTTACAAAATTAACTAATTAAAATAAGAAAATGAAAATCATCCCTAAATCCCACAATCTGAGATAGTGATTTGTAATACTCTGTTGTTTATATTTTCTTTTTCTAAGCAAATTAAACTCCATATGGAAGTAAATATGCACATTTTAAATGTATCAAACTATAGTCCTTTTCCCCATAGCAACATATGCTAAATATATTTTCATATACAGTACATAGAATAATTATAGAATAATTATATTCCATACCATGGTTTTAAATAGCTGCCTGACAATCCATATGTTAATACACCATAAGTCACTTGTCAATCTGCTGTTCAGAAATAGTTGGGTTGTTTACAATTTCTTGCAGTTACAACACTTTTATAAACATCCTTGTTTACATACTTTGGCACACTTGTCTAAGTATTTCCTTAGATATAAAAAAATTCCTAGAAATGGAATTTCCAAATCAGATAGTGCACATTTTTAAGGGTTATTAACACATACTTTGTATTAAGTACTATGCATGGATTCGTACTATGTATACATAAATATTGACATATTTCTCTACAGAACCAATACTCTGATTTGCACTTCAGCAGTGGGTGTAAGCAAGCTTGCCCCACTGCCCTTTACAGCCGAGTGAGCTGCAGCTTGCCTGTGGCTTGCCTTGGCTTCCAATAGAAAAAGTCTAGGAAAACATTCTCATCAGTGCTACCTTTGTGACACAAGAGAAAGACAAGAGACAACACCCAGCTGCTGGGAGGCCTTTCTGCCCCACCCGATGGCCAACAGCTGCTGGCAACACCCATGTCTAGTGTGAAGTCACAGGCTATCAAAGGAAAACCAGCCAAATATAACAAGGCAATTGAGAGCTGCTGGATACTACCAGAGAGAAAAGCCTCAGTTTTTAAATGTCTATCTGTTTTGCCTTAACAAATAGGACTGGGGAAAAAACATCTAGCTACATTTAGCAAGTAAGAATATTTGTTCCTCTAAAAATACTGAAAAAAAAAAGGGCTACAAATTTCCTGGCCAATTACAATAGACTATTAGAAGATCCAAAGGACAAAATCCAATTTTCTCCTTTGCCTGGGTAATTTCAGTTGTTCCCTACCAGAAGATTTAAAAACTATAACCTGGATAACTTTGTAGATGTAAGCTAGGGCAATGCAATAGAATGAGATAGAATGTCTCTTCCCTGGTCGCCTGCTTTGCATAAAAGAGAGCTACTGCCTGCATGTACCCGGGCTGCCCTCTCCTCTCTTGGAGCTCTTAAAGTGGAAAGACAAGATTCAGTGGAGTCAGTGCTGGGGAAACAGCATATGTATCTACATCATGGGCAAGGATGCAGGCTGGAAGGAGGCTGAAGGGCAATATACACACTCAGGGCAAAGTAATGAGTAAGCAGATTACTGTTCTCTACATCATAGGCCATGAAGGAGGAGTTTCTTAATTATTTTACAAACGGTTGCCTGGTGCAATAGTAACTTATTTAATTCTATGACAAATTATACCCATTTTCCAATGGGGAAACAGAGGCATGCAGAGGTGAGCGATTTTGCCCAAGATAATACAGTTAATAAGTGGAAGAACTAAGATTCAGACTCTAAAACTCCCCATTCTTAGCCGCGTGGGCACACCATCTGTCAGGGTACAGTTATAGAGAGAGTGGGACTGGAGGCCTGAAGACTAAGGTTCATGTCCCAGAGCCACCTTCTATTAGCAGCTATAAGTGAACAGAGGGCACTTAATTTCTCAAAGCCTCAGGTTCCTAAAATAAATATATATTTATTTAGGATATATGAACATAGGAGTATTCATAAACCTAACAAAGGAGCACCTTAATACACGAAGCAAATATTAACAGATCTAAAAGGAGAAATTGAAAGTAACACAGTAATAGAAAGAGACTATAATACCCCACTTACAGCAACGGACAGATCATCCAGACAGAAAATCAATAAGGAAACACCAGTCTTAAATGACACATTAGACCAGATGAGCTTAATATTTATACAGCATTCTACCTGAAAGCAGTAGAATACACATTCTTTTCAAGTGCATCTGAACCAGTCTCCAGGGTAGGCCACATACAGGCCACTCAACAAACCTCAGTAAATCTGAGAAAATTTATATCAAGTGTCTTTTCTGACCACAACGCTATGAGACTAGAAATCAACATAAGAAAAAAAAAAATTGTAAAAATCACAAACATGTAGGGACTAAACAATGTGGTATTATACAACCAATGGAGAAATCACGTCACTGAGGATACAACCACTGAAGAAATCAAAGGAGAAATAAGTGAAATCCAGACATTGGTTCTGTCCCTGTTCTCCTCCTCCAACCCTCATGCCATGCCTACCTAGATGCAGGGTTCAACACTGCTCTCAGTTCCCCATCCCATCATGCTTCTACTGAACTGGAATCTTCATTTTAACTCACAATCCAAATGATTGTCATTCACACCAAAAAGTAATCATGATTCCCCTAAAGATCCTCTGATATAAAAACATGGAAACTATCTTTGTACAGTGATGAAGGTGGTTACAAGGTACAAGCATACAGTTATAAATAGATACTGGGATGTAATGTACAATGCAATTATACTATTAACACTGCTATCTGTTATATATGAAAGCTTTTAAGATAGTATATCCTTAGCATTCTCACTGCAAGAAAAAAATTCTTTTCCTTTCTTTAATTTTGTGCTTGTATGACATGATGGACATTCACTAAACTTATTGTGATAATCATTTATTAATGTATGTAAGTCAAATCATCATGATATATGACAAACTTACAAAGAGCTGTATGTCAATTACATCTCAAAAAATTGGAGGAAAAAATAAAAATAAATACAAACATTGGAATGATAAATTTTGTTTTTCTGAACCTTCTGTAACAGATACAGAAGAGGAAGGGAAATACATGGCATACGGCTGCAAAAACTACTTTAAAATTCCCCACAAATATCCACATTGTTCCTTTAGCTCCTTGTTGTCAAGTCAGGAAAGGTGCTTTCAATGCCATTTCCTTCATTCAGTTCCCAGAATTGATAACCTGAATTTTTTGATAACTGAAATTTTCTAAATTTTTACTTGGCGTCTATAAAATATTTAAGATTTCATCTCTTTCTTATATGTTGTAAATAACTTATTTATTTATAAATAATTTAACAAGTATGCTCCAATCAGATAATAGATGTGAAAGTACCTCAAAAAAGGAAGTGATCCATTAATAGAACGTATTATTAATATTCCCCTGAAAGATGGTACAAGTTGAATAACTTAAAATATTGATTCATCTAAATGTATGATGGGACTGGATGCCATGATCTTCATTTTCTGAATGTTGGGCTTTAAGCCAACTTTTTCACTCTCCTCTTTCACTTTCATCAAGAGGCTTTTTAGCTCCTCTTCACTTTCTGCCATAAGGGTGGTGTCATCTGCATATCTGAGGTTACTGAGATTTCTCCCAGCAATCTTGATTCCAGGTTGTGTTTCTTCCAGCCCAGCATTTCTCATGATGTACTCTGCCTAGAAGTTAAATAAGCAGGGTGACAATATACAGCCTTGACATACTCCTTTTCCTAT
>SJYQ01002854.1:1163174-1176433 GCA_006410935.1 Redunca redunca
AGGATGAGATGGCTGGATGGCATCACGGACTCGATGGACGTGAGTCTGAGTGAACTCTGGGAGTTGGTGATGGACAGGGAGGCCTGGCGTGCTGCGATTTATGGGGTCACAAAGAGTCAGACACAACTGAGCAACTGAACTGAACTGAACTAAATGTATGATTGACATATGCACATTGAGTAATCACAGGGAACATTTCTACACACTGATGGCTAATGCCAGGTTAACACTTTCCCACAAACCATGCCTTGGCATGGTTATATCAGAGACAATACAGAGTGTGTAAGACAGATTTCCAAACCTGACTTCAAGCAATTCTCTTATAAATGCAAACAGCCTTTTTCCACCCAGTTTATTATTCAATCCTATTCATCTTTCTTCTACCATCTTACTTTATAAAAATCTCAAATGTATATTCTATACCCACTGTCTCCAGTTTTCCACTCAACACCCACTTCCTTCTTTGTATCATCCACTACCTGCTTTGCCAACTCATTCAGCATTGTAACATGAAGATACAGCTAGTTTTTGGAAAATTCCTCTATTCCATATAGCTCATATATGAATGAAACTTGATCGAAGTCTTCTAAAATTTGACATCAATCTTAATAGTAACATGACATTATGAGGAACAAGTTATAAAACTGAACACAGTTTCTGACATTTATCATTTTTGTCAGATTTCTCAGATTTTGTTAGTTCATATATTCTCACAATTTTCTGTTTGTAATAAATATTTACTTTTTATATACTTTTGTATTTGTAATCCTGTGGAACGATTTTTAAGGAGGGTTTCCCAAAGTTGTAGAAGCTTCAGACCTGCCCAAACTTGTATCCTATTAATTATTCACTAGCTCTTCACTAGCTCTTCTATGTTAGGAATACAGACTATCAACTCAAGTGTTTTGCTGGATAATAAAAATGAGATATCATTTTTCAGATCTCACTAAATGACAGTAATCCCTCTCATTTATCCCATTTTCCTGACCACCCCCCCCACCATTTTTCTGTCTATGAATATATTCACAACTGTGCTTCATTCTGAGAATATAAGGTAAATAGATAACACCTCTGCCTCAAATAGATTTGAGCCTACTGAGGAAAAAGATATGAATGCTAACAATTATACAGTAGCTTGATAACTGCTTTAAAGGAGTTAAGTGAAAGTCACTGAGTCATGTCTGACTCCTTGCGACCCCATGGACTGTATAGTCCATGGAATTCTCCAGGCCAGATTACTGGAGTGGGTAGCCTTTCGCTTCTCCAGGGGATCTTCCCAACCCAGGGATCAAACCCAGGTCTCCCGCATTACAGGCAGATTCTTTGCCAGCTGAGCCACAAGGGAAGCCCAAAAGATTAACAGCAGAGCAGAGAATGTGGAGAGACGGACCCAGTGTTGGGAGTTCAGAAGAAGTGTCAGAATAAAGGTAACAGCTGAACTGGGCATGGGCGAATGAAAGGAAGGATGTCAGGAGAAGGAGACAGCATCCCTGGCCGGGGGNGTTGGGGGGGCGGGGCAGGAGGGGGGCGAAATTACAGGCTAACATATGTAAACAGAGCATTAAAGTCACTCTGAAGGATACAGTCAGATATGCCATGGCACGCAGACACCAAAGGAACAAAGAAACACAGGCCACTAAGAGAAGAATCACTAGCTTCTCAGGAGAATCAATAAATGACACGTTTATACATGACTTCCTCTACGATACCAAACATTTATAAAGCTTGAAAACTTGCCAGCTCAAGCTCAGGTATCAGAGAAGACCAACCACTGAATCTTCCAACATTTGTTAGCTGAGTCACCCAGGCCAACTGAACCATTTCTCAAAGCCTCGGTTTCTTCATCTGCAAAGAGATCATATTAGGACTTAGATCAAAAGCTTCTCGTGAGGATTAAACCAGTTATGCGGGATGTAAAGTAGTGCTGAGCAAACGTTACCTGTTACTATGATTTGAGAATAAGACATTCAGGTTTCTCTAGCATTAAAGGAAGTTGTAAACCTGGTGAAAATCAGCACCTGTCAGCAAAACAAGCCTGGAAGCAGGAACATTCCTGCAAATAGCCAGAGCATTCCAAAGAATTTCAGAAATTCCAGAAATTCTACGATGTTCCTTAAAGCACTGACTAATTTAAACCAACAGCCAAAACACTCCACAACAGAAATATCCACACAGGGAAGAAAGGCCAAAAAACAAATCCTGGTGAAAAACTGTCCTCTGTGAGGAAGTAAGCACTTGACTTCATAGGCTGCAAGACGTGGTTCAGAATATATGTCTGGACAAGTCAAGGTCTCATTGCTCTTTTTCATACTCCTTGGAGCCACCCCATTTTAGACAATTTCACCTGAAGCAATAGTTTGGTGAATTCCAGCCTTCATAGAATTAGCTGCTTGTTTAATGGTAAATGTGTGCATTTTTAAGAATGAACATCAAACTCCTGGATTTAATCAAAGAAAATTATAGAGCAGTGAACTGTGTGATGTTTTAGTCCAGAAGGTCCTTAAATCTGTCACTTTAGAATTAAAAGGTAAACATTCAGCCCTAAGGACACTGGGAAAGGGCAACTAATACATTTATCTTCTCACAATTAAGCCAACCTCTTGGATTTAGTAACTGAAACTCTCCGTGTTTGCCTATGGCTCCTCCCAGAAAATGTGGCTGTAACCAATAGTCTATAAATATTGATTGATTTGGTTTGGTTCCACTTATAGTACTCTGATACAATAATAGATTCTTAATCTAGAACCTCTGGCTTCCAGGTGGCACAGTGGTAAAGAATCTGCCTGCCAATGCAGGAGATGCAAAAGATGGGGTTCGATCCCTGGGTTGGGAAGATCCCCTGGAGTAGAAATGTCAACCTACTATTCTTGCCTGGAAAACCCCATGGACAGAGGAGCCTATTGGGCTACAGTCCATGGGGTCAAAAGAGTGAGACACGATGGAAATGCATGTAACCTAGAACCTCAGCCCATCCACGCACTCAGCCAGATCTGGGGTCTGCCTTCAGAATTTCATGTTTACCTTACTGGAGAAAGTTAGGTCTGGTGGTATTAATATCTAAAGCCAGCAATTTCCAACTTGCCCATATCTTGTCACTTAGAGAAAGAGATAGTATTCATACTCTACAATAAACAGATTAGGCAGCAGGTTCCAAAAGGACCTAGCTGGGGGAGGAGAAGAAAGTGAGAATGAAGAGTTCAGGGACCCTAAGTCATGCCATACCAGCCTGCACTTTGGGTCCGTGGTCCAAGAACCCATCACAGCATCTGCCAGGGAGATGATGCCTTAAAGAGTGTGGATGTTTCAAGTGTTCTCTTGACAAAACAAGTAAGACTCTGAGGCCCTTGTTGTATTGTTAGTCTTTATGTAATGAAATAGGAGACTTGTGTGTGTGTGTGTGTGTTAGTCACTCAGTGGTATCTGAAGCTCTTTGCGACCCTGTGAACAGCAGCTCACCAGGCTCGTGGCTCCATAGAATTCTCCAGGCAAGAACGCTGGAGTAGGTAGCCATTCCCTTCTCCAGGGGATTTTCCCAACCCAGGGATCAAACCTGGGTCTCCTGCATTGCAGGCAGATTCTTTATTAACCCAGCCACCACGGAAGCCCAGGAAACTAGAGTCACTGTTATTTATTAAAAGGTAATACTTTTATATATCTAACTATGTTTCATCCATTGTTTAAATAATGTTGGCTGCTATGACAACATTTCACAAACAAAACAGTCACTTAGAGACTCATTTCCATCTCTTAACTCTCTAAGGGCTTGGCATGAATGTCATGGAAATCACAGAGGCTTTAGAGTGAAAAAGTCCTCCTCACAAATATTCATTGTGCACACATATGGCCAAAGACAGATCCCATACCCTTTCTGAGCCTTGGTTGTCCGCATTAAATGGGAATAATGCCTACTTCAAAAAATAGTGATGACTTTAACTTTGAAAAGCTGGTAGTGTTAGGGGAAGCACACTGATTGAAACCGCCCACCCTGGCCAGGAACCATAGTAACCATTTGCATGAGTTGTTTTATGACAGGAGATCCTGATAAGGAAGACGGAACTAATAAGCCTCCGCCAACCCGAAGAGTTTGGGAAAGGTCTAAAGGAGACACCGTGCATTCGTCCACTTCCCAGAATCCCTCTCGCGAGCATCCATCTTGGCTGAACAATGCGTGTGCCACCAGGAAAGACTGTATTAGAATGATTGGCCAAAGACCACCTGGAAACTAATCCTATCACCATAAAACCCGAGACTGTGAGCCACACGGCAGAGCTGTTCTCCTGGGTTTCCTTCCCCTACTGCTCTCCACCCGGGTTCCCTTTCCCAATAAAATCTCTTGCTTTGTCAGCACATGTGTCTCCTCGGACAATTCATTTCCGAGCGTTAGACAAGAGCCCAGTTTCGGGCCCTGGAAGGGGTCCGCCTTCCTGCAACAGCAGCACAGAGAAATAGATATTCATTAAACATTAGCTCACATCCTCTCCACGGAAGAGAATTCCTATTCTGAGCTATTAAATTCCCCATATCTATTACCTTATGTTACTCCTTTTCCTGCATTGTGTTAGCCTCTATCATCTTCCCTCTGTCACCTGCCTTGGCCTCCTCGCCTAGCTTTTTACTCCGATATAGTCTGCTGCCTCCCTCCTTATCAGGCTGCTACCTTTTTCTCTCTCAAAACGGGAGCAAGGAAGGAGGAAAGGGTATATGATGGGAACAAACAGGAAGTACAGCCGTTTAATTCAATTCAGCTCCCTGCTCTTCTAAGACTCTGCCTGAATCATTTCAAGTAATAATTAAAAAATAAATAAATGAATCATCTTCATGAAGCAATTACTATGTTCAAGTCCTGTGACATTTGACTTCTTGAGCTCTAGCAATACCCTTTATATCGGTTGCTATCCATCTTTACACGACCTTACACACCACAAAAAAACAACACACACACACACACATCAGGAGGAACTGTTCATGGAAGTTTGAGTCTTGTTACAGGAAAGCGGCCTACATGTAGGTGCTCAAGTAATATTTGCTTACCATATTAATTATTTAAATATGTACCAGTACAAACACCTGATTATGCAAATTTGATCTATGCCAGGGATATACAAATCAGACATAATCTATCACTCCAGACCTAAAAACAATCAAGGTAAGTCTAAAATAAACTTGAAACTCCCCAGGGGCTCAGCAATAAAAAATCTGCCTACACGAGCTGGAGGAGACACGGGTTCAATCCCTGGGTTGGGGAGATCCCCTGCAGGAGAGCATGCATCCCACTCCAATGTTCTCGCCTGGAGAATTCCATTGGCAGAGGAGCCTGGTGGGCTACAGTCCAAAGGGTCACAAAGAGTCGCACACAACTGAAGCAACTTAGCATGCACAAACATAAAATAAACTTAAAAGAAAGATTATAGGTAATGTAACTCCTTTTATACTTTTGTTTCATTATCATCAATGATACAAAAAACAGGGAGTGCATTTAAAGTGGGCAAATGGCACTTTCCTGGTGGTCCATTGGTTAAGAATCTGTCTTCTGATGCAGGGAACTCGGGTTTGATCCCTGCTCAGGGAAGATTCCACATGCCATGGGGCAACTAAGCCCAAGCACTGCAGCTGCTGAGCCCACAGCCCTGGAGCCCACGCTCTGAAAACGAGAAACCACTGCAATGGGAGGTCCACATACCGTAACTAGAGAGTAGCCTCCCACTCACCGCAACTAGAAGCATTCCATGTGCTGTAGCAAAGGCCTAGCACAGCCAAAAATACATTAAAAAAATTTTAAAAAAATAGAGCGGGCAAATTTTCTCTGAGCTCTCCTAATCACTAAAAAAAAAGTAAGAAAAACGTCCATGACAATGTGGTTGAGATAGAAATAACTGACATACCAAAAAAATTTCCAAGATGGGATGATTTCTACAAAGCATTTGCAGGCTGGGAAACATCTTCAACCACTTTCTGAAATGCTTACTCTAGCAATTCAGCTACATTGACCTTAGCTGAAAAGAGCAGGCAGCATACCATCTTAGCAAAATTCTAAACAAAAACGTCCAAGTGGTCGAAAAGGCAATAATATTAACCATCTGAAACTGCCACTGATAAAAAGCAAGTGTGTAAGTTGGAGAGGGTATGAGTCATTTTTATAGTTATCTCAATAACAGCTCTGTCCAAAGGCACCACTTGTAACTCTTAAAATAATAATTACTGTTGTTATTCCTTGTGATGCAACCACTCATGGGATTCTAGACATACTGAGACATGTGAGAAAATGGTTTCTGAAGGGGTAGGGTCCACAGTGCTGAAAGATAAATTGTGTGTATGCATGCTCAGTCGTTAAGTTGTGTCCAACTCTGGGCGACCCCATGGACTGTAGCCTGCCGGGCTTCTCTGTCCATGGGATTTCCCAGGCAAGAATACTGGAGTGGGTTGCCATTTCCTTCTCCAGGGGATCATCCTGACCCAGGGATTGAACCATGTCTCCTGCATTGGCAGGTGGGTCCTTTACTGAGGCATATTTAAAAATTTAAAGAGTTTATTTGAGCAAATATTGATTTGAATCAGCCTGCATCCAATACAGCAGATAAAAAAGAGCTCAATGGAGCTTTACAAAATGGAAAACTTTTATAGACAGAAGAGACCAGGTATCATAAGGACACAGTACTAGGCAAAAAGCAGATTGGTTCTTCCAAAGTTTCTTTCCTTTAGGGAATAGCAGGGGTCTGTCAGAAAGATTTTCTAACTAGTGCTGATCAGATGATTCCTGACTGACTGGTTTAAGAGTCTGTTTCTGAGAGCAGAAGTTGTAATTAAATTGTTTTAATTTGCTGTTGCGGAGCTTAGCATTAGTGACTCCATTCTGGACCTACAATATTACTTTAAACACCAACTGTACTGATAAACTTTCAATAAATTTGCCTACAAGATGGGAGGCACTCTGTAAATATATAATAGTAACAAGACCCACAAGGCAAGAAGCTCAAATTTTATTCTCTTGCTGAGAAAAAATGAAATTAGGTGGATTTACTGTCATTTTAGCTGCAAAAAGTAATCATATGCACATAGGTCATAAAATTACATCCTATCTCTTTATAATATATATATCTATATTATTATTCTCCAACATCTCTGTAATAGAAATTTCCAGTTCATTTATATTTTTATCATAATAATATTTAATACAATTCTGCAAGAGTATTATTTTACTAAGACAAACACTCTTAGACGGGGGCAGGAGAGTTGCAAGACACTGGAAACCATTCACATCAAATTCAGTGTGAAAAGTGTCCCCTGGAGCAGGGCAGCCAAGCGGCCCTGGATGAAGAGAGAAGAGGCAAAAAGGAAAGAAGAGAAAGAATGGAAGCAAGAACTAGTGGCTCAGAGGGTACAGCGTCTGCCTGCAATGCGGGAGACCTGGGTTCGATCCCTTGGTCAGGAAGACTCCCTGGAGAAGGAAATGGCAACCCACTCCAGTACTCTTGCCTGGAGAATCCCAAGGACAGAGGAGTCTGGTGGGCTACAGTCCATGATCGCAGAGTCAGACACGACTGAGCAACTTCACTTTCACTTTCACTTAAGAAATACTGAAGATACATCCTTCTAGGCAAATTTTCACTTATAAAAAATATTTGATCATGGAAGATGTTAGGAAACAAAGAAAATATGTTTAAAATGAAAACGAATAACTCATCAATTTGAAAAGCAGAAGCCCACAATAATTAAAAGAGAGAATGGAAAATAGAAGCAAAGACAAATGTTAGAGTTGCCTGGTTTTCCCTCTACAGCTACTGCTAAGTCACTTCAGTCGTGTCTGACTCTGTGAGACCCCATAGATGGCAGCCCACCAGGCTCCCCTGTCCCTGGGATTCTCCAGGTAAGAACACTGGAGTGGGTTGCCATTTCCTTTTCCAATGCATGAAACTGAAAAGTGAAAGGGAAGTCGCTCAGTTGTATCCGACTCTTAGAGACCCCATGGACTGCAGCCCACCAGGCTCCTCCGTCCACGGGATTTTTCCAGGCAAGAGTACTGGAGTGGGGTGCCATTGCCTTTCCCTCTAGATCCCTCAATCAGTTAGAACAAGAAAAGCTCCTATATTCCCAATGCTTTTCACCAAAGGACCAACAGAAGACAAGGCCCTAAAAAAATAACACTCATCAGAATTATCAGCAAAACGGGCAGGAACTAAAGGGAGAAGAGATAGGAGAGAAGCACTGGTTAGAGGAAGAAGTGATATTTTTTTCTGAAAATATATCAACAAGTTTTATGTTCCAAAAAGTAGAAACAGTAAGATTCTTGGAAGAAGGATGGATAATGACAAAGTAACAATGTTTCTGAGGAAACAGAGGAAGCAAGCCCATTCTACTCTGTAGCTAAATAAAGCATTTGCTTAACTTTTTGCCCATTGCTACCATTAAGTCATCTGAGCTTCCCTGGTGGCTCAGAGGTCAAAGCATCTGCCTGCAATGCAGGAGACTTGGGTTCGATCCCTGGGTCGGGAAGATTCCCCTGGAGAAGGAAATGGCAACCCACTCCAGTATTCTGGCCTGGAGAATCCCATGGATGGAGGAGCCTGGTGGGCTACAGTCCACAGGGTCCCAGAGAGTTGGGCACGACTGAGCATCTTCACTTCACACCATCAAGTCATTATCGCCATAGCAACAGTAGCAACAGAATACTTACTCTGTCCTACTGTACCGACTATACACTGCATACAGATAATTTTACTTTGTTCTTCAAGCTCCTTCATGAATAATATCTTATTATTATTATTTCTATCTTTACAGATGAAGAAGTCAAGTCCTAGAAAGTTACAGATAATATTTACAACTTCACATTGACTGTTCAGATATGAAAAGATTCTGTACCCACACATTCAAACTCTTAAAGATTAAAATTAACCTTAATCCTGCCCAATTTTAGTTAACATTTAAATACACTAAATGATCACCATCATAAATCTACTAGCCATCTGTCCCCATGTGAAATTATTACAGTATTATTGACTATATTTATTATGTTGCATATTACATCCTCATGACTTACTTATCTAAGGATTGCATGTTTGTACTTCTTAATCCCCTTCAGTTATTTCACCCAGCACCTCTCTCCTTTCCCTCTGGCAACCATTTGTTTGTTCTCTGTGTCTACAAGTCTGTTTTTGCCCTGTTTGCTTATTCTTTTGTTTTGTTTTTTTAACAAAACATATAAGTAAGATTATAAAGTATTTGTCTTTCTCACTTTGACTTATTTTACTCAGCATAAGAAACTCTAGATCCATCCATATTGTTATAAATGGCAATATTTCATTCTATTTTATTTCTGAGTGTGTGTATATATACATATGTATACATACGTACATCTTCTCATCTTATTTATCCATTTTTCTATCAATGAACATAGGTTGCTTCCATATCTTGGCTATTGTAATATTGCTGCAGTAAACACAGATTTGCATATATGTTTTTAATTAGTGTTTTTGTTTTCCTTGGGTAAATACCCAGGGGTGGAATTGCTGGATCATATGGTAATTCTGCTTCCCTGGTGGTTCAGTGGTAAAGACTCCACCTACCAATGGAAGTTCAATCTCTGGGTTGGGAAAACACCCTGGAGAAGGAAGTGGCCATCCACTCCAGTATTCTGGCCTGGGAAATCCCATGCACAGAGGAGCCTAGCAGGCTATAGTCAGGAGGTTGCAAAAGAGTCAAACGCAACTGAGCAACTAAACAGCAACAATGTGGCAGTTCTATATCTAAATTTTTGAGGAACCTCCATACTGTTTTCCATAGTGGCACCAACTCACTTTCCCACTACCAGTACACGAAGAGTTTCTTTTTCTTCACACCCTCACCGACATTGGTTATTTCTTACCTTTTTGATGAAAGCCATTCTGACAGAAGTGATGCGATAACTCACTGTTTTGCATTTCCCTGATGATTAGTAATGTTGAGCACCTTTTCATGCATCTGTGGGTCATGTCGATGACTTCTTTGGAAAATAGTCTACTCAGATCCTCTGCCCATTGTTTAGTCAGATTGTTCATTTTTTGGATACTGAGTGGTATGAGTTCTTTATACATTTTTAATGTTTAGCCTGGATATATCTTCTGCAAATATATTCTCCCATTCAGTAGGTTGGTTTTTCATTCTGTTGATGGTTTCCTCTGTTGTGAAAAAAAAGCACAATATTTCTTGATTAGTCTGGCTAAAAGTTTATCAATTTTATCTTTCCAAAGAACCAGCTCTGAGTTTCATTGCTCTTTCCTGGTGTATTTCGGTCTTTATCATTTATTTCTACTCTGATCTTCATAATTTCTCTCCTTCTATTAATTTTGGGCTTTTTTTTTTCTATTCCTTTAAGTATAAGGTTAGATTGTATATTTGAGATTTTTCTTGTTTCTTGATGTAGGTCTATACTGCTATAAACCTCCTTCTTAGAATTGCTTTTGCTGCCATCCCACATATTTTGGAATGTGGTGCTTCCACTTTCATTTGTCTCAAGGTGTATTTTGATTTCCAGTTTGATCACTAAAATGATCCACTGGTTTTTGGTAGCATGTGTTTAGACTCCACATGTGGGTTTTTTCTTGCAGTTGATGTTTAGTATCATATTATTGTGGTCAGAAAAGATGCTTAATTTATTAAGATTTGTTTTGTGACCTTGGATGTGATACACCCTGGAGAATGTTCCAGGGTACATTGAAAAGAATGTGTATTCTATTGCTTTTGGATGAAATGTTCTGTATACATCTATCATGTCAGTCTGGTCTAATGTGTTGTTTAAGGCCAATGTCACCTATTGACTTTCTGCCTGGTTGATCTATCCATTTACATAAGCGGGGTGTTAAAATCTTCTACTATTATTGTGTGTTACTGTCAATTTCTCCCTTTATGTCCGTTAGTATTTTTATTTATGCCCTTAGGTGCTTCTGTGTTGAGTACATATGCAGCTAACTGTTAAATATTCTTATTGGATCGATCCCTATATCATTCAGAATGCCCTTCTTTGTTTCTTATTACAGTGTCTCTCTATTTCATCTGTTTTGTCTGATTTAAGTACGGCTACTCCAGCTTTCTGTTTCCATTTCCATGGATTACCTTTTTTAATTCTCTCACTTCCAGTCTGTGTGTGACTTTAGAGCTAAAGCATCTTATAGACAGCATTACACATGGGTTTAGTGGTTTTATCCATTCAGCCACCCTCTTCTTTTGACTGGAACATTTAATTCAATTCTTTAGGCTGCAGCCAGCACACTAAGCATGGCCAAGAGGAGCTACCCCATGTCCGAGGTCAGGGGCAGAAGCCGGGAGGACCCCATGCCAAAAGGGCAGTGGCCAAGAGGAGTTATCCCATGTCCGAGGTCAGGGGCAGCAGGTGAGAGTGCCAGGCTCTGATGGCACAGGAATGGACGAGAGGAGCTACCTGTGTCCAAGGCCAGGGGCGGCGGCCAGGAGGAGCCACCCCGCATCCGAGGCCAGAGGAGGTGGCCGGGAGGAGCAACCCCACGCCTGAGGCCAGGGGCGGTGGCCAAGAAGCAGTGGCTGCAAAGGTGCCAGTGGCCTAGAGGAGTTATCCCACGTTGAAGGTCAGGAAGGGAGGCGGTGAGGAGATACCTTTCATCCAAGGTAAGGAGCAGCGGCTGTGCTTTGCTGGAGCAGCCGTGAGGAGATATCCCACACCCAAGGTAAGAGAAACCCAAGTAAGATGGTAAGTGTTGCAAGAGGGCATCAGAGGGCAGACACACTGAAACCATACTCACAGAAAACTAGTCAATCTAATCACACTAGGACCACAGCCTTGTCTAACTCAATGAAACCAAGCCATGTCTGCAGGGCAACCCAAGACAGGCGGGTCATGGTGGAGAGGCCTGACAGAATGTGGTCCACTGGAGAAGGGAATGGCAAACCACTTCAGTGTTCTTGCCTTGAGAACCCAATGAACAGTCAAAATGATAGGATACTGAAAGAGGAACTCCCCAGCTCAGTAGGTGCCCAATACGCTACTGGAGATCAGTGGAGAAATAACTCCAGAAAAAATGAAGGGATGGACCTAAAGCAAAAACAATACCCAGCTGTGGATGTGACTGGTGATAGAAGCAAGGTCTGATGCTGTAAAGAGCAATATTGCAAAGGAACCTGGAATGTCAGGTCCATGAATCAAGGCAAATTGGAAGTGGTTAAACAGGACATGGCAAGAATGAACGTTGACATTCTAAAAATCAGTGAACTAAAATGGACTGGAATGGGTGAATTTAACTCAGATGACCATTATATCTACTACTGCAGGCAGGAATCCTTCAGAAAAAATGGAGTAGCCATCATGGTCAACAAGAGAGTCTGAAATGCAGTACTTGGATGCAATCTCAAAAATGACAGAATGATCTCTGTTCCTTTCCAAGGCAAATGATTCAATATCACAGTAATCCAAGTTTATGCCCCAACCAGTAATGCTGAAGAAGCTGAAGTTGAATGGTACTATGAAGACCTACAAGGCCTTTTAGAACTAACACCCAAAAAAGATGTCCTTTTCATTATAGGGGACTGGAATGCAAAAGTAGGAAGTCAAGAAACACCTGGCTGCTGCTGCTGCTGCTGCTAAGTCGCTTCAGTCGTGTCCGACTCTGTGTGACCCCATAAGCAGCAGCCCACCAGGCTCCTCTGTCCCTGGGATTCTCTAGGCAGGAACACTGGAATGGGTTGCCATTTCCTTCTCCAATGCATGAAAGTGAAAAGTGAAAGTAAAGTCGCTCAGTCGTGTCCAATTCTTCGCAACCCCATGGACTGCAACTACCAGGTTTCCCAGTCCATGGGATTTTCCAGGCAAGAGTACTGGAGTGGGTCACAATGGAGTAACAGGCAAATTTGGCCTTGGAATGCAGAATGAAGCAGGGCAAAGACTAATAGAGTTTTGCCAAGAAAATGCACTGGTCATAGCTAACACCCTCTTCCAACAACACAAGAGAAGACTATACACATGGACATCACCGTATGGTCAATACCAAAATCAGACTGATTAAATTCTTTGCAGCCAAAGATGGAGAAGCTCTATACAGTCAACAAAAACAAGACCAGGAGCTGACTGTGGCTCAGATTAGGAACTCCTTATTACCAAATTCAGACTGAAATTGAAGAATTTAGGCAACACCACTAGACCATCCAGGTATGACCCTTATGATTATACAGTGGAAGTGAGAGATAGATTTAAGAGACTAGATCTGATACATAGAGTGCCTGATGAACTATGGAATGAGGTTCGTGACACTGTACAGGAG
>SJYQ01002855.1:9864-20638 GCA_006410935.1 Redunca redunca
AAGCAACTGCTCATTAACTAATTTCAACTTGAAAATTTTGCAGTTAAAGATTGAGAGCAAAATAAAAGATTGAGAGCAGATGTTGGATAATTTTAGTGATTTAACATTGAAACAATTTTCTACTACATGAGTTAAATTGAAACAATTTTCTTCCACATGAGTTAAATTGAAGAATACCACAAAGCTTCAGGATGAGTTGTTAAAAAACTGTTGCAATTTGCAATTGTTTATGTGATACAAGATTGTTTTTATATGATGCAATCCAAAATAAAACACAGTAATTAGATGTTAAAGCTGATATAAGCAGTTCCTAGTTACATGTGTGATCTCTGCAGTGCGTGCATGCATGCTAAGTCACTTTAGTCATGTCTGACTCTTTGTGATCTGATGGACTGTAACCCACCAGGCTCCTCTGTCCATGGAATTCTAAAGTCAAGAATCCTGGAGTGGGTTGCCATGCCCCCCTCCAGGAGATCTTCCCCACCTAGGGATTGAACTCCCATCTCTTATGTCTCCTACATTGGCAAATAGGTTCTTTACCTCTAGCACCACAATCTCTACTTACAAAAATTTGTGTTGAAGATAACCTTAATATTCTCATTGATTGACTTTACATATTAAAACTTAAGAAAAATGCTTACATATAAATTATGTTTTCATGCATTTGTTGCTTATGGTCCTATGTTAATATTCATCTGGAAGAAAAAGTTCATCTGCTTAAAGTGTTTGAAAAGTAGGTTCTAAATGTCCTATTTAAGTATTACTGTAAGAATTCACCTCTAATTTTCTCATTTAAAATATGGGTGATCATAATACTTAACTGCCAGAGTTGTTGTAAGATAATATGTGAAATGTTTACAGATAATTTATGAAGCAAAATTTAAGCACTCAGCACAGTGTCTATCCTGAAATAATCATGCTATAAATTTTGCTATTTTTATTACTCAAGGAGATACCCTCTTTGTGAATGAAAGAAAAAAATTCCTTGGGAGCACACTGGATTGTCCAGGAATTTCTGGCCTCCATATCACAGCTTAGCTGCTAATATTTCTTAACTTGGATTCTGTGATAGCTCCTTTTGAAAATCTGACAGAGACTATACACTTGTTCCCACTAATGTAAATTTTTTATTTTCCCAGTCATCACAGATTTCTTATATGATAAAGTCTATTCAGAATCCAGATTAAGGCTGTTTTCTCAGGGATGCTTAAAGACATCAATAAACTAAACCCATGAAATTTTCTCTCAGGTATCTATCTATCTATCTATCTCTCCATATAGATGTATTATCTATAGATAAAACAATTACAACAACTGTAGGAGTTTAGGATTCACCTTATTGATGTGTCATTTTGTTGTTTGTAAAGAACATTATTATGGCCACTAAAGTGGCTCCTCATGGATCCAGGTTGAGTTTGGCATGGTCCCTGGCCTTAGAATGGAGAAGATAGCTGTAAAAAAAAAAAAAAAAACTGACTTCCTTCTCTTTCATAATAAGCCTGTCATTTTCAAATATGCTTTCCTCAAGCTAAGAACTGATTTTCATAAAAATAGAAACATGTATCATTGATAAAAGCTAAGGAAATAATGCAATGATGAGCTGAAGTGCTATAATTTAGATGACTAATTTCTTCTCACCAAAATTATAAATTTAGTTAAGTGGGCCACAGGGAATGTAACTCACTCCTTTTATATTTTGAATATTTTTAAAAGGTTTCTTTTTCTTTTTTGGATTAAAAGCAAAAGAATTCCCCCTTTCCTTTCTTTTAAAGAAATAAAAGATGTGGCTGATTAGGGTTACAGTACATCGGTTAGTGTCTCTGTTCTCTTCATAATAGATCATATGTCAAAACTTCTCTCTTTAGAATAACAAAAATGACCTTTTGGTGCCATAAGCTCTGGCTGACCTTTTAGTAGCCATAACAGTGGCAGAGAAACAATAAAGATACATCAAGCAAGAGTTCCTTCTTGCCACTGGGGTACTCAGGGCATGAACCAGAATGCTATATGGAATTTGCGCTCCTAAATTGGTAAGTAAAAATTAACAAAAGAACTTTCTATTATGAGAATCAACTTCATGACCTTAAAGTGGTATTTAAGTATTTCAGTTAACGTAAAGTTTACAGCAGTCTGCACTTTAGAGAAAGTGCCATTTTCAGAAAATACTTTAGTGAGTGATATAAATATCAACACCGTGAAAGCTACATCTATAACTTAATGTAAATTTATTAATGGAAAATATAGTTTAAACATAAGGGTAATGTGACTTAATTTAGAAAAATTTAATAGAGAATAATCGTTTTTTATTGTACTTATTCCCATTAATTAAAATGTTAACATCAGCTTGTCACAGAGAAACTCTTTCTTTTCAAAGGACTTGGAACCACACACTGGCTGATGTTTGAAATCCTGTATCTATATGATTTATCTGTAGGGCACCATTTGAACATTTATTATCATTGCTGTCCAGAAGTTCTAATTTTGTTTATGTTTTTATTGAAGTGTGGAATCGCAATTATGAATTTATATAAACCCAAGCTCAGTACTTAAATAAGATGAAAGACCTGTAATACTTCAGTACATTCCAGTGTGTGCAAATTGGAATTCTGGTTACAATGAAGCGCCAGCTTCTAGTTAAGTTGTTTTGGGGGCAGGAAGCGGAGAGGAAGGAGGATGAGTTCATGCAAAGAACTGGGTCTGTGTAAGGGAATTAGGCTTGTTCAAGAACAATGAGTTCAGCTTTCAAATAAGGCTTTAGTAACCTCTTGTTTGCATGGTTATTTGCTTGTTGATACACATCTCTGATCATTTTCCTCTTGGTTAGTTTTGCTATAACTTTTTAATTTTTAAAAAAGATTATCTGGGTTTAAAAAATAACCAATCTTAAAGTGAATAGCAAAATAATGTGGAGTCTCTCTTAAAAATAATGGAATAATTCTTCAATTCTCTCTTGAATATTAAGGCTTCCCTAAGTGGCTCAGATCTGAAGGAGAGCATGGCAACCTCCTCCAGTATCCTTGCCTGGAGAATCCCCGTGAACAGAGGAGCCTGGCGGGCTACAGTCCATAGGGTAACAAATAGTTGGACATGACTGAGCAACTAAGCACAGTGGCTCAGATGGCAAAGAATCTGTCTGCAATGCAGCAGACTTGGGTTCAATTCCTGGGTTGGGAAGAACCCATGGAGAAGGGAAGGGCAACCCACTCCAGTATTCTTGTCTGGAAAATTCCATGGACAGAGGAACCTGGTAGACTACAGTCCATAGGATCACAAAGAGTTGGACACCACTAGGCAACCAACACTTTCACTTTCTCTTGAATGTTATTTGTATTTAAAGAAGCTTTTAAGGCAATATGTTCTTATTCATAGATATTTCCTCATACACTTGAAATTTGGTTTTAAGTTTATAGTAATTTTCATTATGAAACTTCTTGTAAATAACTCTTGGCTTCATTCATTTATTCAAAGGGCGTTCTGTTAAATATCTACCATGCACTAGGCTCTGTGTTCTAAGCTTTCAGAAACAAAAATGAGTTTTAAAAAGAAAAGTGCTCAGAAAGAACAAATCTTGTTGAATTTTTGTTGCATCTTTGTTACATCTTTGTTTCCTCTCCAGTTCAGCTACCTCATGTTAAAACAACCAGTGGAGCTCATACCACACACACACACACACACACACAAAGTATTCTTTCAAACACATCATCTGTGAGAGGGTAATGGGGAATGAGAAAGAAAACAGTGTAAAGCAGTATATTCCACAGTTTTGAATAGAAACAACTTTAAAGGTGTCACTAGTCTTCCCTGTCAGACTGCCTTTTCTTGCTATTACCATTTTTCTTCTTCACTTGTCTTCCTTTCGAGGTCTTGGGGAGATGACCTCTCGCAAGCAGCAGCCTTTTCTCCAGTCCTTAGTCTACATGTGGACGTTTCTAAAGAACTTGTTGCTTTTATCACTCACCCATTTGATATATGATATCAAGAATTGTCTTTATTTAGTATTTGTCCTAAGTTTTCGATTATGGTTAATTCTGCAAGGAAGTAGCCTTTTCTTCTGGGGTTTTGCATTCCCCATGAAGTGCCCTAAGCATATGGACAACTTAGGAAGTGATCAGGATGACAGTTTTTTATTATATGGAGCCAAATGCATTGGGTGTCCTAGGTGGTGCTAGTGGTAAAGAACCCGTGTGCCAATGCAGGAGGCATAAGAGATACGAGTTCAGTCCCTGGGTTGGGAAGATCTCTTGGAGGAAGGCATGGCAATCGACTCCAGTATTCTTGCCCGGAGAATTCCATAGCGAGAGGAGCCTGGCAGGCTACAGTCCATAGGATCGCAGAGGCAGCATGCACACACGCAGACAAATACATCACCTCATTTATTGCTGACTATTAACAAGTATTATGTTATCCTAATGAGTAATACACATGATCATTAGAGGGAGTGCAATTAGTAAATATCAAAATCTCAGGAAGTCTCAAGTGACAAAAATAATGATAGATTTTGCCTTTCAGGAATCATTGAAGGAATGACACAGGGAGTAAAGTAATAAATTGCTGGATAAGAAATTTTAAGTGGCATTCAAATTAGAAACTTTTCTTCCTACAATTATTTAGGCAGGCTTCAGAAACCCATCTTGCTACAGTTGCAGAAGTCCCAAGTTATGTCCTGCTAATCTGTTTTCCAAATGGTAACCCCTTTAAGGCAGAAATCTGAGACTCATGCTTCTGCTTAAAAATCATTTTTTGACCCACCTTGAACTCACTATGAAGCCAAAACTCCTTAATATACCATATACAAGACAATTCATAATTATTTCCTGACCAACTTTAGGTTTCATTTCAGTATTTTTTCTCCATAATGAATTATTAGCTCCCTGTAAGATCGTGTATCTTTTCTTTTGGGCCTTTATAAGTGGTACTTTCTTTTGGAATAGCCTTCCTTTTTTCTTTCTTTGGATAGATAATTCCTTAGGTCTTTTGGGAAGCCTTCCCTTCCTTGCTACTAGTTGCCCTCTGTATCCTCACAGTACCCTGTGCAAAAAATATGCTCAGTATGACTCAGTTACCCAACTTCAGGGTTATGAATGAAATTTTAATCTATTCAAATTGTACTGTGGGAAGCCACCCACCTAGAATAAAGTGTCAATTTATTGAGGTCAGGTCTGTGTCATAGTTCTCACCTACTGCATCCCTTTAATCTTGTTTTTAGCTTCCATACCACCTATCCTGAGATCAGGCTTCCTAGGTGGCTCAGTGGTAAAGAATCCACCCTTCAATGCAGGAGCTGCAGGAAATACAAGTTCAGTCCCTGGGTTGGGAATATTTTCTGGAGGGGGAAATGGCAACCCACTCTAGTATTCTTGCTGGGATAAGCCCACAAACAGAAGGACCCTGGCCAGCTACAGCCCATGCCTTCACAAAGAGTCAGACATGACTGAGCATGCACACATATGCACAAGTACCCTGAGATCAGTGTTCCTAGAAGAAGGTCTTAGGGTGCCGTATAGGTGTACTTATAAAACTTGAGGACTGTCTGAACTGGCCCTATGAACTCAGAGTTGCTAGTCATGGGGTCTGGATATCTTGTTTCTTAAGAATGTTTCTCAGGATATTTCTTTGCCACTTAGAGTTTGCTAACCATATCAAACTCCTTGAAGGTACCAACTGTGTCCTAGTTGCCTTGCTATCCCCAAAACATATTCTGGAATGCAGAAGTATTTAGTATATTTTAAGTGAATATGTATTCTAACTATGGAAATAGCCATGTGTTTTGCAACCTTTCTATAATTGCTTGTTAGTTACCAGAGATTTTCTTTGTCAGTTCTTTGAGATTTTCTACATATATGGTCGTGGCATCTGGGAACATAGTTTTATTTCTTCCATCCCAGTCTGTGTACATTATTTGTCATGTTACCTTGGCTAGGACTTTCAGTGTAATGTTGAATAGAAGTAGTTAGAGGGGAAATCCTTGCCTCAATCTTAGGGTGAAGCATCTCATTTTTCATCATTAAGTATGATGGTAACTGTATGTTGGTTTCTCATAGATAATCTTTATCAAGCTAAGAAAATTTTCCTCTATTCTTGGTTTGCTGAGTTTTTTTTTTAAAAATCCTGAATGAGTGTTGAATTATGTCAAATGCTTTTTATGCTTCTGCCAATAGGATTGCATGATTTTTGTTCCTTAGAACGTTGGTGTGGAGGATTACATTAAGTTATTTTGGTTGTTGTATCAGTTTTGTATGCATAATGTATACCCCATTTGGTCTTGGTGTGTAATTACTTTTACACATTGTTGAATTCAATTTGCTAATATTTTCTTAAGGATTTTTTATGTCCATATTCATAAGGCATATGCATCTGTAGTCTTCATTTCTTTTAATGTCTTCACTTGATTTTGGTATTAGCATAATACTGGTCTCAGAATGATTTAGGAAATATTTCATCTGCTTCTATTTTCTGGAACAGATTGTACAGAACTGACATCATTATTCCACTAATATTTGGTCAAATTCACCAGTGAACTAATCTGTGCATGATGCTTTCTTTGTCAAGGTTATTAACTATTGATTCACTTTTATTAAAAGATATAGACTTATTCAGATTACCTATTTTTTCCTTGTGCAAATTTTGATAAATTGTGTCTGTCAGGGAATTGGTATATTTCATTTAGGTTTTCAAATTTATAACCATGAAGTTATTGGTAATATTCCTTTACTATCCTTTTAAAGGGCTTCCCTGGTGGCTCAGATGGTAAAGAATCTACCTGCAATGTAGGAGACCTGAGTTCAGTTCCTGGGTCAGGGAAGATTCCCTGGGTCAGGGAGGATCCCCTACAGAAGGGTATGGTTAACCAACCCAGTATTCTTGCCTGAAGAATTCCATGGACAGAAGAGCCTGGAGAGCTACAGTCCATGGGGTCGCAAAGAATTGGACATAACTCAGTGACTAACATACACACATAATTTTAACATCCATGGGATCGGTAATAATGACACCTTTATAGTTTCTGATATTTGCAATTTGTCTTCTCTTTTCCTTGGTTAGCTTGGCTATGATTTTATCAGTTTTCTTTAAGAAAAACTAGCTTTTGGTTTCATTGATTTTCTATAATTGATTTCCTTTCTTCAATTTCACTGATTCCTGTCAATTTTAATTATTTATTTTCTTCTGTTTACTTTGTTTTAATTTACTCTTTTTCCCTAGCTTATTAAGATAGATGCTATAATTCTCACTTTCACAAAATTTGATAAGCAGTTTTTTATTTACCTAAAAAAATATTTTAACATTTTAAGATATTACCTCAGTTCAGTTCAGTCGCTCAGTCGTGTCCAACTCCTTGCGACCCCATGAATCGCAGCACACCAGGCCTCCCTGTCCATCACCAACTCGCGGAGTTCACTCAGACTCATGTCCATCGAGTCAGTGATGCCATCCAGCCATCTCATCCTCTGTCGTCCCCTTCTCCTCCTGCCCCCAATCCCTCCCAGCATCAGAGTCTTTTCCAATGAGTCAACTTCGCATGAGGTGGCCAAAGTACTGGAGTTTCAGCTTTAGCATCATTCCTTCCAAAGAAATCCCAGGGCTGATCTCCTTCAGAATGGACTGGTTGGATCTCCTTGCAGTCCAAGGGACGCTAAAGAGTCTTCTCCAACACCACAGTTCAAAAGCATCAATTCTTCGGCGCTCAGCCTTCTTCACAGTCCAACTCTCACATCCATACATAACCACTGGAAAAACCATAGCCTTGACTAGATGGACCTTTGTTGGCAAAGTAATGTCTCTGCTTTTAAATATGCTATCTAAAAATATTTTAATATTTATTTGCCTAAAAATAGTTTAACATTTCTGTTCAGCCTTCGTTTCTCCATGTATCACTCAGAAGTGTGATATTTAATCTCATAATTTTTGGGGATCTTCCAGCTATCTTTTTGCTATTGATTTCTACCTTAATTTCATTGTGGTCTGAAAGTAAATATTGTATGATTTCTAGTCTTTGAAATTTGTTAAGATGTGCATTATGGCCTGGAATATAGTCTTTCTTAGTAAATGTTCATTATGAATTTGAGAAGAATGTGTATTCTACTATTATTGGATGGAGAATCCTGAATATTCATTGGAAAGACTGATGCTGAAACTGAAGCTCCAATACTTTGGCCACCTGATGGAAAGAGCTGACTCATTAGAAAAGACTCTGATGCTGGGAAAGATTGAAGGCAGGAGGAGAAGGGGATGACAGAGGATGAAATGGTTGGATGGCATCACTGACTCAATGGACATGAGTTTGAACAACCTCTGGGAGATGGTGAAGAACAGGGAAGCCTGGCATGCTTCAGTCCATGGGGTTGAAAAGAGTCAGACATGACTGAGCAACTGAACAACAGTTCTATAACTGTCATTTAGATCCAGCTGATTGATGATGCTGTTCCATTCAACTAAATCCTTACTGATTTTCTGCCTGCTGGATTTGTCAATTACTGATTGAATAGTGTCGAAGTCTCCAACTATATAAGGGAATCTGACTATTTCTCTTCTCACTTCTATAAGCTTTTGCCTCATGTATTTTGATGTCCTCTTCTTAGGTGCTTACTTATTAAGCATCATGATGTCTTCTTGGGGAACTGACCTCTTTATCACAGATAATTTTCCCTTTTCTAAATTCTACATTGTCAAAAATATTATAGCGATTCCAACTTTCTTTTGATTAGCATTGATCCACCTTTCTTTTGATTAATGTGATCTATCTTTGTCTATTGCTCTACTTATAATCTTTCTTTGTCTTTATATTTAAAGTAAGTTTCTTGTAGATGACATGTTACTCTTGTTTTTATCCACTGTGAAAATCTCTATCTTTTAATTGGTATATTTAGACAATTCATATAATTGAATTAATATCTACCATATTTCAAATTGTTTTCTCTTCGTTGTCTTGTTTTTCTTTTGTCTTTCACGCTTTTTCCCCCATCATCTCTGGTTTTAATTATTTGAGATAATTCCATTATCTCTCTTCTATTATCAAATAAATTGTGCTTCCTTTTAAGACTTCTTTGAATTGTTGCTTTTGAGTTTTCCATATACATTTGTAACTAATCTAAGTCCACTTTGAACTAACAGTATGCCACTTCATGAGCAGTGCTGCTGTTCCCATTTCCTTCCTTTCATCCTTTGTTACATTACTGTCCTTTCATTCATCATAGTTATAATAAATCAGTAAATTGTTGCTATTATTATTTTGATCAAACCATATTAATTAGATCAAATGAGTAAGTGCTATCAAAGATTAATTTTATCTTCATTTATCCTTTCTGTGATGCTCTTTCTTTAGGTAGTTTTGAATTTCTTATCTATATCATTTTCCTTCTCTCTGGGAAAAAACCTTTCTTTCAAGGCAGCTCTACTACTGACAAATTTCCTCAATTACTGTTTGCCTGATAAATAATAATTTATTTCTCTTTCATTTCTGGAGAATAATTTCTTCGGATTTCTAGGCTGGAATAATAATTTCTAGGTTGGAAAATTTTTACCTTTAAGATTTTAAATATTCTGTCCACTCTCCTCTTGCTTGCATGGTTTCTGAAAAAAAGATATGATTTTTATTCTTGGTAATGTTTTCCCCTCCTTTCACTTTTTTTCAAGATTTCTCTTTGTCTTTAATTTTCTACATAGCATATGATGATATACCTAGATGTAGAAATTTGGTTATTTTTTCTGCTTGGTGTCCTCTGAACTTCCCGGATCTATGCTTTCATGCCTGTCATTAATTTTGAAGCATTCTCAGCCATTTCTTATTTCAAATATTTAAAATATTTCTGTTCTCCTTTCTCTTCCCCATTTGGTGTTCCCATTATGCATGTATTAGGACTTACATAGTTGTGCCACACTTCAAGGGTATTGAATTATCTATCAATATATCTTCAAGGTCACTGATTCTTACCTTAAACATGTACATTTTACTAGTGAGTCCATCAAAGTTATTCATTTTTGTTGCAGTGCTTTTGATTTGCATCATTTTCTTTTGATTCTTTTAGTTTCCATCTTTCTGCTTACATTACCCATGTCTTTTTGCATGTTGTCCACTTTTCCCATTAGCTTTCTTGGCATATTAAGCATAGTTATTTTAAAATTCCTGGTGATAATTCCAAAGTATCTACTTTATCTGAATCTGATGCTTGTTTTGTATTTTATGACTTTATTTTTTGCCTTTAAGCATGCATTGTAATATTTTGTCCTAAGCCAGACATAATAAGTTGAGTGAAAGAAACTGATGTAGATAAGCCTTTGGTATGAGGTTTTATGTTTATCTGGCTAGGAATTAGACTGTATATACTGTTTGCTGTACTTTGGTTTCAGATTTGAAAATTTTCTCTAGCATCATTGCTTTGGTCTTTTTTCTTGACTTTGATTTTTCTAGAGACCTCTTGTCTTAGGATTGGAGACCTGCAGTTCTTTGAGCTGTAAACCCCTGTTACTACACTAGAGCTGCACTGATGTAGTCAAATTCATAGAAATAAAATGTAGATTAGCACTTACTTGATGCTGACCTGAGAGGAGTTGAGGAGTGATGACTAATGGGATAGGAGTTTTGAAGAGGTGATTAAAATGATCTGAAATTAGAGGTGATGATTGTACAACTTTATGAATGTACTAATAATAAATGAATTGTATACCCTAAAAGGGTGAATTTTATGCTAAATTTATGCTATTTATCTCAATAAAGTTGTTTAACAAAGACCCATAAAAAAGAAAGCATGGATAAACATACTAGGTGACGATAAGGGAA
>SJYQ01002855.1:28710-42075 GCA_006410935.1 Redunca redunca
GAGGGAAGGGGGATCAGGATGGGGAACACGTGTATACCTGTGGCAGATTCATGTTGATGTATGGTAAAACCAAAACAATATTGTAAAGTAATTAACCTCCAATTAAAATAAATAAATTTATATATAAAAAAGAAAAAGTTCAAAAAAAAAACTTAAAAAAAAACAAACAAAAAAAGGAACATATAAAAGATGTAACGAGCATAGCCTCTTGTGTGATGTATAGCATTATGATCAAGATTTCCTAGCAAGTTTGCACTTTCATGTGCCTTAATCCATACTTACTGGATCTAGTCCCTTCTTTCTGCACACATTTATGAACTTGACAAGGTGGCTTCATTATGNATCTAGTCCCTTCTTTCTGCACACACTTATGAACTTGACAAGGTGGCTTCATTATGATCTTGTTTAAATGAAGTCTGCGAAGGCATGGGATGGGACTGCAACCTGTTTAGACTTAGAACTATTAGAATGGTGTCAAAAATGTGTCCCTTGTTGTAAACTGCATTTTAGTAGTTCTTACTGTGAAAATTTTCTCTCCTGATGAATACCTTCCTTACCTATAAGTAAAAGAGATTACACAATTACACAACTGTGAGAATATGTTTTCTGTTGGTAATGAAAGTAGTTGAAGCCTAGAGAGAATGCCAGTGAAATTAGAGTTCATATCTGGGGTTCACAGTGTCAGTTCAGTTTAGTTCAGTTGCTCAGATATGTCCAACTCTTTGTGACCCCATCGACTACAGCATGGCAGGCTTCCCTGTCCATCACCAACCCCCGGAGTTTACTCAAACTCATGTCCATTGAGCTGGTGATGCCATCCAACAATCTCATCCTTCTCCTCCTGCCTTCAATCTCTCCCAGCATTGGGGTCTTTTCCAGTGAGTCAGTTCTTTGCATCAGGTGGCCAAAGTATTGGAGTTTCAGCTTCAGCATCAGTCCTTCCAATGAATATTCAGGACTGATTTCCTTTAGGATGGACTGGTTGGATCTCCTTGCAGTCCAAGGGACTCTCAAGAGTCTTCTCCAACATCACAATTCAAAAGCTTCAATTCTTTGGCGCTCAGCTTTCTTTATAGTCCAACTCTCACATCCATACATGACTACTGGAAAAACCATAGCTTTGCCTAGATGGACCTTTGTTGGCAAAGTAACGTCTCTGCTTTTTAATATGCTATCTAGGTTGTTCATAGTTTTCTTCCAAGGAGCAAGCATCTTTTAGTTTCATGGCTGGAGTCACCATCTGCAGTGATTTTGGAGCCCCCAAGATAAAGTCAGCCACTGGTTCCCCATCTATTTGCCATGAAGTCACAGTGTCATCAAGAACTAAATGAGCAAGCTCCAATCCAACTGTCGCTGCTTGAAGTCAGTGATAAATAACTCCTTTTTGTGTAGTAGACATTTCTTGAAGTCTTATATTTCTAAGCTCTATTGAGTTTTTTCCTTCCTAGATATACCAGGGCTGTACACAGATAATTTATACCTTACTATTTTCCACTGGCACAGATGATTTATACCTTGAAGTGAAGTGAAAGTCATTCAAGTCGTGTCTGATTCTTTGAGACCCCATGGACTGTAGCCTGCCAGGCTCCTCTGTCCCAGGCAAGAATACTGGAGTGGGGTAGCCTTTCCCTTCTCCAGGGGATCTTCCCAACCCACTGGTCGAAATGAATTCTGCACTGCAGGCAGATTCTTTAACATCTGAGTAGCCAAGGAAGCCCAAATTTATACCTTAGTATTATTCGTTTCAGAAGCATGGGGCACTTAACCAAGGACTCTGCTGATAGAACAAAATTTAAAGATGGCCTTTTTAGTGGACTTCTGTGCTTTCCTGGTCTAACCAAGGATAGACTCTATTCCCCACAGCCCAGCTGTGAGAGCATTTATTTGCCACAGTGCAGCTCAAATGTTTTAATTTATAGCTCCCACTTTGACTAATTCCACACACAATTTTAGCAATTATCTTTACCATCATCTTTGCTCGCTCCCTTTTATTATTTCCATGTTTGCCCACCATTAGATTGTAAATTCTTTTGAGGGCAATGAAGCTTTTTTCTTCCTCTTGCTTCCCTTGTTAATATGATTTCATCTACTGTTCAATTAGTAAATATTACTAGGAGACCTCTACAACACTAGTTTGTAAGGTGAAATAATTCAGTTTCCTCCCTATAAAACTGTTAATACAAAAGACAGTTTTAAGCCTGGACCACCCAGTACAGTTAACTCATTCATTATTAATCACCTAGTGAACCCCAAAGTCAGGCCAGTGAATTATTTGAGCCCAGGGTAAATTTTATATTATGGTTTCTCCGTGATGTCCTGTGACAGAGATATGTTTATTAATTGACAATACTCCTTATAGCTTTACTAAGCACTAAAATGAGCTTACTTTGAATTTTAGGGATGATTTTTCCTACCTCAAGCAGTAAAATAAATTTGTTTTACTTATATCATGAAAGAAAAAAAAATGCAGTCTCTGAAAAGATTAGCTCTTTGGGGATTGCAGTATTTCGATTAATGACACTCTTTAAATCTCTTAAATCCTGCTTTTTTTTCCTCTCAAAATTCTATTATCATAAATTTATTCTCTTCTGTTAGTACAAGTCTAAACTAGCAAAGTGAGCAGGCAAATGGAGCTAATTATTCAGATAATTGAAGTGAAATACTTTTTCCTCATTACTGTGTATTTCAGATAAAATCTTTTTTAAAAAATCTGAATATATATAGAATTACTCCAGTTTCCTGCCAATAATATAGGTAGTGAGATCATATTATCTAAGTTTCTGACTCTTATAAACTTTCCAACTTTGATCTTGGTCTATGTAGGTAAATAACTCCATTAGCAAGGCGAAAATGTGTGTGGAGAATTGAGCTACATGTAAAATGTTAAGCTATTTCAAATTCTAAAAGATGATGCTGTGAAAGTACTGCACTCAATATGCCAGCAAATTTGGAAAATTTGCTGTGGCCACAGGACTGGAAAAGGTCAGTTTTCATTCCAACCTCAAAGAAAGGCAATGCCAAAGAATGCTCAAACTATTGCACAATTGCACTCATCTCACATGCTAGTAAAGTAATGCTCAAAATTCTCCAAGCCAGGCTTCAGCAATACGTGAACCGTGAACTTCCAGATGTGCAAGCTGGCTTTAGAAAAGGCAGAGGAACCAGAGATCAAATTGCCAACATCTGCTGGATCATCGAAAAAACAAGAGAGTTCCAGAAAACCATCTATTTCTGCTTTATTGACTATGCCAAAGTCTTTGACTGTGTGGATCGCAATAAACTGTGGAAAACTCTGGAAAGAGATGGGAATACCAGACCACCTGACCTGCCTCTTGAGAAACCTATATACAGGTCAGGAAGCAACAGTTAGAAATGGACATGGAACAACAGACTGGTTCCAAATAGGAAAAGGAGTACGTCAAGGCTGTATATTGTCACCCTGCTTATTTAACTTATATGCAGAGTACATCATGAGAAATACTGGGATGGAGGAAGCACAAGCTGGAATCAAGATTGCTGGGAGAAATATCAACAACCTCAGATATGCAGATGACCCCACTCTTATGACAGAAAGTGAGGAGGAACTAAAAAGCCTCTTGTTGAAAGTGAAAGAGGAGAGTGAAAAACTTGTCTTAAAGCTCAACATTCAGAAAACTAAGATCCTGGCATCTGGTCCCATCACTTCATAGAAATAGATGGGGAAACAGTGGAAACAGTGACTGACTTTATTTTTGGGGGTTCCAAAATCACTGCAGATGGTGATTGCAGCCATGGAATTAAAAGATGCTTACTCCTTGGAAGGAAAGTTATGACCAACCTAGATAGCATATTAAAAAGCAGAGACATTACTTTGCCAACAAAAGTCTGTCTAGTCAAGGCTATAGTTTTCCAGTGGTCATGTATGAATGTGAGAGTTGGACTGTGAAGAAGGCTGAGCGCCGAAGAATTGATGCTTTTGAACTGTAGTGTTGGTGAAGACTTTTGAGAGTCCATTGGACTGCAAGGAGATCCAACCAGTCCATTCTAAAGGAGATCAGTCCTGAGTGTTTATTGGAAGGACTGATGCTAAAGCTGAAACTCCAATTCTTTGGGCACCTCATGCAAAGTGTTGACTCACTGGAAAAAATCCCTGATGCTGGGAGGGATTGGGGGCAGGAGGAGAATGGGATGACAGAGGATGTGATGGCTGGATAACATCACTGACTCGATGGACATGAGTTTGAGTAAACTCTGGGAGCTGGTGATGGACAGGGAGGCCTGGCATGATGCAATTCATGGGGTCGCGAAGAGTTGGACTCAACTGAGTGACTGAACTGAACTGATAAATAAGACACACATAAATTTCATAACATAGATGAAATAGGCTAGTTCCTTGAAATGTAAGACCTATCACAACTGACTGAATATGAATTGGTTAAGCCACATTTGTATAGCTCTATAACTATCAAGTTATTTGAATTCATAATTTAAAAACTCATGAAAAAGAAATCTCCAGGCCAAGATGATTTCACAAGACAAATCTACCAAATACTTAAAGAAGAATTAACATTAATCACACACATTGTTTTCCAGAATATAGAAAAGGGGAGAGAACACTTCCAGATTCATATTATGAAGCCAGTATTACCCTGATCATGCGGCTGTAAAGGATAGCTTAAAGGAGCTATTCATAGTGATAGCAGTGTCCTTTATCTTGATTTTGATTGTAGTTACAGGAATCTTTACATGTCGTAAAATAGCATAGAACTATACATACAAATTGTTCAAATATTAGTTTCCTTGTTTTGATATTATGTAAAAGTTATATAATCTATAGGGGAAACTGGGTGAATGGATCTTTTACACCATCTTTACAGGTTCCTGTGAAAGTTATTGTTTCAAACTAAACATTAAAAGAAAATCCTAAAACTTAATAAGCTATTTTATATTAAATGGCTTTTATATTGTGAAAAGAAAGCCCTTGGAAAGGGAGAAAATAACAATTGAAACAACTGATAAAAAAAAATTAATCTCCAAAATAAAAAGGCAGCCCAGATAGCTCAATACCAGAAAAATGAACAACCAAATTAAAAAGTGAGCAAAGGACCTAAACAGACATTTCTCCAGAGAAGACATACAGACATCTAATGGACACATGAAGCTCAGCATCACTCAGTATTAGAGAAATGCAAATCAAAACCACAATGAGGTATCATTTCTCAATGGTCAGAATGGCCATCATCAATACAAACACATGCTGAAGAAGGTGTGGAGAAAGGGAATCCTCTTACACTGTTGGTGGGATTGCAAACTGGTACAGCTACTGTGGAGAACAGTGTGGAGATTCCTTAAAAACTGGAAACAGAGCTGCCTAATGACCCAGCAATCCCACTGCTGGTCATACACCCCAAGGTAACCAGAAATGAAAGAGACACATGTAACCCAATGTTCATTGCAGCACTATCTGCAATAGCTAGGACATGGAAGCAACCTAGATATCCATCAGCAGATGAATGGATAGAAGCTGTGGTACATATCCACAATGGACTATTACTCAGCTCTAAAACGGAGCACATTTGAGTCAGCTCTAATGAGGTGGATGAACATGGAGCCTCTTATACAGAGTGAAGTAAGTCAGAAATAGACAGATACTGTATATTAATGCATATCAGTGGAATTTAAAAAGATGGTACCAATGATCCTACAGGCAGGGCAGCAAAGGAAACACAGATGTAAAGAACAAACTTTTGGACTCAGTGGGAGAAGGCGAGGGTGGGATGATTTGAGAGAATAGCACTGAACTACGTACACTATTATATATAAAATAGATGATCAGTGCTGGTTGAACACATAAAGCAGGGCATCCACAGCTGATGCTCTGTGACAACCCAGAGAGATGGGGTGGGGAGGGAGGTGGGATGGGGTTCAGAATGGGGGGGACACATGTACACCTGTATGATTCATGTTGGCAAAAACAACACTATGTTGCAAAGTAATTATTCTCCAATTAAAACAAAATAATTATTAAAAAATAAAATATTAGTATATAAAATAAAATTTGGCTCATTTGTAATATGATTAGGAAACTAGAATTACCTAGGATTGCATGTCTTTGAATCCTGTGAAATATAATGACAACTCTAGGAAGCAGGATGAAAGTAAAACTTGCAAAAGCATTTAACGTGGTGCCTGATTGATTGTATGTGCATACCAAGATATTAAGCAATCTTTAGAGTTTATAAGAACCAGTCTGTTGTTCCATGTCCAGTTAGTTCTAACTGTTGCTTCCTGACCTGCATACAGATTTATCAGGAGGCACCTCAGGTGGTCTGGTACTCCCATCTCTTGAAGAATTTCCCACAGTTTGTTGTGATCCACACAGTCAAAAGCTTTGGAGTAGTCAATAAAGCAGAAGTAATGTTTTCCTGGAACTCTTGCTTTTTCAATGATCCAGTAGATGTTGGCAATTTGATCTCTGGTTACTCTGCCTTTTCTAAATCCAGATTGAACATCTGGAAGTTCATGATTCACGTACTGTTGAAGTCTGGCTTGGAGAATTTTGAGCATTACTTTGCTGGTGTGTGAGATGAGTGCAATTGTGTGGTAGTTTGAACATTCTTTGGCATTGCCTTTCTTTGGGATTGGAATGAAGATTGACCTTTTCCAGTCCTGTGGCCACTGCGGAGTTTTCCAAATTTGTTGACATACTGAGTGCAGCACTTTCACAGCACCATCTTTTAGAATTTGAAACAGCTCAACTGGAATTCCATCACCTCCCCTAGCTTTGTTAGTAGTGATGCTTCCTGAGGCCCAGTTGACTTCACATTCCAGGATGTCTGGCTCTAGATGAGTGATCACACCATCGTGGTTATCTGGGTCATGAATTTCTTTCTTGTTTAGTTCTTCTATGTATACTTGCACCTTTTCTTAATATCTTCTGTTTCTGTTAGGTCCATACCATTTCTGTCCTCTATTATGCCCATTTTTACATGAAATATTCCCTTGGTCTCTCTCATTTTCTTGAAGAGATCTCAAGTCTTTCCCATTCTATTGTTTTCCTCTGTTTCTTTGTGTTGATTACTTAGGAGGGCTTTCTTATCTCTCCTTGCTATTCTTTGGAACTCTACATTCAAATGGCTATATCTTTCCTTTTTTCCTTTGCTGTTAGGTTCTCTTCTTTTCTCAGCTATTTGTAAGGCTTCTTCAGAAAACCATTTTGCCTTTTTCATTTCATTTTATTGGGGATGGTCTTGATCACTGCCTCCTGCACAATGTCACAAACCTCTGTCCAAAGTTCTTCAGGCACTCTGTCTATCAGATCTAATCTCTTGACTCTGTTTGTAACTTCCACTGTTTAATCATAAGGGATTTGATTTAGGTCATACCTGAATAATCTAGTGGTTTTCCCTACTTTCTTCAATTTAGCTCTGAATTTTGGAATAAGGAGTTCATGATCTGAGCCACAGTCAGCTCCTTGTCTTATTTTTTTCTGACTATACAGAGCTTTCCCATCTTTGGCTGCAAAGAATATAATCAGTCTGATTTTGGTATTGACCATCTGGTGATGTCCATGTGTAGAGTCTTCTTTTGTGTTGTTGGAAGAGGATGTTTGCTATGACCAGTGTGTTCTCTTGGCAAAATTCTGTTAGCGTTTTTCCTGCCTCATTTTGTACTCCAAATCAGGAAAGGATTATGTCAAGTCTGTATATTGTCCCCCTGCTCATTTAACTTATATGCAGAGTACATCATGTGGAATGCCGGACTGGATGAAGCACAAGCTGGAATCAAGATTGCCGGGAGAAATATCAGTAACCTTAGGTATGCAGAGGATACCACCTTTATGGCAGAAAGTGAAGAACAACTAAGGCGCCTCTTGATGAAAGTGAAAGAGGAGAGTGAAAAAGTTGGCTGAAAACTCAACATTCAGAAAACTAAGATCATGGCATCTAGTCCCATCACTTCATGGTAAATAGTTGGGGAAACAGTGGAAACAGTGACAGACTTTATTTTCTTGGCCTCTGAAATCACTGCAGATAGTGACTGCAGCCATGAATTTAAAAGACGCATGCTCCTTGGAAGAAAAACTATGACCAACTTTGAAAGCATGTTAAGCAGAGACATTACTTTGCCAACAAAGGTATCTAGACAAAGCTATTGTTTTTCCCAGTAGTCATGTAAGGATGTGAGAGTTGGACTATAAAGGAAGCTGAGCACCAAAGAATTGATGCTTTTGAACTGTGGTGTTGGAAAAGACCCCTGAGAGTCCCTTGGACTGCAGGGACATTAAACTAGTCAATCCTAAAGGAGATCAGTCTTGAGTATTCACTGGAAGGACTGATGCTGAAGCTGAAACTCCAATACTTTGGCCACCTGATGTGAAGAACTGACTCATTTGAAAAGACCCTGATGCTGGGAAAGATTGAAGGCGGTAGGAGAAAGGGACGACAGAGGGTAAAATGGTTGAATGGCATCACCGGGTTGATGAACATGAGTTTGAGTAAGTTCTGGGGGTTGGTGATGGATAGGGAAGCCTGGCATGCTGCAGTCTAACAAAAATAACTCAGGGAATTTACAAAATAAAAAGTAATGGGCAAGGTTTCCCTGGAATATATATGACTGACTTAACTTTCTTGTTAAACTTTGAGTGATATATTCTCTTATCAAAATATTATCCAGTTGTGCTGTCACCTTGCTTTGACCACTGGACACTCCTGAAACTAATCTTCCCCATTGTCTGCTGCTGCTGCTGCTGCTAAGTCGCTTCAGTCGTGTCCAACTCTGTGCGACCCCAGAGACGGCAGCCCACCAGGCTCCCCCGTCCTAGTGTTTCTTAAAATGATGGACATAAACATTTTTATCAATTGTTGTCTACTGTAGGTATTATCTACCTAAAAGTATGTTATTTTCTTATTTCGCTTAAGCTCAGAGCAGCTCCAAGGTATAAGAATGATAATTACACATGTGTGGAAATCTTTGGTAAAGAAATGAAAAGAACTAATAAACATATGGCTAATGAGAGATTTTTTTGCAGGCTAAGTGTGATTTTATTTGTCTGTAGTCTAGAGAAGGGATAATAGTACGTGTAATAGTCCTTATAGGGCTTCCCAAGGCTCTCGTGGTAAAGAAGCTGCCTCCAATGCAGGAGATGCGGGTTCAGTCCCTGGGTGGGGAAGATTGCCTGGAGGAGGAAATGGCACCCCACTCCAGTATTGTTGCCTGGAAAATTCCATGGACAAAGGAGCCTGGTGGGCTATAGTCCATGGGGTTGAAAGAGTAGGACACGACTGAGCAACTGAACACTAAAGGTCCTTAAACAAGGAAAGGCTACGCCTCTGGAACTGGCCAATCTGCAGTTTGTTCCGATACTCCCACAAATTCTTTGGACCAGAGCACACAATTATGCCATCACAGTTTTAGAAAAACTGACATTCTGTTGCAATAACAAACTGATGATATAACATCTTAATGTATTCCTGACATAAAAAATATTATAATGTCATCCATCCTTTCATGCTCAGAAATTTTAAGTGTCAAATGCAATTTTGGTCCAAACATTTTAAACACATGTTGAACTGGAAATCCATAAAAATGTTAAAATTAGAAAAACACCATCTATGTGAATGAAAAATGGAGGTAATACTCTGTACTTCATAAAGAGGAGGATAAGGGGAGGTCCTCTCCTGCACTCATGGAGAAAACCGGTGACAATTACTTGACTGGAAAAGCAAAGGGCATGGAGCCTATAGGTGCCACATTTGAAACCGTCGCCTCTGGAGATTTGAGCAACGAAGGCATCTGAAATTTGGTCTTCCTTTAGGCTAAGCACTGCTGTCAGATCATTTCTTAAGTTTTCTTTCAGAATTATGACTTTTTAAAAAATGGACTGAACTGAGGTTTCATAATATGCACCATTACCTTAATTAAAACAGAAAATCCCAGCGTGTCTCTAGGAACTGCCCTGTTTGACTTCATCTCTTTCATAATCTTAATTACCTTTTTAATTAAAGAATTACCTTAATGATCAGTTTTAAGACAGTTGAAACCTGGTGTTACAGTGCTTAACTTGAACTCGTTAGGAAAAGTCAGGGTCCAAGGTGAGGTTAGACAATGTGGTACATTTTTCTTTCAGGTTTCCAGGTATAATTTTGTTGTTGCATCTCAGGACACATAACATGTACATTGTTCTGTCCCTATCCAATCTACTGATGGCCGCATAGTTGACTAAAGAGAAGTCCCAAGTTAAAGAATATTGCTCCACAAATGTGTGGAAGAAGTTTTTTATCCACTTGCTAAAGATTGAGGCTAAGTTGGTGTTTGTGAAGTGAAAGTCACTCAGTCATGTCCGACTTTTTGTGACCCCATGGGCTATACAGTCTATGGGATTCTCCAGGCCATAATGCTGGAGCGGATAGCCTTTCCCTTCCTCAGGACATCTTCCCAACCCAGGGATCAAACCCAGGTCTCCTGCATCGCAGACTGATTCTTCACCAGCTGAGCCACCAGGGAAGCCCAAGAATGCTGGAGTGGGTAGCCTATCCCTTCAGCTGATCTTCTGGAGCCAGGAATTGAACCAGGGACTTCTACATTGCAGGCAGATTCTTTACCAATTGAGCTATTAAGAAAGCCCATTGCTATCTGAATCATTAATTTTGTCGATTTTAAAAGTGTTCTCTTACCACAAACATAAGCTTGGCATGTGAAGAAGTTTTGTTGTTGCTATTGTTAAAAGCATGATCAAGTGTATACTACTGAAGAAACCTTAAAACTAGATTCTTGAAAATCCAACTACTGCAAATAAAAACTGTATAGAGAGAAATACATGGAAAGATTTACTCAGTATTACAGAGTCAAAAATTCCAAGGGAATTTCTGATTTTTCTAGTAGTGCAAATGTTATTTAGGAAGCAAAGCTATATTGGTTTTTAGAATATAAGCAAAAGACTGTGAGATATTGGAAAAAGCACAAATTGAAAGTCAAGAAAACCAGAATCAAATCTGAGATCTGCTTGTATTAATGGACAAGTCAATCTCTCCTTGTTTCATTTTCCCATTTCATAGACTTGAAATAATACACATTTATGATAAAATATATTGTTAAGTCTCACTACTGAATGGCTCTTGCTTTCACTGGGTAAGAAGGAGGTTTTAAGACTTGTATTTATGCTATATTTTTTTCCTTACTTAAATGTGAATAGTTGTCTTACAACAGCAACAAAAAGTGGGACTATGCCTTAATATAACATCAGGTGTCATCTTCAGCACTGGTCACTGTTAATATATCAATCACCGAAAATTTTCTAAGTTTCAGGCTGCTCTATAGATAAGCTAATACCTGCAAGCCCTCACATGGACCTGTATTTGCACACAGATGCAGCCACCTCTCAAAGTAATGATTTTCTAACAAAGTATTGTTTATATGTTTCATACAAATTGGTTTGAAGTGTTGCTTAGACAATCTTATTATATTTAGGAATAAAAACTTCCATCAAGAAATTGTACAAAAGAAAATGGACACACCAGCTGGGTAAATCTATCATTTGCAGCATGGTGGGGTGCTGGGGGGTACTTTTAATTAGTTGAGTGAATGCAGTTTGCTGAACACAGAAAGCACAGCCTTAGTCATATTAAAATGTGCCTAATTTTCTGTGAAAAAGTCCCATCTGAACAGGCCTGACCACAGTCAATCATACTAAAAGCCACTGGTGCTTAATTTGATTTACCAATATAAAATGCAAATTAGGTTATTAAGTGGAGTGGCAGACTGAGTAGGGCCCCTTTCAAACCATCAAGTTAAATGCAAGCAGACAGCAAACTGGCTGTGCAAAGAAAATTTTAGCATATTCGTTTGATTAGTGCTACAAAAATTTAATTAGGTTGGCTAATTACTTGACAAATTGCTCTACACAAGAGAAAAGGCAGAGGAGTTTTTTTTCCCCCTTTTTCATTGCAAATATCCTGTGTGTCTTTTAGTCCAAATGCTATCTGCCAATTTGCAAAAGCATTATTAAATGAATGGAAGATGGTCCCCAACAATAGTAAATCATATAATGCATATAATTAGACAACACCCACACAACTATATCCATATGTCCATACTCCCTCATGACTAAAAATATTTAACACAGTATTTCCACATAACTACTGTCAAAACAGGTTATTACAAATCAGTCACTTGTTCTGAAGAAAGAAAATATTGTGCACAATATAGAAAAGAGACATTTGTGAAATTTCTACCTCCCAGAGGAGGTTGTTTGGACTATTAAATGAAATAATGGTGACACGCTAAGGTTTATCACCACAGAATGGACCCATCAGGCAAAACACGGCAGATTGAGGCCAACGCTGCAACAGAGTGCAGAAAATTGTCTCCTCGTGATATTCTCATAATTTAAACTATTAACTAATTCCCAGTTAAAATGTACTAGCACAGAACAAATTTCATTTTTTTTTGGAATGCTATATTAGTCTTTGTTTGTCTCTTCATCTTTCCCCAGTCACTACATAAGAAATATCATACTTCAAACACTCATTTTTAGGAAACGCTTGCAAGTTATATAACCACAGAATGAAAGAAGAATTTCAGCCCAAGTCAGTATTTTATTAAGAAATTTAGAATGAACTTGAGTAAAGAAAAATGTCTTTTTCCATTCAAAGGAAAATTTGCTTTCCCTAGAGAATGTACATGTTTATAACAATATTCAAGAAAACAGCACAGGAGATTTCATAAAAGATTTCCAATTATTTTCAGGTACTTTATTTGATTTTCATTGATTTTCTACAGAGTTAGTGAGCCTGCTCTAACTCAATCATCATGATTTTACACATAGATAACCATTTTTCCTGTTCAAGTGGAAAAAATAGGTATCATATTTTATAAACATAAGGCTTAGGAGTTAGTAAAGTAACTAGATACTATATTTAATCTGTTCTAAAGTAACATCTTAGAAAACCACGAACGACAAGAAATTAATTTTGTAATTACCATATTTTGAGTTTAGAACATAAATATAATTGCATTGCACAGTGTAGCTGCAGCAAGCCTATTATTTTATGTAACACCTTTATTGTTACTACCATTTTACCCTCACTTAACACGTTTACTCTTTAGATTTACAATTATCGCCAAAGGAAGTATAGATTACCTGTAGGATATGGATTATGTAGACAATGTTTCTAATATAGAATAAAGTTCTGGGATAAAGTTGTGTCCTCCAGAGCAATCATCTGACCATAAGTTGATGACATTACATTTATAAATTACAAGGGTGTCATTTTTGATAAAGCCTCCATCTTCATATGTGAAGGTAGATTCTACAAAACATTAAGATAGAAAGCATAAAATTTAGTGGCAGATCAATTTTTGTAATAATCCTTGAGGTTTTTTAAT
>SJYQ01002855.1:42112-53100 GCA_006410935.1 Redunca redunca
TCTTTCCGTAAGCCAAGAGTAGTTTTTCAACACATATTTTTTGATCTGATTTTATCTATGTCTGTATATACACATTATATGTGATGTTGATGAATAATGATGTTGATGTTTGTGAATAATTTGAGCTTTACGAAGTTACTGTGATTTGCACACATGAAGTTCATATATTTCACAACTCCGTATCAACTATGGTAATTCAGGTTGACAAGAACCTTTGGAAACAATATATCCCCTAAAGTTGTGTAAAGTTGGCGATAGCAGAAGAAACACACAAAAAAGAAGATAGGTTCAGGATTGGATTAGAAAAAAGTGAAGGTTCCATCATATGACACAAATGTTTTGGGGAGGAATACACCAGGGCATAGAGATTTAAAGTCATGGAGTTTAAAATCAACTTTAGTCTATTTAAAGGCTTGCTTTTCTTCCAATACTGCTATGCTGTGAATAAAAAAATAAATCCTGGTTCCACACAGGATATTTTTTTTTCCTCATCAACGTTTAAGAGTTTAAATTTAAGAAGGCTATTTAAGACACAATCTTATCTATGAGTAGCAAAGAGATTCATTTCTGAACACTTTTCTACATGTTATTGATATTCCTGAGTATTCTGCTTCAAATAATTGATAGCTACTAAATAATTTTTCAATAGACATATCAATTCTCTTGAGGTAGAGTTGGATTAATGGTAAAAATTCCAATAATGTTTCAGTTTGAAAATATTTCTTCAGATTTTGCACTAATTGACAAAATAGATGAATCTAGGATATACAGGGTTGTGATTATTAATTCACTACATTTTAGAATACATCGTACAATGAACTGAAAAGTGAAAGTGTTAGTTTCTCAGCCATATCTGACTCTTTGTGACCCCATGGACTGTGGCCCACCAGGCTCCTCTGTCTATAGGATTCTCTAGGCAAGAGTACTGGAGTGGGCAGCCATTCTCTTTTCCAGGGAATCTTCCCAACCTAGGGATCAAACCCAGGTCTCCTTCATTGCAGGCAGATTCTTCGCTGTCTGCCACCAGGGAAGCCCCATACTATGAACTGCATGGTGTTAACTCAATCATTGATATATAATAAATAATAATTCCTTCAATAACACACTCATATTGATAACCTAGAAGAAAAACCTCTTCATTTAAGTTGAAACTTAGGCGAGACAGACCATGCAAAATTTTAGGATTAAAACAGTGACAGTATTTTGGATCAAATCATTTCTTAGTGTCTACTTGTCTTAGTCAAATGCCTTGACTTTGTCAAAGAAAACAAATGACCTGTTATATGGAGATTTCCTGTTACAATGAAGAGAGAGTAGCAAAGAGTTAACAATGTCATCTGAAGGGTCCAGGGAGCACTTCCTCTCCCACTCTGGGAACTTTGTTCATGTAAAGTGAACGTTTGTGTTTTGATGTTTTTCTGTGTTCACAAAGAAGAAGTTCAACCTATAACCTATAGTTTCTTGTTACCATGTACTATGCATATTACCTGTGGTACAAAATACAAATGTAAAAGCTGCCATGTAGCTAGAGTAATAGATGAATATATTTACTAAGTTGAGAAGATATCAGGGAAAAAAATCATTATCTTATCTGGTTATTCACAACCAGAAAAAAAATTCCCTGATATTTAAACATGTAAATAAAAAGAACAATAATTTTGCTTGGCAAAGGCAAAATTTAAGTGTCATGAAAAGACAATACATCTAGGATTAATTTATCTGCATTAAAGAATTTTTAAAAACTCTGATGAGGCAGAAAAATACTATGAAGTAACACAATTCAACTTCAAATATTTGAGGTTTGAAAATTTTTACCCCTTATCACATAAAGTTAGCAAGGATGCTATTTATTATTTATTTGCAGAAGAATTCATAGTTCATTATATGATAAAGGACTATCTCTATCTCAATATTTGTGTAAAATTATACAATTATTTTGCAGATGGTAGGGTAAGTTAGACAGTATGCAGATGAGTGCTAGCTAAAGCGTAGAAACAAAGACAATTAGTTCTCAGGTCCTTTAGCTGGTTGGCTTAAAATAGTTTTCTGTATCAGGGAACTTTATTTTAACCCTTTGATTTAATTTAAAGAAACCTGAACTTTGTACAATAAAAACCATGTGATTCACAGGAGTTCTTTTTTAAGTAGGCAATAACTATGCTTGAGCTGTGAATTTCTGTAGTGGCTTTTCCTTTTGGCATTACTAATCAGGGCTAGAAAAGCAGGTATAATAATAATAAAGAAAACTAAGCAATCTAATCACATGGACCACAGCCTTATCTAACTCAGTGAAACTATGAGCCATGCTTGTAAGGTCACCCAAGACAGATGGGTCTTGGTGGAGAGTTCTGATAAAATGTGGTCCACTGGAGAAGGGAATGGCAAACCACTTCAGTATTCCTGCCTTGATAACCCCATGATCAGTAAAAAAAAAAGGCAAAAAGATAGGACACTGAAAGATGAATTCCCCAGGTCAGTAGGTGCCCAATATGCTACTGGAGATCAGTGGAGAAATACCTCCAGAAAGAATGAAGAGAGGGAGCCAAAGCAAAAACAACACCCAGTTGTGGATGTAACTGGTGATGAAAGCAAGGTCTGATGTTGTAAAGAGCAACATTGCATAGGAATTAGGCCCATGAATCAATGCAAGTTGGAACTGGTCAAACAGGAGACAGCAAGAGTGAAATTCAACATTTTGGGAACCAGTGAACTAAAATGGACTGGAAAGGGTGAATTTAACTCAGATGACCATTATATCTACTACTGTGGGCAAGAATCCCTTAGAAGAAATGGAGTAGACATCATAGTCAACAAGAGTCTGAAATGGAGTATTGGATGCAATTTCAAATACGACAGAATGATCTCTATTCGTTTCCAAGGCAAAACATTCAATATCAGGGTAATCCAGATGTATGCCATGATCTGTAATGCTGAAGAAGCTGAAGTTGAACGGTCCTATGAAGACCTACAAGACGTTTTAGAACTAACACCCAAAAAAGATGTCCTTTTCATTATAGGGGACTGGAATTATAGGGGACAAGAAACACTTGGAGTAACGGGCAAATTTGGCCTTGGAGTACAGAATGAAGCAGGGCAAAGGCTAATAGAGTTCTGCTGAGAGAATGCACTAGTCATAGCAAACACCCTATTCCAACAACACAAGAGGAGACTCTACACAGACATCACCAGATGGTCAACACTGAAATCAGATTGATTATACTCTTTGCAGCCAAAGGTGGAGAAACTCTATACAGTCAGCAAAAACAAGACAAGAACCTGACTGTGGCTCAGATCACGAACTCCTTATTGCAAATTTCAGACTTAAATTGAATAAAGTAGGGAAAATCATGAGACCATTCAGGTATGACCTAAATCAAATCCCTAACGATTATACAGTAGAAGTGAGAAATAGATTTAAGGGACTAGATCTGATAGGCAGAGTGCCTGATGAACTATGGACGGAGGTTCGTGACATTGTACAGAAGACAGGGAGCAAGACCACCCCAAGAAAAAGAAATGTAAAAAGGCAAAATGGCTGTCTGGGGAGGCCTTACAAATAGCTAAGAAAAGAAGAGAAGCCAGAAGCAAAGGAGAAAAGGAAAGATATACCCATTTGAATACAGAGTTCCAAAGAATAGCAAGGAGAGATAAGAAAGACTTCCTCAAAGATCAGTGCAAAGAAATAGAGGAAAACAATAGAATGGGAAAGACTTGAGATCTCTTCAAGAAAATTAGAGATACCAAATGGAACATTGCATGCAAAGATGGGCTCAATAAAAGACAGAAATGGTATGGACTGAACAGAAGCAGAAGATATTAAGAAGAGGTGGCAAGAGTAAACAGAAGAACTGTACTAAAAAGATCTTCACAACCCGAATAATCATGACAGTGTGATCACTCACCTAGAGCCAGACATCCTGGAATGTGAAGTCAAGTGGGCCTTAGAAAGCATCACCATGAACAAAGTTAGTGGAGGTGATGGAATCCCAGTTGAGCTACATCAAATCCTAAAAGATGATGCTGTGGAAGTGCTGCACTCAATATGCCAGCAAATTTGGAAAACTCAGCAGTGGCCACAGGACTGGAAAAGGTCAGTTTTCATTCCAATCCCTAAGAAAGGCAATGCCAAAAAATGCTCAAACTATCGCACAATTGCACTCATCTCACACACTAGCAAAGTAATGCTGAAAATTTTCCAAGCTATGCTTCAAAATACATAAATTGTTAACTTCCAAATGTTCAAGCTGGTTTTAGAAAAGGCAGAGGACCCAGAGATTAAGTTGCCAATATATGCTGGATCATCAAAAAAGCAAGAGAGTTCCAGAAAACCATCTATTTCTGCTTTATTGACTATACCAAAGACTTTGACTGTGTGGATCACAATAAACTGTGGAAAATTCTGAAAGAGATGGGAATACCGACCACCTGACCTGCCTTTTGAGAAATCTGTATGCAGGTCAGGAAGCAACAGTTAGAACTGGACATGGAACAACAGACTGGTTCCAAATAGGAAAAGGAGTATGTCAAGGCTGTATATTGTCACCCTGCTTATTTAACTTTTATGCAGAGTACATCATGAGAAATGCTGGACTGGATGAAGCACAAGCTGGAATCAAGACCACTGGGAGAAATATCAATAACCTCAGATATGCAGATCACATCATCTTTTTGGGAGAAAGTGAAGAAGAACTAAAGAGCCTCTTGATGAAAGTGAAAGAGGAGAGTGAAAAAGTTGGCTTAAAGCTCGACATTAAGAAAACAAAGATCATGGCATCTGGTCCTGCCACTTCATGCCAAATAAATGGAGAAGTATTGGAAACAGTGGCAGGCTTTATTTTCTTGGGCTCCGAAATCACCACAGATAGTGACTGCAGCCATGAAATTAAAAGACGCTTGCTTCTTTGAAGAAAAACTATGACCAACTTAGAAAGAATATTAAAAAGCAGAGACGTTACTTTGCCAACAAAGGTTCATCTAGTCAAGGCTATGGTTTTTCCAATAGTTATTTATGGATGTGAACATTGGGCTATAAAGAAGGCTGCACACCAAAGAATTGATGCTTTTGAACTGTGGTGTTGGAGAAGACTCTTGAGAGTTGTTTGGACTGCAAGGAGATCCAACCAGTCCATCCTAAAGGAAATTAGTCCTGAATATTTATTGGAAGGACTGATGTTGAAGCTGAAACTCCAATACTTTGGCCACCTGATGCAAATAGCTGACTAATTTGAGAAGACCCTGATGCTGGGAAAGATTGAAGGCAGGTAGAGAAGGGGACAGCAAAGGATAAGATGGCTGGATGGCATCTTCGACTGTATGGACACGAGTCTATGCCAACTTGACAAAGGATGAGATGATTGAATGGCATCACCAACTCAATGGACATGAGTTTGAGTACACTCTGGGAGTTGGTGATAGACAGGGAGGCCTGGCATCCTGCAATCCATGGGGTCACAGAGCCAGACACAACTGAGCATTTGAACTGAACTGAATAATAACAAAAAATAACAACTGTTGAAAGATCAAAACATTGATTTGAATCAATTGTAGTTTTAGAAGGCAGTCTTTGTTTGGCTTATTTGCTATCACATGATCCTTATATTTTAAATTTAGAGGATTTTTATCTCCTGTAAGTCATTTTCTGAAAGTATTTGCAACCATTGTGTAAAACTTAGTATATTCCAGTTCTGGGTAATAAGAGTTACTTCCCGTAGCTCGTAACCCCATTTATTACTTGAGAGTGACTTATAAGAACAAAAGCCACTAAACTGAATTGTCCAAGTTCAGTCTCTAATAGTGTCTCTTCCCTACTGATTACCTTCTTGGTAATGATAACCATGTTTTAAGTTGTGCTGGGTGCTGAGTATGTTGCCCTGACAAGCTAAGGCATCTGAAATGTTTAAATCAACTTAACATCATGGTTGCCCAGTATTAAGTCCACAGAGATCAAACCAGTCAGTCCTAAAGAAAATCAACCCTGACTACTCGTTGAAAGTACTGACATGGAAGCTGAAGTTCCAGTGCTTTGGCCTCCTGACACAAAGAGCTGACTGATTGGGAAAGACTGAAAGCAAAAGGAGAAGGTGAAGGCAGAGGATGAAACAGTTAGATAGCATCACCAACTCAGTGAACACTAATTTGAACAAACTCCTGGGGATAGTGAAGGACAGAGGAGCCTGGTGTGCTTCAGTTCATGGGGTCACAAAGAGTTGGACATGACTTAGCGACTGAACAACAACAAAAAAACCCCACAATTATTACTAAATATTAATTCATGATATGATCAAGCTGGTAAAAATGGTTTTGGGGGACAAAAGCTAAATTATAGCTTTCTATTAAAACCATAAGTGTAGTACAATCTTTGTTGCAAATGAAATGTTTTGCTATTTTTTCCCTTCACTTCCCATTAGTAAGCAATCATTTTTCAATAGTAATTGTTTTCTTTCTTTTTCTTGATGCAGGGGAAATTATTGTGGAAGATAACACAGTCTGTTTATCTGAGAGTATTTTTTTCCTTTCTACAGTTCCAAGTACCTTTGGGCTTTAGCAGAATTTATCAGTTCCCTAGAAGATTTTTTTTTTTTTTTCTGCTTTAGGGCTTGTTTTGTCTTTGTTTCTCCCAAGAGTTAAAAATAGTCGGTGTGAGTCACATTAACAAAGGCTCACCTGTACAGATATTCTAAAGCGAAATCCAGCTAGGTTTACTGCTACCATATAGGGCACGAATTAATCAGCAGGATCTGTCACTTACCTGAGAAAACAGCTTTTTCCTCAAAGGTGTAGTTAAGGACAGAATTATCTTAACTCAACTCTATAGGAATGGCTTCTATAAGGTAAAATATTCACAGTCAAACAGCAAATTGTCTTTTTTTCCCTTATATGTATACCACTGATGAGGACTTATGAAGATAATATTTTATACACAATGAGCCTTCTATAACTTGCTCACTTTTTCACTTATAAAAGTCTTGAACTGTCTCCATACCTGATAAGATACTGGCTTCTTCTATTTCCTAATATTCTCCAAAGTATTGGTTACACATATGTGAAACATTCTTCGTTTATCATGATCCCAGATGTCTAACATTACAAGCTGTGAGTATATTTTAGATACCTGAGAAAATAGATACTAGGTACAGAATGACCATTTGACCATCTTGGTTCCTCTATGGTTTCTTTGCAAAGGCATAAAAACATTGAATCTGTCTGCAGAATGCTACTGATCTGCCTTTGTTTATGTGGAAAAATGGTATTGACTGTCAAAAAGAAAAGCCATTAGCAAACAACACAGATATTTTAAAAGGCCATCTTCCTAAACTTGTGAAAATGTAAAATTATTTGATTCAGAAGCTATTTTCAGAAATTGTAATCAAGCTGCTCTGGCATTGATTGAACACATAAACCAAATTCTTTTTTTTTTCCTACTGAGCTGACAAAAATTATTGTAAATACTCGGATGTTCAAAGTCTAAGACAGTGTCCTAAACCTTGATGTTACTTGCATTTAATTTCTAGATAAAGGTGAGAAGACCTTTAAGTATAAGAAAAATCATAATTATAGAGAAGTTTTCTTTGTAGACTCCTTTAAATCATTTGAACATGTTACATTTCTTTCTTCTCTAAGGACAATTTCTGTCTTTATTTATATCTAATTATATAATATTCTTGTCTTTGACTATTATGTATGACCAATAAACACAAATATAGATATCTAAGCTTACTATATTTTACCTAATGTATTTCCAGCAAGTCAGTTTTTAGATAAATGCTTTTGATAAAGTCTTTTGATAACCAAATGTGTAACTACAATAGAATCAAAGGGGAACTATATATAACTAAAATTGTNCTATATACGACCAAAATTGTTTTAAATTATCTTAAGGTAAAAACTTTACATTTTTAAATATTTGCCTTTCATATATTTCCCCATCTAAAAATAATCTTTATGAGGGAGATTTGTGTACACATATTCATTGAAAAATGGGTTTGGGGTTGGTATTAACAGTCATTTAGCTGAACAGATAAGTGCTGTGTAAACATTAATAAAGGTTATTCCTTTAAATATATCAGTTTCAAAATTTTCCTAAAAACGAATTTTCCCTCCACTGGAGATACTAGGGTAATTTGCAAAAGTTCACTTCTAGAGGAAAAAAATGATCAATAAATCTAATACTTTTTTCTTCCCTTCAAGTATAAGTATCTAGAAATATTTTGAACTGTGGTGTTGGAGAAGACTCTTGAGAGTCCCTTGGACTGCAAGGGGATCCAACCAGTCCATCCTAAAGGAGATCAATCCTGGGTGTTCATTGGAAGGACTGATGTTGAAGCTGAAACTCCAATACTTTGGCCACCTGATGCGAAAAGCTGACTCATTTTAACCTTGGACTGCAAGGGGATCCAACCATTCCATCCTAAAGGAGATCAATCCTGGGTGTTCATTGGAAGGACTGATGTTGAAGCCGAAACTCCAGTACTTTGGCCACCTGATGCGAAAAGCTGACTCATTTTAAAAGACCCTGATGCAGGGAAAGATTAGGGGCAGGAGGAGAAGGGGACGACAGAGGATGAGATGGCTGGATGGCATCACCGACTCAATGGACATGAATTCGGGTGAGCTCCAGGAGCTGGTGATGGACAGGGAGGCCTGGCGTGTTGCAATTCATGGGGTCACAAAGAGTCGGACACGACTGAGTGACTGAACTGAACTGAGCAATTACCATATTTATTATTTTTAAAGTCATTGAATGGAGGGTATTTTTTCTGTCTTCTATTATTTCAAAGTCCTCATTCATTCATCATTAATTTCTTCATTCATTCATTCCACAAACTTTATTCATGGATACATTTACTACACAAAGTTTTACTGAGTATTTGAGGAAAAGCAACAGGAAGCTGTGTTAATGAATATAATTATGAAATAGAGAGAAAAATGAATACACACAGGTTTAGATTATTCCAAATATTTGAGAGTAACAAAAAATAGATAATACAAAAAAGCAGATCAAGTAATTTAACTCTGTATGTTATCTATTCAAAATTATGGACCTATTATACTGTACTCAACAGGGAATGCATAAGCAATATAAGCTACACTCATACAATCAAGGAAATGATATAACATTTTATTTTTTATCTGAGAAGTGTGAAGTTTTGATGAAGACATTGCTGAGAGTAAGGAAATTCCCTTCTTGAAGAAAACCAAGAGAGATTGAAACCAGTCCCAAAAGACTTAACAAACTGGGTCAGAAAGGTTTCAGGTTTGCTTTTCTCAGGGACCTTTTTCTCTCAAATACTCCTTGAGCCCTTTTTGGACTGAAGATAGACATTTTTCTCAGATGGATACATGATTATTCCTTAAAACTTCCCTGAATCAGGGAAAGGGTATAAGCATTAAACTTCAAATAATTTCTCTGCATGCAAGCAATTGAGTTGTCAACAAAGCCATGGTTAACGATATTTTATATGAAAATTCATGGAAAATAACTAGATGTACTTAAGAATACTGAAGAAGAGAGTATTATTTCTTAAACATGATTAATTACACATGATCGTGGATTAAAAGAAAATATTTTGGACAACTTGTTGAATAATAGTTAAGAAATCTAATTTTGCCTGAGGACACTTGTGATGAAAACAATGAATAAAGAGGTTGATTTTGGTTTAGGAGGTTTTTCTCGAGAGAAAGAAAGAGAGAGGGAGGGAGAAAAAGAAAGAATTGAAATATATTTAGTTAGTATATAGCCTTGTTTCTTCTGTAGAGAACACACGACAAAGTTAAAAAACCAGGAAACCAAAACTGTGATATTTCCAAATAGAATGAGAATATATCATGTGAAACTTTAACTTGCTGGTATCATAGAATCTATTAGCCACTTTCCTAATTGTGATTGTTTTGCAAGTTTCAGCCACAACAACAATTCTTTCTTTTTACTTTGTTTATTTTAGTATATATTTCTCTTGCCTTTTCCTTCATTTTTAATAGCTGATAGGAAATAAAGATGCTTATAACACATATTTGGGGAAAAAACCCACGTGTACTAACTTGGTAGTTTTCAAATCCACCATTCCCTTTCTTTGACAGTAATGGAAATAGTATATAGGCATCTGAACATATTATTCTTTTAAAGAGACATACACCATTCTTCTTGGAAATTACTCATTACTGAATTCCAGTATCTGTGGGCTTCCCTTGTGGCTCAGCTCGTAAAGAATCCACCTGCAATGTGGGAGACCTGGGTTGGGAAGATCCCCTGGAGAAGGGAAAGGCTACCCAGTCCAGTATTCTGGCCTGGAGAATTCTGAGTCAGACACGACTGAGTGACTTTCATTTTGATTTTACTGTCTTCTGTTCTCTTAGTACCCCAAACATCTGCCTCAGTACCTTCATTTGGAGCATTCTCCAGTTTTCTGAGGATTTTGTTTCAGCAGCAACAAGTAAATCATAATTCCTAGCAGGTAAATGTTGCCATTTCTAGGTCAACTGATCAACTGCCTTTAGTTGCCTTCTGATCAACTGAATTTGCACAGTGGAGCTCTAAATATTCAGCTGTCCTGTTACAGAACTTCACTGTTTGTTTCCTTGTTATTTATATTCTTCTATAAACATTAAAACAGAAAAATGATGTTTTCTGAGAGAAAAATAGGAATTTTTAAAATTAAACCTCTTATTATGTCTCTAAATATTTATATACATTATTCTGATTTGTAATATTTTCTTTAGATTTTCAAAATAGTAAGTATTTCATTATACAAAGGCTGAAAATATAAAAAATCTTAGGGAGGAAATCAAAATAAACAAATGGTTCCACACAGATAGATTGTTAACAAACATTTGCAGACATTTTTTTTCATAGGAGTGTATATGTGTGCATTTCCTCTCTTATTTTTATAATATTTAGACTATCATATATACATATATATGTGTCTGTGTGTATGTATTATACACTGATTCTTTTGAATTTTATCATGAGCATTTTCCATGTTATCAAATAT
>SJYQ01002855.1:53756-67582 GCA_006410935.1 Redunca redunca
GAGCATTTACAAAAAAAAAAAAAAGAAAGAAAATCTGAAGAGATCAACCTAAATGATAATCTTCTCAGAAATAAAAGTTTAAACCATAATGAAATACCATTACAAATTCTACCTATTAGCTAAAAAATAAATACCTAATAGTACCAAGTATTAGTGATGACATGCTGCTGCTGCTGCTGCTGCTAAGTCGCTTCAGTCGTGTCCGACTGAAGGCTCCCCCGTCCCTGGGATTCTCCAGGCAAGAACACTGGAGTGGGTTGCCATTTCCTTCTCCAATGCATGAAAGTAAAAAGAGAAAGTGAAGTCGCTCAGTCGTGTCCGACTCTTCGCAACCCCATGGACTGCAGCCTACCAGGCTCCTCTGTCCATGGGATTTTCCAGGCAAGAGTACTGGAGTGGGGTGATGACATGGCACAACAGCAAATCTTTTACTATTGGTGGGAGTGTAGATTAGTAAATATCTTTGGATAACAGTTTGGTAATATTTACTAATTTTATTCCTTCCTCTACATCCTAGAGAGATTTTGCCAGTGTGCACCAGGAGCCACTAGAATATTCACAGCAGCATTGTTCACTGTAGCCAGAACCTAGAAAAACTGAAATGTCAACTAAAGTGGAGTAGGTACAGAATTCGAGGTACCTTCATGTGTGCTAAGTTGCTTCAGTCTTGCCTGACTCTGACCCTGTGGACTGTTGCCCGCCAGGCTCCTCTGTCCATGGGACTCTCCAGTCAAGAATACTGAATTGGGTTGCCACACCTTCCTCCGGGGGATCTTCCTGATCCAGACATCAAACCTTCATCACCTGCAGCTCCTGCATTACAGGCAGACTCTTTACCATTGTGCCCACTGGGGAAGCCCAGTATGTTCACAGTAAGGAATGTTACATGGCAAAGTTTGAACATGAAAGTGAAGGAATTAGAGCTGTGTATAACAACAGATGCATTCCATAAATATATTGTGTGAGAGAGGAAAGATACAAATGAACACACTGTATGATACTATTTGCATATAGAGTAAAACCAGGCAAGGTGACATTATCTCTTTCAGGGTCACCGTGACCACTGCAGTTGAGAGCAGAGGTGATTCCTATCAACACTTTGGAGCTTAGTGTTAAATTTTCATAAGTCTGTTAACAATTGGTAACTTGAATTTGCCATTATTTACAATAGGAAAGTCAGAAAATGCTAGAAATCAAAACTTTGGAGGCCATTTTTTCTCTGAAGACCAAGTTGTTAAACATTTATCAGCATACTCTTGGGTCGGGGGCAAAAGGGATTTTAGCATAATCACCAGTATCTGTTTCTCTACTGGATGATGATTAAATACGTTTTCACTCTCCAGCTGGACGTTAAACTCTCATACATTTTTATGTTCTCTTGTATATGTATGGTATCATACAACAAAAACAATAAAAGCGAAATATATTTCTCTTAGTAATTTCATGCTGTTAGATTTTATGGCTAAATCTTTGACGTTTCTGAAATGTATTTTGGCAATCAGAGTGAAATATGAGATCTAGCCTCATGGCTTTCAAAACTGATCAGTGGCCAAACCTGGATCGGATACATGATTTTCCAATTCAAAGCCTATGTTTTTTGCTGTCCTGGAAACTGCCTCAGTACGTCCTATGGTTTTCTCATCTGTCTCTTTGTGGTGTCCTGTTGGAGAGTCTCAAGGAGGTAAGTTACTGGTATGAATTAGGTTTTGCAGCAGTGTGAATTCAATGAAATTATTTCATCAATCAAGTAGTAGAGTTGATTCCAAGATGATTCCAAGACCATTCCTCTTAATTTAAATAAACTTAAATCTCAATAACAGTCAAGAGACTGGGAATGTGTATACAACTGGTCACACTGTCTCATAACACACAATCACTGGATTGTGTTTTCTTAATGTCTTCTTTTAAGATTTCTGGAAAGATTTCTCAGAGTCAGAAATATCTTAGATTACTATAACTTTCACTTTTAGCATGAGACATTAAAAATGATTCATTAGAAACAGGTATAATATAAATATGTCACTCTCATTGATAATTTAGTTTTTATTCACTGTCAAATCATATATCATAATTGTAGTACCTGGATTTTTCCTCCTTGATTTCATGTCTAAGTAGATCTGTTTTCACCAAAAAGCACCCTTTGAGTACTGTAGAAGTATGTCTTAGTAACAAAATAAAACTGAAACAGCTAAGTAAAAACTTGGTATTAATAGTACTAGCTATGACACCATATAATTTACAGCCCTGTAATTCCCCTTGATGGAATATAATCTTTCTTTGCTTTCTTCTATGGAAAGATCATGCTATATTAAACAGAGTTCTGATACTGTCACACTCTTATCATGTTACAGAAAGCACTAATCCTTAGGCCATTAATTTGACTCCCTATTCCTGAAATAATCCATGTTGGGTCTTGGGCTGCTCCCTTGGGAATTTGCCTTTTTTGAGGATGCTTAGATCACCCTTATTGTGCAAAGTGATCTTGGTTTTATGCAAAAGATGTCTTGATTCCAGGTGCTTATTAAGAGTTTCATTATTTTTCACTCGAACATGTTAACTATGAGTTTATATTCATTACTTCTCTTTCATCCAGTGTCCTCTACTAGAGGACAATGCGTAATAGAGGAGTTCTTTTTGTGACTTTTAGGATATTGAGTGGAGATAGTAGGATAACAAATAATAAGGAAGAATAAGAGAGAGCAGAAAAAGAGATGTCTTAAACTTGATTTCATTCATTGGTATTGTATCCAACCAATTGCTACATACTTCAAAATTAAGTATATTCTACATTTAGTCTTTTCTGTCATCATGAGCAAATATTTGTAGCTGAGGGGATTCATTCTTTTCTTAGAATAAGGATTGAATATTTCTAATAAAGATAAGGTTTTGTTTTGTTTTGTTTTGGTGGGGGGAAATCAAGTAACAGAAATTTGAAGGATTTGGATGGAATAAGATGCCTACAAATGTAGTTTTCAAATGATTTAATGAATGTCTCCATTACTGAAAATATGACTTCTATAACCATTTCTTTGGAAAATATCCCTAGGAGACTGATCTGCAGTTGCTGGGCTAAGAGCAAACAGAGAATAGATTTTGAAAGACTAAATAAACTGTGTTCTACAGAACACATTGATTCATAAGGTGTTAAAAAAAGAGAGCCATTCTATGATATAAATTTTAGAAAATATATAAAATAAGTTGAATTGATTTTGTTTTTGTAATACCTCTTCTTATTGTAACAGTAGGCAGAATTTTTCTGACCAAGGAACAAGTGATCTCTGTCTCTGACTGCATATAATATGATATAATATAAATCACCTGGAGAAGGAAATGGCCACCCACTCCAGTATTATTGCCTGGGAAATCCCATGGACAGAGAAGCCTGGAAGGTTATAGTCCATAGGGTTGCAAAAGAGTCAGACACAACTTAGTGACTAAACAACAACCCAAAACAAGCTACATATTATGTGCATATTTATAATCTTGAAATATTTATTCACATCTTATGCAAGAAAAGATTCTAAGAACAATGCTATAATGTTCAGATAGATGTATTTGTCAGGCACTTGGGAAGAATGCATGGAGATTTTTGAAGTTAGTGAGGATGAAAGTGAAAGTGAAATTCTCTCAGTCATGTCCAACTCTTTGTGATCCCATGGACTATAGAGTCCATGGAATTTTCCAGGCCAGAATACTGGACTGGATAGAGTTTCCCTTCTCCAGGAGATCTTCCTGACCCAGGGATTGAGCCCAAGTCTCCTGCATTGCAGGCGGATTCTTTACCAGCTGAGCCACAAGGGAAGCCCAGTGAGGATAGTGGATTGACTTATAATATAAAGAAATATAGAAACTGAAAGCTTGAAAACAAAACTGTAAGCAAACTTTATGCATAGAGGCAAGGGGAATAGTCAAAGACGTTGAAGAAGGTTGCATTGGTGCCAGGAAAGAAGAGGGAAAGGCTCATCACCTCTGTCACATGTCATGGTGGGTGAAGGAGGAACATATTGCCCTGCTGCTCTTGAACTTGGTAGGAAGATGCCAATGCTGATCTACAAGAGAGCACCTTTGGACAAATGATGAAAACAAGTATCAGGTAGCAAATGGTGGTTGAGTGAAAGTGTAGTTAGAAAAGCAGCCAATGTGGACTGATATTCTGAATATGAGAACAAAGAGGGAAGGGGAAGTTGTGAGTGCCACTTTAAGTGTAAGAGAATGAACACAAAGTGAAGGAGGAGAAGAAAGGAGACAGAAGTGAAGATTAAACCTAGAAAGGAGGAAGGCCACATATTCTAAGACAAAAGGCAGGTGAGAAGCACAGGCTGAAGGGCTTTAGGGATAGTCTGATTTCCTTTTGTAGATTCTTAGCATAGAAATTCATGAGCAATCTCACAAGTAAATAGCACTTACTGCATAATCTCTTCTCATGAATATTGAAATATAACATTTAACTAAAAGTTTTCTTTTCATCATTTGTTAATTTGAGTAATNACAAATGCATTTATTTCAAAGAAATCTATTTATATTAAGAACCTGTAAACCTTTTATTTCTTGGGGGTTTGACTGAGCTTTAATCAGACATAATTTTTCATGGATATGTTTAGATAATTGTTGAAGAATTGATGTTTTAAGTATTTTGATTGAATGATGGTCTATTTTGGGAACAATGAATACTTTATAAAGGGTCTCTGCAGCAACCACTAATTAGCTTCATTTTAGCCCATAGTTAATTCCCAAGAATAACTTATGTAAATGATTAAACTCTAGTAGTTCTCCTGAATTTAATAACAATGAGATTTTTGTGGCAAATTTCTGACAGCAGGTACATGTCTTTGTTGCCTTTTGAGAAAGGAATAATCCAAATACTAGAATTTATTTGGCTGTGGAGGTTTTTCCTTTCCAAAAGCTTTGAAAGTATGAACTGAGAAAAGCAGGCTAAAAAGAGCTTCAAGTTTGATTTACATCTTAAGAACAAAGAAACACATGAAAATGGGGCTATTGTCTTTATNNNNCGGTTATTGTGTGCAGTATCCTTCTATAATCTTTTCTGGTAATGAGACTTAATAGCTGCCTTTGAGATATTAATGGAAATTGTCACAGGCAAGGGAGATATTACTGCATCTAATGAACTAAAGTAAGACTAAAAGGAAAGGAAAAGGAACAATAAGTAAAATCTGAGCAAATAAAAAGAATTTAACTAGTTTCTAAAATTTAACCCTGTAGTCGACTGTGATATAAAGTCCAATAATGGAAATGCATTACTAGTCAGTTTTCTAAACTATCATTTGTCAAGCACAACTGGCAGCATTCTTCTTTTATTATTTTGCATTTATATGGTATTTAAAAACCTCTTGACAGCAATATTACACAATACTTAAAAGCAGAAATTTTGTATGGCCCCGAGGGCAAATCGGATCATTAGGTTTGAATCAGCAAACAAAAGGACAGATTCCAAGGAAAACTCCAAACATTCAAACAAAATAATGGTTTAATAGTAGAAAGAACAATGAAATAATTTCAATTGAATTCATGTGTATATTTGAACAGATATTTGAAAAAGCTCAAATATATATCAGTTTTGTATAGTAATTATATTATTGATTTTGCCTCTTTCAATGCTCACCTTTGGGCTACACTAATTTTTCAAAAAGCTAATGTTTAGGTATTGCAATTAAATGTACTCTCTTTCTCTTATTTCTTGAAAGTTGAGTGGTTTGTGGCTGCAACATAAGCGGTAGTGTGTAGCCATCTTAATTAGATGAAAGATGCACAGCTGAACTGTCAGAGAATTATGAGGTTAGTACATAAGTTATGATGACAACCAGGCTTTTTTTTTTAAAGGACATTCCCTGAGGAACCCATTGTAAATAGCTCCATCCAAACTTCCTAAGGAAAAGACGCATGCCAGGTTTCTGCCAGGATAACAGTTGATGTCTAATTGAGCCCAGGATTGTTAAAATGTCTCCTTTTTATAGTACTGAATAATGTAGAGCTAATGAACAGATTCCATTTCAAATCTGAAACACCAACTCTTTAGCAAAGATTCTTTTATGATTTGGCTTACTTTATTAAAAAAATTAAAACATAGAGACTGTTTTTAGCACAGCCTTGTCTACATATATTGCTAAATTTTCATTAAAATTTACCTGTAAATTTTAATGAAATTTTTTACAGCATGTATACAGCTATTCTAATAAGGTCTGACTGGTGAATTGATTGGTCTTGAAAACTGCATTCCATTTTAATCATATATTTTGGTTCAAGAGTGAAAAAAACTGATTCCTTGTCCATTGCTGTCTTCTTTTTTCTCTGATTTTCAGACATGTAGAACATTCCCGAAATTTTTAGACAGCTAATGCTTATCCCATGCTTAAGAAGAAATACTTATTTTTTCCCTTCAACTGTGGATATTACAAACAGAGATTAGTGGCCTCTCACTTCAGAGCTGTCAGTGTTGAAGTGGTGTGAGCTATTAACATTCTGTTGTAAGTGGTCAGAAGCTTCCTTGGGCATTCCTGTCAAAAGGCCACTAAACCCTCTGGTTTGTGCTGTTTTCACTAAGATAATCCATTCCTGTCCTTTCTGATTGGTTGGTGCCATTCAGTATGCCATTATTTACTAATGATCCCATGCATTTGCTGAATTTTTTTTCCTTAAAAAAGAAATAAATGGGTGAGTCCTAAGCTATTCTTCTATTGATTTTTTGATTTGACTTCAATAGAAGCATTTTACTCCAGGAAAATAAAATGAATAATTTTTGTACTATTATTTTTTAGTCAAATAAAACTAAATAATATGCTGGGTGGCTGTCAGAACAACTACCAAAAATATCAGGTCACTCATGTAACTGTTAAGACAGATATACAGAGTACCAAGAGATGTCCAAAAGTTAGAACCCATCCTTTGCTGGCTCTGTGTGCTTCCTCTGAATTACAGCCTTTATAACAGTTCTATCCTGGCACTTGCTTATTAAAGGAATAAGAATAGCATTACACACTGGTAAGAAGACTGTACATATATATCCTCAGTCACCTTGTTTAGTTAATTTATGAAATAGGATGTATTTTTCCCTTGTGTCCTAAATCTTATCACTGTATCTTGGCTAGGGAATCAAAAGATAGTCTGAGTTATAATATTATGAGTATATGTCTGTCTCATGACATCACTCTTATGAAACAATTGATAATGTATTTTCTAATCAATTAGTTAATTATTTCTTTCATTAGCTCTTTGTCCTGTGCCTATTTAGAACAGGCACAGTGGTAGACACTTCAGCTAAAACAGTAAATACGTAGAACTAAAAATCCTTAGCCTATAGGATTTGCACTGCAGAGAGAGAAAATAGAACATAAAGAGATAAATATAGTGTATTAAATGAATTAGTGCAATGAATAAATATAAACTATGAGGTGGAATTAAAAGGGTCCACATGAGCAGGAAGAGTAGTGATGAAATATTAAGGTTTACAAACCTGAGGAATCAGTTCTGAGAATTTCTTTTTAGGATTTGCCCATATTTATCAAACTTTTAAATTAGAATGAGACTGATTATTTAGATTTGAGGAATTTAGTTGTGCTATTATTGCCAACTTAAATTTGACATATTTTTCTTCATTTTATTTTCAAGCTCTGATCTAAACCCTCGCACTTTTACATGTTGCTAACACACTTCTATGAGTTAGCAAATGGCATTCTGTAATCTCCTTCAGTGAAGTTTTTTGAAAACAGGTAAATAATTACCTGGGTTTTATTTAGATTTAGTCCTCTCTTCAGTCACATTGATCCCTAAATCTCCCTCAATTTTGTTAGTCTAGTATGCATTCCATCTTCCAAATAGGTGAATAGATAGATGACAGACAGAAGGCAAGAAAAAGGAAAAAAATGGTATTTTGATCACTGTGACTACAATCTTTCATATATTAAAATTCTAATGCAAAAATGCAATTCCTCATAAATAAAACTGTCTATTTGGTACTGCCTACATTGCCAGTGATCCTGATAAAAGAAATTTCATTTTAATATTAGTTTTATTGGGATCAGAAAAGATTGGATTTGTGCACTTTGAGGAGTCAGCTAGACTCAGCTAGCACAGGATGTTTTGCTTTTATTAAATGATATCTAAGGTTAATGTCAAAGGACATAGACCAACCTCTGTCCTCCACTTGGCTTCAATAAGGCTAGAATTAGTGTACAAAGTATGAATGTGGCCCCACAAATCTAACAGTGGAATACCTAGATTACTCTTCTAGAATCTAGTGATTGTTTTTAAAACATTGATTAATCTGTTTGAAAGAAGCCATACCTCCCTTTTTTGGAGTGACTTTCCCTTGAGGGACAAATAACCTCTAATTCCCATACACAGTTCTATCAATATTAGCCTTTATAATAGGATATTTAGAAATTTTTACACAAAAGAAATAAACCTCAATTTCTTATGATGTATGCTAATTTTTAATTTANACATTATAACTAATTACATACAAGAGGTTATAAGATAATAAAAACAATAATGTGCTGAGATTAGGGAACTTCATAGTTATATGTAGCTTACATATTTCTGTTCATTTCCACAGATAAGTTATCTCAAATCCTCAACAACTTGTAAGTCACCTCATATGAAATATATAACTTTTCTATTATGGAGAAACACTCTAGTCTGGGAAGAAAAGTGAAATAGAATCTATTTGTACTTAAAAATAGACTACTCGGATATTTACTCTGACAGTGCTTGTTCAAATACTTTCACATGTGTCCTCATATAAAATGAAAATAAAAACAATCATATTTAATCCAAATATCCTAGTAAATTAAACTAGGCTTATTAATGCAGATGCATTGATTTGAGTAGAAAAATAACCATACCACCAAAGATATTTATTACTTGACTGATAGTGTTTACTTAAAATATCCCCATTTCATATGGTAAATAAAATATATTTAAATACAAAAAGATTTCATGTAGATGCTTTAACAAATTAAGACTCAATTTTATCCATTCCTGGATTCCACAAGCATTTACAGAATGATCTTTGTGCTCAGATGTGGGCTAAGAACCTGTATGAAGACTTTAACATCCAATGAGAAAGACATGCAATGAAATCAATAAAGGATATAATGGAATTGTGCAAAAGCATGCTGCGGTCCATAGGGTTGCAAAGAGTCGGACACGACTGAGAGACTGAGAAAAAGCAACAGAAATATGTACAACATGGTATGAGAATTTAATAAATGGTGCAACGTTGCATAGTGCATCAGAGAATGTTTGTGAGGGGAGATGACACATTAACTATGCCTTGAGAAGCTCACCAGAAGCCCCCCAGGTTGAAAGTTGGGGAAATGCATGTGTATGGGAGACACACAAACAAGGGAAATCAGGATCTAGAGGAGTAGGAGAGGATGACATATTCAGGGAGCCTAGAGTAGTCTTTTGTACAGTGGGCCCCTGAACAACCTGAACTGGGCAGGTCCACTTATATATGGATTTTTTTCAGTTGTAAATATTTCAGTGGTTCACGATCTATGGTTGGCTGAATCCGTGGATACAGAAGAACTGCAGATACGGAGAGCTGACTATAAGTTATATGTGGAATTTTTGACTATGAAAGGGATTGCTAAATTGCTTTAGTCTGTCTGACTCTGTGCAACCCCATAGACGGAAGCCCACCAGGCTGCCCCGTCACTGGAATTTTCCAGGCAAGAACACTGGAGTGGGTTGCCATTTCCTTCTCCAATGCATGAAAGTGAAAAATGAAAGTGAAGTCGCTCAGTCGTGTCCGACTCTTAGCGACCCCATGGACTGCAGCCCACCAGGCTCCTCTGTGGGGTTTTGCAGGCAAGAGTGCTGGAGTGGGGTGCCATTGCCTTCTCCGTGAAAGGAATTAGGTACCCCCCAAACTCCGTGTTTTCAAGGGTCAACTGTAATTAGAGGGATCAGGAGCAGGATAGATCATGACGAAGTTTTATTTATTTATTTATTAATTTAGTCATTCTAAAAAATGGGTACAGGATCTAGTAAGTAAGTTTAGTCTCTCAGTCGTGCTGACTCTTTGCGACCCCCTGGACTGCAGCCCACCAGGCTCCTCTGTCCATGAGATTTTACAAGCAAGGATACTGGAGGGAGTTGCCATTTCTTTCTCCAGGGGATCTTCCCTGACCCAGGGATCAGACCCAGGGATCAAACCCAGGTCTCTGGCACTGCAGGCGGATTCTTTACCGACTGAGCTAGGAGGAAAGCCCTCAGAGGATCTAGGTAGCTTCTTAAGTCCCGTTTTCTTCATTAAAGTTGTCTTTTGTCCTCAAAATTATACCAAAACATGAAAAAAACCATTCCTAAGTTTGCAACTTTCAGGTAGAAAAGATAAATGTGTACATTTGTGTATGTTAGTCACTCAGTCATGTCTGACTATTTGCAACCCCATGGACTATAGCTCGCCAGGTTCCTCTATCCATGGGATTCTCTCCAGGCAAGAATCCTGGAGTGGGGTGCCATTTCTTTCTCCGGGGGATCTTCCCGATCCAGAGATCAAATCCAGGTTTCCAGAACTGCAGATAGTTTCCTTTACCTCCTGAGTCACCAATGTGTAGACTTATACTCAAATGATAAGAAAATCCAGCACATTTATGTTGATTCCTTTAAACACTTGAAAGTAAAAACATTGTATCCTTTGCTTGTTGCCTTGCTTTCTTGCGTTGTATTCTGTATTGATGAAAGAAATATGCAATCATCTAGAACAATTAGTTCAGGTTGACAAAAGCTATGTAATCAGTCTTTGGAGGAGAGCATACAACAAATTCTAATGGATTCCGTAAATACTGGTTGAGTGCCCTCTCAGTGCTGGAGGTCAGGGCTACACATATGGATGAGATGCCCTTCTTGTCTTTGAAGATTTTATGATCTCCCAAAGCAGTAAGAGAAATAAACGTATTTTCAAAACGCAGAAGTAAATTATAAGAAAGTAACAACCCATGCAGGATACCTGGGAGCAAAGTATCTTCCCAGGAATTTAAGCAAAACATCTTGGAGGAGGGAGAGCTTAGCTCAGTATAGAAGAACAGGTGGTGAGTATCCTTCAGCAGAATGAGACTGAATAAGCAAAAGGCAGGAATTTCTGTGGTGTTTGCAGGAACACAGAGAGTTTGAAATTGTTGGAGTGTCAAATCTGAAGTGATGACTGAGCCTAGAAACTTGAAGCTATGGAGCTAGACAGGGACCAGTGAAGACAGGGGTTTTCTTATCCATCTTACCGGTTTTGGAGTTAGTGCTCCAGGTCAGGGGTCCCCAGTCTTTTTGACAGCAGAAATAGGTTTTGTGGAAGACAATTTTTCCACAGACTGGGTGGTGGGGTGGGGATGGTTTCAGGACAATTCAAGTGAATTATTATATTTGTTATACATTTTATTTTTATTATTATTACATGGTGATATATAATGAAATAATTATACAACTAACATAATGCAGAGTGATGAAGAGAAGCTGTAAATACAAATGATGCTTTGCTGTTTGACCCCCCACTTACCTCCTGTTGTGTGGACCAGTTCCTAATAAGCCATGGACCCAAGCTACTTCGTGGTCCAGGGATTGGGGACTCCTGTTTTAGGTAACAAGACATTAAATCATTTTCAGTAGGGAGAGAGCACAGTTATATTTGTACTTCAAATTAGTATAGAGCTGCAGGTGCTGCTGTTCTGTGGGAGTGATGGGGAGAAGTTTCCAGGTTCCAGGACCACAGAACGGTATCCATCTCACTCACTATTCCTCACAATCACATGCAAACAAGGCAGATGCTCTGTAAATTTTTGTTGAATAAACAAACCTTTCAGTGGTTATTGAGAAGGAGACAAGCCTAAATCAGGACAACAGTGATAGAAAGTGGAGAAATAGGAAAGGGTACAAATACAGGAAAAAAAATTATAGCAATTAAGATTAACAAAATATGGTGAAGTGTTCTTAGAGGGAGACAGAGAAATTTAGAATGATACAGGGTTTGGAGAAAAGGAACATTTTGTTGTGTTGATTAAAAAAAAAAATCCCCATGAGATACACATGTTTGCTTCCTAAAGGTGTATTTATATTTCTGGTTGTTTTACATCAGTATTAGTAGGACTCCCAAGTAGTTATTACTTGTTACTTTTTTGGTGGCAATGCATAATACACACGCAAAGAGACTATAAGATTTCAATGAGCAGAAACTGTCTAACACCTCTGAAATGTAATGTACATCACAGGCTTTTGTTAAGAATCTATTAATTGGCATTATTTTTTGAATTTAAGTCAAAACCTCAAATATTACATTTTTAAAAACCATAGTTTCATTGTAAATGTGATATGTCTTTTTGCAGTCTAAAATACTGTATCTTCACCATCCATCCTCTAGGAACTATGTATATCTGAAACTCTCTTATAATTTGCTCCATTTGTTATTTTGGTACCTCAGCCTCATTGATTTGGTACTTCAGTCTACCTTGGGTAGAATACTTTTATAATAAACTCTGACCTACAGGAATGAGAACAGATGTGTTTCCCTGGCCCTGAATTTCTGGTTCCAGTTGGTGCATGGACACGGATTTCAGAACTAGGTCCACTCTTCCGGTTTTTTAACTTACCCCTGTGATCTGACAGTTCTACTAGGCTCTCTGTCTTATTTCAAGATGGTATTGTATAATGTATATGAAATACATATTACAGGGCTGATTAGGCAAGAGTGATAATTATAGAAATAGCCTTTTTTTTCCTTTATGAGAATGAAGAAAAAATGTAATTCAAGAAAAATGGACTTTACATTCTTTGTGAAGGGTGTGTTGTTTTTTGTGTAAAGGGCCAATTTAAATCTAGTTACACTTATACATTTTATGAAAGGATTTGCATTTGAGAGGCATTTTAAAGACAGAAAGTAATATAATTTACATTCATGAATTTATATGATGCTAGCCTTGCACTGTTTTTACTAGTAGAAGCTGCAATGATGAACATGTAAAGAAGTAAAAGCAATATAACTAATTCATGCTTAAATTTGCTTATCATAGCACCAGAAATTTATTGCTGTAAGTATGAATAACTTAATGCAGTCTTTTATTTGCCAATGTCCATAAGCAAAAATTCTGATAGAAATAAATAAACTCACCTTGAATGGGAAGCTTCTAATATCACAAAATCAATAGAATCAATAGTAAGTTATAGTCCCATAACAATAACTAATTCAATGTGTTTCACTTGGGTGAGTTATTTAAAGTGACAATATCTTTTTTGTCAGTCCCATTAAATGGAAAATGCATCTATATTTAAATCTTGCTAGTGGAGGTTGCTGATAAACATATACTTAATTAATATATAAATAATTTCTCACTTCCAAAACAATTAAAATTCAATGGTGGAGGTGGGAAGGATATAAACCCTAAATATTTTTTGAATGATTGAATCAACAAGTGAAAAAATAATTTGATGTGGTCAGTGCATATTCTGACTTTGCTGGTGGCTCAGATGGCAAAATCTCTGCCTGTAATGAGGGAGACCTGGGTTCGATCTCTGGGTTGGGAAGACCCACTGGAGAAGGGAAAGGCTATGCACTCCAGTATTCCGGCCTAGAGAATTCCATGGACTGTATATCCATAGGGTCACAAAGAGTGGGACATGACTGAGTGATTTTCACTTTCACTTTCACTCACTCCAGTATACTTGCCTGAAGAATTCCTTGGACAGAGGAGCCTGGCGGGCTATAGTCCATGGGATCACAAAGGATCAGACTGAGGTATTAACATACACTCACTTTTCAATGCATATTATAAATATACATAAAAATTTAAGATTTCTATTTGTTATAAAAGTCGAAAGCA
>SJYQ01002855.1:67588-78670 GCA_006410935.1 Redunca redunca
GAAAGCATTGAAACACATCTTCTAATTTTATAGATGTATATAGCTATAAGAAAATCTGCTGATATTTGTAATTTTCTCCAAGACTCTGCTTGATTCTAGAAAATCTCCTTCATGACTTGAAATGTGCATCACAGAATAATTTCTATAATCTATGAACATTGTAAGTAAGAAAAGCACTATAAATTAATACAACAAAGAATAATTTATGTGGACTCTCAGAATCAGATTTGTTCTTTATATAGCAAGAAGGGGAACAAGTGGATTAAGTATGAGTAGTATCTTTTCAGCCTGGAAAATTGTGTGGTCATGGAGTCATATATTTCTAATTGTGTAACTTGGCTCTGTGTTCAGGAGAATATCATTTAGATGTCCTTGTCCTGAGTATTTTGATTTTTTTATAAATATATGAGTCTCCTTTAAAAGCTTTCAGGCTTGAGCCTTGAGGTAGTAAATCAAGTTTACCTGAGTATGCATTATAACAGTCTAATCCATGAAAGTGATACTCTTATTTGTTTTGTGATATTTGACTCCCTGTTAAATACTTTAAAATGGAGGTGCCTCTCTGTCCCTGTGGTGTGAGGGTACTTAATATCTAAGAGGATTCAGGTGTCATGAATATATTTAGAGGGTCTTAAAATACTCTGTTAGATTGGAGTCATTTTGAAGAGTAGTCTATTCATTACCCATCTCTAAAAAGTAAAAGTTGGCAATTATAATATATCATGAAAGAGTGTGTTTTTCTCCTATGTCTGTCTACTTCAAGTTGGAAAGTGCACTAAAATGGTGGTAGAAGAGGATGTTAGGGAAAAAGTAAGCTTATGTATTGTCTACTCATTTCTAGGATTCAACTCAAACTGGAAGTAATTGAAATTGACATACTCATTAGATTTCCCAGAATTATTTCATTAGGCAGAATGCATTCATTTAAAGCTATTCCTTAAATTTATATGCTATAAAGAGATTTTTCTTTTTCCATTAAAAATATCATCTATAAGAAATGTAATATTGATATGGTCAAATAAAATTTACCTGTAAATAGAAATAAAACCTAAAGCAAAGTGACAGCCTGGGTAAGAGTGGAATTTTGGGTAGAACCGATACATGTATAAATATGGCTGAGTCCCTTTGCTGTCCACCTGAAAATATTGCAGCATTGCTAATTGGCTATCTCCTTTCCAAAATATAAAGTTGAAAAAAAAAAACTAAGCAAAGACAAACTTAAAGCTATATGGACCTTTAAAACATTTGAAATTTGTTTCCAAATGGTAAGAGACCATACTAAATTAAAACTGAGCTCACACATGATAGAAATTTTTCTAATACTCTCATTAAACTTGAAACTTAGGTTTGTGGAAAATCAGTACTTCTGACTATTTTGATTTTGCACTTTGAATTAGGCTTTACATTTCTATGTTTGTTTTCAGCATACATTCAATAATGGACACAATAATTATTCAATAGGAATTTATTTATTGCCTCTCAAATAGTGGTTTCCCTTCTAGGTACTAGTTATACAGTGTTGAACAAGACCTTTATTTATTCAAAAATAGTTATGAAGCACCCATTATACGTCTGATATTGTTTTAGGCTTTAGAGGTATAGAAGCAGGGGAAAAGACAAAAGTTTCAATCCTAGTAGTTTGTGTGAATGTGTGTTGTGAGGCGGGAAATTTTTTAAAAATAGATACAATAGTAGATAAAATATAAAGTGTTGGTAATCAGCGCTAAGGGAGGAAACAAAACAAGAGAGGCAAATAGGAAGCGTGTGGTGGTCGCAGTGGCAGGGTTGGCAATTTTTTGCAGGGTTATTAGAGATGTTCTCGCAGAGGATGTGACATTTGAGTAAAAGTCTGAGAGGAGATGTGATAAGGAGGGAGCAACGGGGCTGCATGAAGTGTGTGCAGGAAGAAGACACAGCAAAAGCAAGGGCCTCCAAACAGGCATCAAGATGGTGCTGGTGTCACAAAGGAGAGTGAGCATTGTCAAAGGTCTTAGGGGCTCATCAGGGAGGATGGGGGTAAATGGTGGGGGCAGCTGATTCCTCTGATCTTTGTAGACAGTATAAAGGCTTAGCTTTCATTCAGAGAGAAATAAAAAGCCATGGAAAGGCTTTGAGTGGTGGAGGGACAGGATCTGTGTTTTATTTTAATGAGATAATTCTGGCTACTGGGTTAAAAATAGATTGAAAAGCATATGACCAATGTCCGTATGAGAGGAGGAAATTTGGACCCAGAAATGTGCAGACAGACACTGATATGAAGATACACGAAGAAAGAACTATCTATAAGCCAAGGAGAGAGTATTCAGAATAAATAATCCTGGCAACACCTTGATCCCAGACTTTCAGCCTCTAAAATTGTGAAAAAATTAGTTTCTGTTCTTAAGCCATCCAGTCTTTACTACTTTGTTGTAGCAGCCATTGTCTACTAGTACAATGTTCGAACAAGTTTTCCAAATGATGACTTTAGAAATGAAAACAAAGAAAGATAAAAAAGAATTTATTTATAAAACAAAAAGAGACTCACAGACAGAGAAAATAAATTTATGGTTACCAAAGGGGGAAGGGGGCTGAGGAATAAATTAGGAGTTAGATAAACATATGCACACTACTAGTATATAAAATAGATAACCAACAAGACCTTCTCTACAGCACAGAGGACTATACACAATATTTTGCAATAACCTCTAAGGAGAAAGAACCTGAAAAGGAAATGAATCCCTGTACTGTACACCTGAACTAAAATGATATTTTATTTTTTAACAAATGAAAAACAATTTTATATATTTAACATTTTTTCCTGTTGTGTCCAAGTTAATAACTTATCAAGAATACTGGACTGGGTAACCATTCCCTTCTCCAGGGGATCTTCCCAACCCAGGGATCAAATCCAGGTCTCCACATTGTAGTCAGACTCTTTACTGTCTGAGCAACCAGGGAAGCCCATATGCTTTTCTGTCATTTTAATTTCTATAATGTTAAAAAAGAACGTGTTTTCTCAATGCAAATGCTCAAGTATAGAATGAAAGAGAACACAATACATTAAAAGGACCAAGGATATTTTCCTAAGTTATTGATGTAAAAGAAATCTCAAAAAGTACAGAAATATTTTTCATATTAGAATGCATTTACTCATCTCACACGCTAGTGAAGTAATGCTTAAAATTCTCCAAGCCAGGCTTTAGCAATGTGTGAACTGTGAACTTCCAGATGTTAAAGCTGGTTTTAGAAAAGGCAGAGGAACCAGAGATCAAATTGCCAACATCCGCTGTATCATTGAAAAAGCAAGAGAGTTCCAGAAAAACAACTATTTCTGCTTTATTGACTATGCCAAAGCCTTTGTGTGTATCACAATAAACTGTGGAAAGTTCTGAAAGAGATCAGAATACCAGACCACCTGACCTGCCTCTTGAGAAACCTGTATACAGGATAGGAAGCAATAGTTAGAAATGGACATGGAACAACAGACTGGTTCCAAATAGGAAAAGGAGAACATCAGGCTGTATATTGTCACCCTGCTTATTTAACTTATATTCAGAGTACATCATGAAAAACGCTGGGCTGGAGGAAGCACAAGCTGGAATCAAGATTGCTGGGAGAAATATCAATAACCTCAGATATGCAAATGATACCACCCTTAGGGCAGAAAGTGAAGAACTAAAGTGCTTCTTGATGAAAGTGAAAGAGGAGAGTAAAAAAGTTGGCTTAAAGCTCAACATTCAGAAAACGAAGATCATGGCATCCAGTCCCATTGCTTCAAGGGAAATAGATGGGGAAACAGTGGAGACAGTGACTGACTTTACTATTTTTTTGGCTCAAAAATCACTGCAGACGGTGATTGCAGCCATGAAATAAAAAGATGCTTACTCCTTGGGAGGAAAGTTATGACCAACCTAGACAGCATATTCAAAAGCAGAGACATTAATTCACCAACAAAGATCCGTCTAGTCAAGACTATGGTTTTTCCAGTGGTCATGTATGGATGTGAGATTTGGACTATAAAGAAAGCTGAGTGCTGAAGAATTGATGCTTTTGAAGTGTGGTGTTGGAGAAGACTCTTGAGAGTCCCTTGGACTGCAAGGAGATCCAGCCAGTCCATCCTAAAGGAGATTAGTCCTGGGTGTTCATTGGTAGGACTAATGTTGCAGTTGAAACTCCAATACTTTGGCCATCTGATGCGAAGAGCTGACTCATTTGAAAAGATCCTGATACTGGGAAAGATTGAGGGCAAGAGGAGAAGGGGATGACAGAAGATGAGATGGCTGGATGGCATCACTGACTCGATGGACTTGGGTTTGGGTAGACTCTGGGAGTTGGTGATGAACAGGGAGCCCTGGCATGCTGCGGTTCATGGGGTTGCGAAGAGTCAGACATGACTGAGCGACTGTACTGAATTTCAAAAATATTTTTTTCTAATTTGAAAACAAAGTTAACTTTTAGTATGTTCTATTAGCTACATAACTAGCATGATATTTTACATCAATTATATTTCAATTAGAATGACTGTCATAAAAAAAGAGAAGAAATTAAAAAGAGAATGGTGAAAGCAGGGAGTCCACTTAGGAGGCTATTTGAAAATTCACAGGGAAAGGCTGGTGAAGCAGACCATTTAGGAGAGAAGAGGTTGGGTGTAAGATATATATATTTAGAAGATAAAGCATCAGTTGAACTTGATGACCACTGGGCTGTAAGATTTTATAGAAACCAAAGAGAGAGGAATGATTCCAAAGATCTTGACGTGGACAACAGAATACATACATTTATTGTTTTCCTAGATGAGGAAGTCATGTGTGGATGTAGTGAGGTGTGGATATGAGAGTTGGACGATAAAGAAGGCTGAGTGCCAAAGAACTGATGCTTTCAGATTGTTGTGTTGGAGAAGACTCTTGAGAGTCCTTGGACAGCAAGGAGATTAAACCAATCAATCCTAAAGGGAATCAACCCTGAATATTCATTGGAAGAAATAAATATTTCAAAATAAAGCCTGTCACTTTAGCCAGCTGACTCATTAGAATATTAGACTCTAATGCTGGGAAAGAGTGAAGGTAGGGGGAGAAAGGGATGACAGAGGATGAGATGGTTGGATGACATCACCAACTAGATGGACACGAGTTTAAGCAAGCTCCAGTGGCTCAGTGGTAAAGAATCCATCTGCCAAGCTGGAGCTCTCAGTCCGATCCCTGGGTAGGGATGACCCTCTGAAGAGGGAAATGGCAGCCTACTCCAGTATTCTTGCCTGGGAAATCCCATGGAGAGAGGAGCCTGGTGGGCCCCAGTTGCAAAAGAATTGGACATGACTTAGCGGCTCAATGTCAACAACAGCAAGTATTAACTGGAATTCATTGAATACACCCTGCTTTCTGAGTATTGCAGTAAGCATTTTTTAAACTATTTTATTTATTTTCACACTATTCTTACTTTATACAATTGTTGCTCTGTCACTCAGTCCTGTCTGACTCTTTGAGACCCCATGGACTACAGCATGCCAGGCTTCCCTGACCTTCACCATCACCTGGAGTTTGCTCAAACTCACATTCTTTGGGTTGTAGATGCCATCCAACCATCTCATCTTCTGTCATCCCCTTCTCCTCCTGCCTTCAATCTTTCCCAGCCTCAGTGTCTTTTCTAACGAGTCAGCTCTTTGAATCAGGTGGCTAAAGTATTGGAGCTTCAACTTCAGCATCAGTCCTTCCAACGAATATTCAGGACTGATTTCCTTCAGGGTTGACTGGTTTGATCTCCTTGCAGTCCAAGGGACTCTCAAGAGTCTTCTCCAACACCACAGTTCAAAAGCTTCAATTCATTGGCGCTCAGCCTTCTTTATGGTCCAACTCTCATATCCATACAGGACTACTGGAAAAACATAGCTTTGATTATACTGACATTTGTTGGCAATGTATATGTTTCTTTAATATGCTGTCCAAGTTTGTCATGCTTTTCTTCCAACGAGCAAGCATCTTTTAATTTCATGGCTGCAGTCACCATCCACAGTGATTTGGAGCCTGCAAAAATAAAGGCTGTCTCTGTTTCCATTGTTTTCCCATCTATTTGCCGTGAAATGACGGAACCAGATGCTATGATCAGAGTTTTTTGAATGTTGAGTTTTAAGCCAGTTTTTTCACTCTCTTTCATCTTCATGAAGAAGGCTTTTCATTCCTCTTTGCTTTCTGCCATAAGGGAGGTGTCATCTGCATATGTGCGGTTATTGATATTTCTCCCAGAAATCTTGATTCTGGCTAGTACTTCATCTAGCCCAGCATTTCACATGATGTGCTCTGCATATAAGTTAAATAAGCACAGTGACAATATACAGCCTTGATGTACTTCTTTCCCAGTTACTGTGAAACAGTAATCATCCTTATTTTATAGATGAGAAAATTGAATTTCAGAGATGTGTTTTAGATGTTTAGATACACACAGTTAACATATATTGGGTGGAGCTGGGTCTCTAGCTTAGTCTGCTTATTCCATAGTGCTCTTTATTGTCCTCTTAGATAACTATATTTTATTTTCCAGCCTGTGGCAAGATAATAAGCTACATTTTAGACCTCACAACAATACTATTAATCAGTTCCAGATAGTCCTTAAAACCTGTGATAAGTCAAAAAGAGGCAAAGTCTTGGCTTCCCTAATGAAGACTAGAAGACTTCCAAAGTAAAATCCAACAAATATCTTTACAAGTTCATGTTTCCCAAGCTATATATTATTTCTGTTGACATAGATTTTAATAATACAATAATACATAAAAGTATTATTATTGAAATATTTGAATCCTATAGGCACATGTACGTATTAGAAACAAATAATTCAGTCCTAATTTACTCTTTAAAATATTTGGTTTTGCTTTTAAAAAACATTCATTAGGGTATAATTGTTTAAAATAGTGTGTTAGTTTCCGTTGTACAGCAAATTGAATCAGTTTTGTATATATATATACACGTACATCCACCTTCTTTTAGATTCTTTTCCCATATAGGTCATTAGAGTGTTTTGAGCGGAGTTCCATGTGCTATACAGTAGGCAGTAGTGTGTATATGTTAAAGATTCTACATATAAGCAACATTGTATTTGTCTTTGACTTACTTCACTCAGTATGACAATTTCTAGGTCCATACATGTTGCTGCAGATGACATTATTTTGTTCTTTTTATGGCTAAGTAATATTCTATTGCTAATATACTCTTAAATTTATTCCTATTCTCATCCCTGAAGGTAAAATTGCTGATATGTTAGTATACAGCCTGTTTACATTCAAAGTATTTAAGCATACATGTAATTATGTAGGGCTTCCCAGGTGGTACAGTGGTGAAGAATTCACCTGCCAGTGAAGGAGATGTGGGTTCAATCCCTGGGTCTGTAAAATCTCCTGGAGGAGGAAATGGCAACCCACTCCAATATTCTTCCTTGGAGAATTCCATGAACAGAGGAGCCTGGTGGGCTACAGTCCATGGGGTCGCAAAGAGTCAGACACAACTGAAAGACTAACACATTCTTGCACTTTCTTTCTTTTCAAGGGATGACTTACATCTGACAATTGGCCTGGGACTGAATGGGCAACTTATGTTTCTTAGTTCATTAACGGCACTCACCTCTATTTTACAGATGAGGAGACCGAGGGCTATTGAGAATAAGTGGGTTAATAAGGATCACACAGCTAGTAAGTGGCCAAGATTTGAATTAAACCACTGGGACTCTGTACTCATATATAACCACAGGCTTTACTTCCTGTCCTTTGGCTCCCTTCCTTCTGCTATTTTGGGACAGTTTTCAAAATCTCCATTCATTGAAAGAAAATTAAACTTGCTACCTTAATGTAAGATTATACTTTCAAAAGTTATTTTTCTTTTATAATTTCTCCCATGATTGGGAGACTGAATCACTTTTAAACAACAGGATGCCTACTGGACTGTATGATAAACTAGAGTTCCAAGCTAAATATGGAAATTAATACTCTACAATGATTCTTACTTATTCTCAAATGAAGGAAATATCTATAGAGAGTCAGGGCTGGTGCACTGGGATGACCCTGAGAGGTGGGATGGGGAGAGAGGTGAAAGGGAGGGTCAGGATAGGGAACACATGTACACCCATGGCTGATTCATGTGAATGTATGGCAAAAACCACCACAATATTGTAAAGTAATTAGCCTCCAATTAAAAAATTGGAGGTGGTTTTTGCTATACATTCACATGAATCAGCCATGGGTGTACATGTGTTCCCTATCCTGACCCTCCCTTTCACCTCCCTCCCCATCCCACCTCTCAGGGTCATCCCAGTAAAACACTATATAAGTGAATTTTAAAATAAAGATGACAATTTTTAAAAAAAACCTAGTATTTTTGGAAACATGAAGGCAAGTTTGTTTGAAGGTTATTTGCAATTTTATAAATAGAAAAGGGATGAGTAGAAGGTCAGCACTTGTATTTTCCCTCTGATCATGTATATGAAGGAAGCAGAAAATGGTTTTGTGTGGGAGGAAATTAATTCCTTACATCTTCACTCTCATAAATACATTAGGAAAAAAACCCAGCAAAATAGTCAATGCAATTTAACTTATTACATTTTTTCCTCTTTCTATCCCATGCTTTTCACCTTAAAAGCTATATATTTCTACTTATTTGAAATTGATCTTCCTTGAATGAATCATTATCTCAATAGACCAGGCCTTCCTAACTGATTAGCATGTGGTCAAATATATGGCCACAGTTTTTTGAGAGTGTGATGTTACCATACCTAGTGATATTAGGGAAAAAAAAATAGTTTCGCTGTACCAGATGACTTAACTAACAATTCTCATAAGTTTTGCCTGCCAAAACTGACCTGAAAATATTTGTCCATTGGCGAAGTCTTCATTTCCATAGTATGTATAGTCTTTTCTCTCTGATTTTCTACCTTAGTGGTCTGAAGATCACTGCAAAATTTTTGGGAAATGCAAAAGATTTTCATAATGAGGAAAATCCGTAGATGTGGATTTGAGTTTAATACAGTGGCTAAAAGAAGGGGAACTGTTTCTTTATGAGCCTGAGAAGACTACTTTGCATAGCGGTTGAGAGCACATATTCAGAACAGCACTGCCTTAATTTGAATCTCCACTCTGTGATTTACTGGTTGTGTGATTTTTGGAGAGTTGCTTACCTCAGTCTTCTCACCTATAAAATGAGGATTATAGTAATACTGATTTCATGGAGTTGTTATGGAAATTCAATAAGTTAAGAATCATAAAGTAATTAGAGTGTTTCCTAGGTGGTGCCAGTTGTAAAGAACCCGCTTGCCAATGCAGGAGACATAAGAGAGGTGGGTTTGATCCCTGGGTTGGGAAGATCCCCTGGAGGAGGATATGGCAACCCACTCCAGTATTCTTGCCTATAGAATTCCACGGACAGAGGAGTCTGGCAGGCTAAGGTTCATAGGATCGCACAGAGTCGGACACGATTGAAGTGACTTAGCATGCATGCAAAGTACTTAGAAGAGTATCTGGCCCTTAGTAAGTTCTTCGTGTTTACTGAATAATTCATTTTTAATCATGACATTATGGCCTATGGATAATTGGTAACTTTGGGTCAGATAGTGATTCTGCATCTATTTAGAAATTTTTGAAGTACAGGTTCAATAATCCAGATCTATAGATCATTTTAGGTGCTTGCTAAAGCATTCAGAGAATAGTTCTGCTAACCATAAGGATCTGAAAATCTTTATTTGAATGAGATCTTCAAATTCAGTTAGTCCAGCCTCACTTTTCATAGATGTAACATATCAATCAGGTAGAAAACCACACAGCTGGTCAGTACTAGAGTACCAGAACTCAGATTTCTTAACATTTCCAACCCATTTTCAAAGAAACATTGAAATGATTTTTAATATGATGATCTGATCTCCAGTTAGGACTCTGACACAAATTCATTCCTAGTAACACAAAAGTTCGCAATTCTGTGATGATATCTTTACCATCATGACCTTGACTCTGGTTTATGTTTACTTTTGAAGTGCAGCAAAGTGTATTTTGGGACTGATATAAAAAGAGAACCCATCGTTTTACTGACCTGACACTTTCCATTGTCTCAGGTTTTGCCCCATTTACACAAAGAAAGTTTCAAGTCTTTAAAACACAGTGTATAAAAAGGGTAAGCATTCAGAAAGGCATATTGTATTTGATAAGTATTAATCAATGAGAACTGTCTCTTGAACTTGAATTCAGTTATTCTAAACAGTGACACTGGTGGATCATGGGGAACTAAGAGAAAATAACCATATATAGTAAGAAACTTAGACTCATTGCCAAGGAGACACTATAGGCTGAACATAGAATAATTTGAAAACATTTCAATATATTTATGCCCAAGGGTTCTATGATAGATATAAGAAAAGAAATAAAGATGGATTTTGGAGCCATATAAAATAGTTAAAATTGATTGCAAGAAAGATTAAATCCCTTTCTATAATAAAATTACAGTAGGCAACCATGTCTAGAATGCTGCCTGAAAGCCAGACACTGTGTGGATTGTTTCATCAGTGACCTTTATGACATTTAGTTCAGTTCAGTCACTCAGTCATGTCTGACTCTTTGTGACACCATGAACCGCAGCATGCCAGGCCTCCCTGACCATCACCAACACCTGGAGTCCACCCAAACCGATGTCCATTGAGTCGGTGATGCCATCCAACCATCTCATCCTCTGTTGTTCCTTCTCCTCCTACCTTCAATCTTTCCCAGCATCAGGGTCTTCTCTTTGCATCAGGTGGCCAAAGTACTGGAGTTTCAGCTTCAACGTCAGTCCTACCAATGAACACCCAGGACTGATCTCTTTTAAGATGGACTGGTTGGATCTCCTTGCAGTCCAAGGGACTCTCAAGAGTCTTCTCCAACACCACACTTCAAAAGCATCAATTCTTCTGCGCTCAGCTTTCTTCACAGTCCAACTCTCACATCTATACATGACCACTGGAAAAACCATAGCCTTGACTAGATGGACCTTTGTTGGCGAAGTAATGTCTCTGCTTTTGAATATGCTATCTAGGTTGGTCATAACTTTCCTTCCAAGGAGTAAGCGTCTTTTAATTTCATGACTGCAATCACCATCTGCAGTG
>SJYQ01002855.1:82734-93238 GCA_006410935.1 Redunca redunca
ATTGACAAAATATCTTCCACCAGAGATTTTACCAATGACTAAGGTAGTATGAATGCCTATTATATTCCTATTCCTTTACAGAATTTTAATCAATGTGATAGATAAAAAGAGCATTGCATTTCTGATATGAATTTCTTTACTTATGAAAGCTCATCAGTATCTTTTATTTCTTTTCCATAAGTCTACTGTTCTAAAACTGTACTTTTGAATTATAAGTCCTTATTTTTTTTTAAAATATTGGGCTTCCTTAGTGGCTCAGCTGGTAAAGAATCTGCTCGCAATGTGGGAGAGTTGGGTTTGTTTCCTGGGTTGGGAAGATCCCCTGGGGAAGGTAAAGCCTACCCACTCCAGTGTTCTGGGCTGGAGAATTACATGGACTAAATAGTCCATGAAGTCGCAGAGTTGGACATTTCTGAGCCACTTTCACTTTCTTAATATTAGGATAATAGAACTTTGCCTGTCATGAGTTGAAAATATTATTTTCTGAACATAATTTAGATTCTTGCTTAGTTTATGACATTTTTATTGTACAGAATTAAAAAATAAATTGTAGTCAATTTTAAATTGTCTCCATTGTATCTTCTTGTAAAAGCCTTGCCATCCAAGATTATTAAAAAATTAAATACTACAGTGTTTTTTTTCGCTTTAGACAAACAGACTCCAGTATATTTGCTTGGGAAATGCCATTCACAGAAAAGCCTGGTGGACTATAGCCTATGGGGTCACAAAAGAGTCAGACACGACTTAGTGACTAAAAACAACAGCAACAAAAGGTAATGGTGAGGTCATTTCAATGGGGAAATGTACTTCACATCAACTGTATCATTATGTCTCTATGCAAATCATTTATGTAATATTTTTTTATTTACAAGCTTATTTGCCTACAATATTCCAAATTGCAATTGTGTAATACTTAACTGATACCTCTGTCCACAAAAGAATATTTACACTGAAAACCAGAAGCTTCAAATATAAATAACTGGTTATTGATATTAAAATAGTTTCTGCTGGAAAGCATGTGTTATTATGAACCTTTCTTGGGCATACCATTAGACCTTGCAGAGTTAACAATCACCAATACAGGCTTTCCTAAAATAGTATGAGAATTGACAGATGTAACAGAGTGATTTCTGTCAAGTTTTAATTAAAGATAAGCCAACCACAATTTAGTACTTCAGGGGAGTTATCTGTAAGCTCTGTGGGGTACTACTACAACCTGTGCTGAAAATATGGACCATGATTTGTGTGTATAGTGTGAGTACCTAAAAGTTGTCTGGCTCTAGGCCCAGCTTTTCAACCAATTCTTCCCAGCGCAGTAACTATTAGGTATTATAATTCACTTGGCTCTTCTCTGTTGTTCCTGGCTGTAAGTCCCAATTCAAGTTAAAGTGGTGATGTATAAATTTCTAAAGATTTGTAGGTTTGGATAAAACCCCAATGAGATCAGACCCTTATCTAAAGTTCATACTAACTTGTATGAAGATTCTGTATCTAATTTCACTTAAAGATCAGGGGAAAAAAGGTTATGAACAATTGATTTGGAAAGAAATGTGATTTTTTTCCTTACCTTGGGAAGCTAGGCAAAATATTATTAGTACTACATTGAAATAGATATATTTATGATATTTCTTCTTCTCTGACTTGATTCACCCAGTATGACATTCCTTGTATGGAGAATATAAAAAGAAATTATACAAATGAACTTACTTACAAAACAGAAAGAGACTCACAGACTTAAGAGAATGAACCTATGGTTGTCAGTGGGGAAGGTTGAGAGGACGCAATAGTTAGGGAGTTTGGGGTAGACATGCACACACTGCTATATTTAAAATGCATAACCAACAAGGACCTACTGTATAGCACATAGAACTCTGCTTAGTGTTATGTGACAGCTTGAATGGGAGGAGAGTTTGGAGTAGAATAATATGTATATGGCTGAGTTCCTTCACTGTTTACCTGAAACTATCAAACATTGTTACTTGGCTGTACCCCAATACAAAATAAAAAGTTAAAAAAGGGGGTATATTTGCAAATATTTACAGGATTATCTATTTTCTTGTGGTGACAACAATTCACAGCTATACCAAAATATACATTGACTGATTATAATATTTTATGATTCATGCCTACAAGATGGAGATATTTCACAAAATATTTCTAAATTTAACTAAAATTACCATAGATGAATCAGATTTGAAAAGGTTTCAGGTATTTGTCTGACAATTAACAATTACAGTATGAAGTATTATATTTCCCAAGGCTTTGAGCAGGAGATTCTTGTCACACACACTGCTGCTTCTTGGTTTTTAAATTGAAACAGCTTCACCTGCTGTGAGGGCTTCCTAGGTGGCTCAGTGGTAAAGAATCTGCCTACAGTGTAAGGAGACAGGGGTTTAAGCCCTGGATCGGGAAGATCTCCTGGAGAAGCAATGGCAACCCACTCCAGTATTCTTCCCTGGGAAATCCCATGGACAGAGAAGCCTGGTGGGCTATAGTCCATGGGGTCACAAAAGAGTCAGGCACAACTCAGTGACTAAACACCACCACCACCTCTTTGAGCCATCTAGAAGTGGAGTTGTCTCAGACTGACTTTATAAATGAAATCAGGTGAGACTTTTTGAGTGATGGTCAAAAGTATGAATCTCAAGATCAAAACCTCCAGTGGATTTATTACATGGCTACTATGGTACACAATCTGAAAACAACACGTGAGATCTTACAAAGTGAAAAAGTTATGACCAACCTAGAAAGCATATTGAAAAGCAGAGACATTACTCCGTCTAGTCAAGGCTATGGTTTTTCCAGTGGTCATGTATGGATATAAGAGTTGGACTGTGAAGAAAGCTGAGTGCCGAAGAATTAATGCTTTTGAACTGTGGTGTTGGAGGAGACTCTTGGGAGTCCCTTGGACTGCAAGGAGATCCAACCAGTCCATTCTGAAGGAGATCAGCCCTGGGATTTCTTTGGAGGAAATGATGCTGAAGCTGAAACTCCAGTACTTTGGCCACCTCATGTGAAGAGTTGACTCATTGGGAAAGACTGATGCTGGGAGGGATTGGGGGCGGGAGGAGAAGGGGACGACAGAGAATGAGATGGCTGGATGGCATCACTGACTCGATGGACGTGAGTTTGGGTGAACTCCGGGAGTTGATGATGGACAGGGAAGCCTGGCGTGCTGCGATTCACGGCGTCGCAAAGAGTCGGACACGACTGAACGACTGAACTGAACTGACTGAAACATTAACCAGACATTCTAGTTCTGTTTAATATGCTCTGAGAGAATATGTTTAAAGGAAATTTGCTAGTTGGAGAGAAGCCACATTTTCTCCAACTGCACTATTGAGCTCTCTGCTTGCTCCTGGCAATGGTTCTCACTTTAGGGCCACATGCCATTATTGGAATACCAATTCTGTTATTCACAGTGAAAGCCAAACTAAAATGTCCTAGACAAAGATATACACTTTTTGATTTGAAAAACATATGCAAGATTAGTTTTGACTTGGAAGAGTCCTGTAAATGAAGTATTGATTAGTATGCATGAATACAACATTTTAAACAAAATAGACTGGTGTATTTTCTTGTCATGAGGCCTTGGGAATGGACCATAGAGTGAATCAGGAGCTTCTACTATTTGTCTATGGAGATGATTATGGAATCCAGAAATTTCAATAGTAATTAGGACAAAACTAATTACCTTTTCAGGATCCTTTGCTTCTGTTTAATGTTTTTCAAATATTGTACCATATAATAGTATGTAAATCATCTAGAACTTTTGAAATAACTTTAAATTTTTCTACAGTTGTGAAAAAGAATTTTTTCCCCCTCTCCACCAAAATTACTAGAACTTTGATTAGGACAGATTTTCACATAGATAGAAAAATAAAATCTTAATCTTTGTTACATTTCAATAAACTCATAAAATATTCAGCTTCTCTTGTGAAATCTTGAGAATGTGGCCTTCCACATTCAAGTTATAGCCTTCTATAATATTCAAGTTATTGTGTATAACTTGAAGGTATATTTTGGCTTTTAATCATCCTAGGACAATGAGTTCAGATGAACAATGGAAAACTTTTCATCTATCCTCTCTCCTTGTAACTGAGGTATATTTGGTATATTCAGACTACATTAAAGAATAGTTGTCTGATTTTCTGAAACTCATCTATTAAAAATTTGCTGGTGAGGAATGACTTGCAGTTCCTAATATCATCCTCTACTCCCTGCAATGGCAAAGTGATTCCAAACTCACCAATAATGACCATAAGCTTAGAAGTTCTGAGTTTATGACTCTTTGCAACCCCATGGCCTATGCATTCCATGAAATTCTCCAGGCCAGAATTCTGGAGTGGGTTGCCATGCCCTCCTCCAGGGGATCTTTCCAACCCAGGGACTGATCCCAGGTCCCCCGTATTGCAGGTGGATTCTTTACCAGCTGAGCCACCAGGGAAGCCCAAAGAAGCTCTAAAGGATAATTAACTCATCACCACCGTTTTCTCTAGTACTCAACTCTTCCTTTGCTTTTTATATACTATCCTTTGCTGACCCATGGTCTCATTCAGAATATCATATTAATTTTACTTGTCATGTTTCCTTAGGCTCCTCTACACTGTGACAGAGTTTCAGATTCCTTGCTTTTGCTAAGCTTGACAGTCTTGCTAAGTACTGGTCAGATATTTTATAGAATCTCTTTCAGTGCTGGTTGTCAACTGTTTTTCTCACGATTAGAGAGGAATTTTGGGGTTTGGGGGAGGAAGACCACAGAGATAAAGTGTCATTTTTTACCATATCATATCAAGAATATACAGATTATTAGCATGACATCACCATTGACCATCTATCTGGGTTGGGTAGTGTTTGTTGAATTTCTTTACTATAAAATTTATCTTTTTTCTCACTTGCCATGCTGTACTCTTTGGATAAAAGTCACTGTGCACAACTCACATATAAGAGATTAGGGAGTCATGCTTAGCCTTTTTAAAAGGGAAGATTTACATAAATTATTTAGAGAAATTTTTTTTTTCTGTTACAAATTTGCCCATTTCCCCCATTCTTTTATTTCTTTATATCAATATGAACTTATGAATATTTTTATAGTGTTCCAGTTTTAACCATTATGGGGCTTCCCTGATAACTCAGCTGGTAAAGCAACCACTGGCAATGGAGGAGACCCTGGTTTGATTCCTGGGTTGGGAAGATCTATAGGAGAGGGGATAGGCTTCCCTGGTGGCTCAGCTGGTAAAGAATCAGCCTACAACGTGGGAGACCTGGGTTCAATCCCTGGGTTGGGAAGATCCCCTGGAGGAGGTCATGGCAACCCTCCCCTGTGTTCTGGCCTGGAGAATTCCATGGACTACACGTAGCCCCTGTGGTCGCAATGAGTCGGACACGACTGAGTGACTTTCACTTTCACTTTAGCTAAGCTCTCTCAGTTGGTTCCTGTATTCTTTTAACATAACTCCCCTTGTTAGATTTGTACCTTTTTCCCCTCGGTAATTTCTTGCCTTTTTTGCAACAAAATGTTTCTGGTTCCTTTTGTATACTCTCTGTCCCCAGTTTAGTTTCAGGTGTTTCTCCAAGGAAGCCTACTTCCTTTAATTGGAAAATGGTATTTGAAACTGAAAATGTGGGTGCTGGGCAAACTACTTGCTCATAGGTCCTCTCAGCTGACAGAGCAAGGATATCTAAGTATGTTTAGATACTTCCTTTATTTACGGTCTATAAATCCTTCTCTATTTAATTATCTTTGTTATTATACTAAACGTAGTTCATTATGATGTCTCGTACTATCATCCTACATAGCCATATGGATCATGCTAGCCTGGTTTATCTGTACCTTCCCATTCCCATAGTGAGATATATGGCTTCCACCTCTCTCTGTTTATTTTACTTGGTAAGTTCCATATAGTTATGGTGGTTACTAAACTGTTAATTTGTATGCCTGTGGGAAACAACTTTATCAAGTGGGATACAGATTTTTGTACAGTTCCTTTTGCCTTTAGCCTGACAATCTCCACTCATCTTCAAAGATCAGCTACTTTCCCCCCATACCTTCCAATGAGGTTATATGTTAGCAGTATTGTTAGAGTTTTTTGTTCCATTCTGCAGTCGATATTGATATCCTTTGACGTCCTAAATGATTTGATTTTTTAAAGGCTTGCATACATTAAGTTTGATGTTTTGTGTTGTACAATTCTATGGGCACTGAAAAATGCTGTCATATTTACATCATTACAGCAACAAACAAAATAATTTCGCCACCTTACAAAATCATCTGTGCTTCATCCATTTGCTATTTCTCAAATCTGTGTCAAACACTTTTCTGTTTACAGACTCTATAGATTTGCTTTATCACCCCAGAAAATTGAATAAATGGAAGAATAGAACAGATAACATTTTTGGACTGACTCTTTTCATTTAGCAAGTTCAGTTTAAAATTCATCCATGTTTTGCCTGGTTTGTGAGTCCATACATTTGTTTTGTTTCTAAATTTTATTCATTTATTTTAATTGGAGGATAACTACTTTACAATATTGTGATGTCTTCTGCCAGACATCAACATGAATCGACCACAGGCATACATGTATCACCCCCATCCTGAATCCACTTCCCACTTTTTCCCAGCCCATCACTCCAGGTTTTCCTGGTGCCCTGTTTCATATATTGAACTTGCACTGGTCATCTGATCTACATATGATGTACATGCTATTCTCTCAAATCATCCCACTCTCTTATTCTCCCATTGAGTCCAGAAATCTGTTCTTTATGTCTGCATCTCCTTTGCTGCATGTGGAATCAGTTCCATCCTTCTAGATTCCATATATATATGTTAATATACTGTATGTGTCTTTTTCTTTCTGACTTACTTCATTCTGTATAATAGGCTCTAGGTTAATCCACTTCATTAGAACTGACTCAAATGTGTTCCTTTTTATAGCTGAGTAGTATTCCATTGTATGCATGTACTGCAATTTTCTTATCCATTCACCTACCAATGGACATTTAGGTTGCTTCCATGTCCTAGCTATTGTAAATAGTGCTACAGAGAAAAGAAAACTATAGAATGCTGATGAGAGAAATCAGAGATGACATAAATAGCTGGAGAAATATACCATGCTCTTGGATGGCAAGAATGAATATTGTGAAAATGAGTATAGCATCTAAAGCAATCTATAGATTCAACAATCCTTATCAAACTACAACTACAACAAATAAGTTCACAATTTGTATGGAAATACAAAAGACCCAGAATAGTCAAAGCAACCTTGAGAAAGAAGAACGGAACTAGAGGAAACAACCTCTTAAGATTATATGACAAAGTTACAGTCATCAAGACAGTATGATACTTGCACAAAGACAGAAATATAGAGCAATGGAACAAAATAGAAATTCCAGAGATAAATCCATCCACCTATGGACAAAGGAGGAAAAAATATACAATGTAGAATAAACAATCTATTCAACAAGTGGTGTTGGGAAAACTGGTCAGCTAGAAACTAGAACACTTTCTAACACCATACACACTAATAAACTCAAAATGGATTAAAGATCTAAATGCAAGGCCAGAAACTATGAAACTCTTAGAGGAAAAGATAGGCAGAACATGCTCTGACATAAATCACAGCAAGATCCTCTATGACCCACCTCCCAGAGTAATGGAAATAAAGCAAAAATAAACAAATGGAACCTAATTAAACTTAAATGTTATTGCACAACAAAAGAAATTATAAGCAAGGTGAGAAGACAACCCTCAGAATGGGAGAAAATAATAGCAAATGAAACAACTGACAAAGAATTAATCTCCAGAATATACAAGCAACTTATGTAGCTCAATACCAGAAAAATGAACAACTCAAAATCAAAAAGTGGGAAAAAGACTGAAACAGACATTTCTCCAAAGAAGACATGCAGATGGCTAATAAACACATGAAAAGATGCTCAACATCGCTCATTATAAGAGAAATACAAATCAAAACCACAATTAGGTATTAATCTCATATCCATCAAAATGGCCATTATTAAAAAGTCTATAAACAATGAAGGCTGGAGAGGGTGTGGAGAAAGGGAACCCTCTTATACTATTGTTGGGAATGCAAACTGGTACAGTCACTGTGGAGAAAAGTGTGGAGATTCCATAAAACACTAGGAACAGAACTGCCATATGACCTAGAAATTCCACTGCTCAGCCTATATACCGAGGAAACCAAAATTGAAAGAGACACGAGTCCATACATTTTTATCACTGAATATCATTCCATTGTATGAATGTATCATGGTGTGTTTATAGATTCATCTGCTGAAAGACCTGGGGCTTCCCTAGTGTCTCAGATAGTAAAGAATCTACCTACAATGCAGGAGAACCAGGTTCGAGCCCTGGGTTGGGGAGATCCCCTGGAGAAAGGCATGGCAACTCACTCCAATATCCTTGTCTGAAGAATCCCATGGACAGAGGATTCCAGGGGACTGTAGTCCATATGGTTACACAGAGTCGGACACAACTGAAGTGACTTAGCAGTGCTGAAGGACATTTTCTTTGATTTCAGCTTTTGAATAAAGCTGCTGTAAACATATGTGTGCAGACTTTTGTGTGGACATAAGTTTCAAATCAGTTAGGTAATTACCTATGACCAAAATTGCTGGATTGCATAGATGAGATAGTTGGATGGCATCACTGAGACCACGGAGATGAATTTTAACAAACTCTGGGAGATACTGAGGACAGGGGAGCCTGGAATACTGCAGTCCATGAGGTTGCAAAGAGTCAGACATGACTTAGTAACTGAACAACGGCAGGATAAACATGCTAAACCTATGTTCATCTTTGTGTATATGTTTTTATGTGGACATAAGCTCTACAATTTTATTTTTCAAAGTTTTTATACTATTTTGCATTATGCATGTCATTGTATGGGTATTCCAGTTGTTCTGCAATTTTTTCCCAGCATTTGGTTTTCAGCTTTTATATATTTTATCTTAGCCATTCTAATAGATATGTTTGATATCTTGTTTCTTACTTTCATTTTTGTGATAAACTAATGACTCAGCACCATTTGATGTGTTGATGTGTTTGTCATTGGTATATATTCTTTGGCAAAAGGTCTGTTCAAATCTTTTNCACCATTTGATGTGTTGATGTATTTGTCATTGGTATATATTCTTTGGCAAAAGGTCTGTTCAAATCTTTTGTTAGTTTTTTAGTTGGAATGTTTTCTTATTATAAAATTCGAGAGTTATTTATATATTTCGCATACAAGTCCTTTGTTCAGAATTTTTGGTAGCTTTATTATGCTATGGTTTATTCATTCTAAGTGTACAATTTAATGATTATTAGTAAATTTCTAGAATTGGATGATGATTATTATTAGTTTGTAGTTTAGGAACATCAAGTTCATTTTAAAGATATTTATAGATACTAATTGGAGAAGGCAATGGCACCCCACTCCAGTACTCTTGCCTGGAAAATCCCATGGACGGAGGAGCCTGGTAGGCTGCTGTCCATGGGGTCACTAGGAGTAGGACACGACTGAGTGACTTCACTTTCACTTTTCACTTTCATGCATTGGAGAAGGAAATGGCAACCCACTCCAGTGTTCTTGCCTGGAGAATCCCAGGGACGGGGGAGCCTAGTGGGCTGCCGTCTATGGGGTTGCACAGAATTGGACATGACTAAAGCAACTTAGCAGCAGCATAGATACTAATATGTAACTCTCCATTCATTCAAATATAAAAATTTTGCATATTTTAATGTCCACCTCTTCTCTCTGTATCATTGAAATTTTTTATTTGAATCTAAACAGTGATATTGTATCTTTATATCTAAATATTTTTACTATCCATTTTAAGAAATTGTTTTTATATGACCTTATGTTTTATGACCTTAAAATGATTAATTTAATATATNGGTGAAGATTCTCACTGCATTGCACACAGATGTGAAGCACCCGAGAGTGCTGGATTCAGTTTTATTTGCCAACCTAGAAAACAGACATTGACAAATTGGACCTAATACATAGGGCAACCAAGATAGTAAAAGGGCTAGACATGGTGTCACATAAGGAATGTTTAGAAAAAACTGGAATGTTTAGTCTGCAAAAGGAAAGAATGATGGGGCTGTGGATTGGTTGGAGGAACATGATAACCATCTATTTTTAAACATTTACAGGACCAACAAAATAAAGAGGAGTATTTTTTTTGTATACAAAAAGACTCACTAGTAACGGTAAAGTTCAAAGAAGACAAGGCTTGAGTTATAAAAATGAGAACTTCAACTTCTTTAAATTTACAAATTCAAAATGGAATAGGTTTTCTGATTTAAATGCAAGCTTAGCCTAAAAAAGAAATCCAAGATCAGAAGCATGCAGGAATCCTATATTTATATTCTTTAAGTTTGTTAACTTTGTAAATCTATACTCCATCAAGCAATATTTTATAAGATAATTGATCAATATATGATTCTGAAAGTGATAGAAAGCCTTCTGTTGTCCTAGACATTGAATATAAATCATGC
>SJYQ01002855.1:101986-115627 GCA_006410935.1 Redunca redunca
TCTTATGAATTAAAAGGAAAGAAATTGAAGATGATTTCAAAAACTAAAACCATAATAGATATGACCTTGGAATTTTATCCCTTTCTGTTTAATGAATACAATTAATGTTCTGTAGGGGTAATTTATCTGAAACTACTGTACTCATTATGTTAAATTATCTCTAATTATTATTTTCAGGCAATTTGACACAAATAGACTAAGTTCAAAATTACAATCCTCTCAGAATCTATGGTGTTTGATAAACAGAAAGTTATGACTTTATGTATATAATCATGATGTCAAATCAGCAGCCAATTGAATGGAACTGGATGGAGCCAGGGTTTCTACTAGGTGAAATACTGAAAAGGGATCCAGTAGCTGTGCATTTTATTCCCACCTGGCCCTTTTGTGATACTATACAAAAACGCTCTCCTAAATGGAAGTGAGTCATGCTGCTTTACTCATATAACTACTAAGATTAGATTCAGTTTTGAACTCATTAACTTAAGGAGGCATTTTATTGTTGTAGTATAATATAATTGGGTTCAGAACTGGAAAAAAGAAACCCAGCCAATGATACAGATATGTTTTGGTAGTGATCAGTCCCATTAGTAACTCTAGCCAGCACTGAACTTTCAGAGGGAAAAAAAAAAAAAATTCTCATTGACTACAAAAGCTCTGGTTTGTCTCCTTGCTTCACACTTGAATTCATTCTTTTTCTCAGAAGCTATGAGCTACTCACACTGACAGTAGGAACAAGGAGGCTGAAAAAACAGACCTCCTAGAAGAAGCCTTCTTTCTTAATGCTGAAGAGCATCCCAATCCTCTGAAAAGTCTTTTTATAATGGGAGCTAGCCCAACAAATGCTTTCTGCCCTAGGGGCCTGTCTTACAAATAGTGATTCAAAATTAGCACAGGGAACTCACTGACAGTTGGGGAAAGAAATGTGGTTAGGTTCAACAAAGGTTATGTTTAGCTAAAGAAAAGAAAAAATACTGGTTTAAGAATTTCCTAAAATGCTCTAGAATCTCAAAATGCTGTAATCAAAAGCAATTGTAAAAATTTACTTTGACATTTGTTTTACATTGTGTAATCTTGTGGAAATCGCATCTCAACCTTTTTTTTTTATTTGAGCACACTTTAACAAAATCTTTGAAGAATGAATATTAAAGACATATCGCTAGAAAGTCTAAAGGTATAGAAGGAATATTTTGATAAAATCAGAATGAAATCTATTGCTGTAAATCACTGAAATCAGAAAACCTGCATAGTTCATGATTTCTTACAAAGAATCTAGATAAATAACACCACATAAACATCTATAGCTGAATTCTAGCAAAACATATATACAGGACCAAATAGAATTTCATTCCAAAATATTCACTCTTATCCTGTGTGAAAGTTGGACTATAAAGAAAGCTAAGAGCTGAAGAATTGATGCTTTTGAACTGTGGTCTCGGAGAAAACTCTTGAGAGTCCCTTGGACTGCAAGGAGATCCAACCAGTCCATTCTAAAGGAGATCAGTCCTGGGTGTTCATTGGAAGGACTGATGCTGAAGCTGAAACTCCAATACTTTGGCCACCTCACGCGAAGAGTTGACTCATTGGAAAAGACCCTGATGCTGGGAAAGATTGAAGGCGGGAGGAGAAAGGGATGACAGAGGATGAGATGGTTGGATGGCATCACCGACTCGATGGACATGAGTTTGAGTAAGCTCCGGGAGTTGGTGACAGACAGGGAGGCCTGGCGTGCTGCAGTCCATCGAGTCACAGAGCTGGACATGACTAAGCGACTGAACTAAGTGTCCTGCATGTATGTGTGCTAAGTCACTCAGTGTCTGACTGTTTGTGACTGTAGCCCACCAGGCTCGCTTTCCACTGGGATTCTTCAGGCAAGAATCCTGAGTGGGTTGCCATTCTCTTCTCCAGGGAATCTTTCTGACCCAAGTATAGAACTTGAGTCTTCTGTGTCTCCAGCATTGCAGATGAATTGCAGATGACATTACCACTGAGCCACTGGGGAAGCCCCTCTTATCCTCCAAACCCGCTGGAAATGTTGACATTTTACATCAACCCCCATCTTGTGTAAATGCAGACATAGTTCTGCAGTCACTTTGCAAGTCAGACACGGTCTAATCATTATATTTAAATTATGATAGTTTCTGTTCATAGCCTGGCTAAAGATTCTGAAGATTCAACTTCCTTTGTAAAGCTTCAGTCTAGGGCTGCCAGATTTTGGAGACTTCTCAGGACTAGGTTTGTAATTTAACACCTCTTGTGCAATCATTTCACTGAAGCCTTTGTTTTATCTCCCCAACAATCCTCAGTTTGGCCCGGCTCTCAGGAACAGTTATGATGGCCATGTTGCCCTCGCCCACCTGTGTTAGGTTTCTCCTCCTCCCTTTATCTGTCTTTTCCACACAAGAGGACAATCCAAAGTGTGTGTCATTTAGGTGTCACCAGTTCTGTGAGACGTGAAAAGCTCAGCCAGTTAACATAAAACAAAATCCTGGCAGTTTCATGGAATCACATTTCCCTGCTGCAAAGAAAGTTGAGAAGAGGGGCAAGGTAGCTTAGAGTGGAGGTTTGAATGAGGACACTTTGTCCATGAATGGAAACTCTACATTCTTTGTTATTTTAACAGGCTGTGTCTGTTCTCCTTGAAAGAAATTGTATGAGAGAAGATTGGATTAAGTAGTTTTTATTTTATTTCAAAGCACTTGTACACTTTTCCAAAGATCAACTTACTTAGCCAAGTAATAAACTCTTGTTTTACAATAATACTAGTGTATATTATATCACTCTAGCTTACTACAAAATACAGAATTAGAGTTGGGAAACAAAACATTTGTTTCTTTGGTGAATGAGGCATATATTATTACCTATTCACTCTGCCAGATATAACTTGAACCTTTTAAGCTATTCAAAGGAAAACCCAACTAGTTAATCTGCTTTAGGAGGGAAGAAAAATAGCTCTGCACCTATTCAGCCTCTTTTGTATTTTTAAAAAATCTTAGCCTTTTTCAGTCCAAAGAAAGTCTAAGTTTATATTATCTTTGCATGTGTATCTTTTGAAAAGTTAAAAAACATGATTTGCATGTTTTCCAGTTTTGCTTTCACATTTTTTAGAGGATTGTAGTTTCACAGTGGATGAATGAGTTCATTAAACCAAATATTCATTTGGCTTTTTATTTCTCATCACACAGAAACCAGAGTGTGCAAATCATAAATAACTTTGATTACAATATAGTTTACTTTTCATTCCTCAAACCACCCACACTTATGATTATGATTTGCCCATTTTTAAACTGTAGTATTATACTTTGCATTGTTACATATACTTCTAAAACTTTTCTTTTAAAAAGGTCCCTATCATTACGAATTTAATAGTCATTTCCACACTGCTATATGAAGACAGAATCAATCCATTTTTCTATTCTCTATTCAATTAACTTAATTTTTTGTTTTTTGTTCACATTGTTTAGCACTCTGTATTTTACTACAGGAAAAGAATTAGTTTCCGTACTTTTTGTTAAGTGTGACTTTGAAAAAAATTCATGTATTTCCAATTAATGTCAGTTTTAAAAAATTCTATTAACTTGCTTACTATCTCTTGGTGGATTCGTAGTCTATAGTGGTCACTACTGCTTCGTTGAAAAAACAGAGAAAAAAGTTGTGGGTGGTCTCAGCAGATACATGTTAACCACTTGATTTCTAATTCCACTAAATGCTTCAGGTTAAGTGATTATTTCAGTCCAAAATGACGCCTTCAGACACGTTACTACAGGTGAAGGGACCGAAGCACACATCACATTCAATCATCTCCACACTTTGCTTGCTGGATCATCAAGAGACATGACATCTGTATGAATCAAGCTGGTAATGACATGCAGTGCTTCCTGAATGACAATAGACGCTGGCACAAAAATGTCCCATCATCCCAAATTGTTCCTTTTATTAGATCCTCAGAAGATTTGGGGAATTCTTCGGTTTTGAAGAAAGCTGTCACTCTCAGGTCCACATGGCTTCATCTGACCCTTAGAAGAATCTATTTCCCTGTTTGGTTCCCTGAGAAAGCAGACTTTTTTCTCTTTACCCTCTAAAGTGACTTTGTGCATTTTTACACAGGAAAAAATTAGTGAAATGACCACAGAGGAATACAGGTGAGAGCTCTCTCAAGTTCTGTATCAAGTCTTAGATCAACTGCATGTAATTGTGTTGTTAATGGGCATTCAGGCAGAAACAGGGAAGTTAAGGATTCTAAGTCTGGCAATCAAATTCCAGAAGCCGCAAGTTAACATTGGTCTAGTGCCTCTTGACCTGAATGCTGATCTTTTCAAGCTGTTGAGGTTCCTCAGAGAATAGCAGATTAGCAGTTAGTTTATAATGAAGTGGGATTCTTTCACCAGTGGACTGGAGGTAAATGGTATCATGTAGGTGAAGGGCTACCTGTTCACAGTTTAAACTGTGGTAAATATAGTCCTCAGCCATCTCAAGCTCTTCTCCATGATACTCTAATGAGCAGAGGTAGCTTGCCATCACTAATGTAAGGCATTTTCTGAGAAGCCCATTCTTAGACGTCCCCATGTAAAAATATGGGCACTGATTGGACGCTTTTGAGATAAACTTGAACTTTCCTCCACACTCCAGCATTTGATTACAGTTATGTCAGTGATAAAATACTTCCAGAAGGTTTGGGGAAGGAGAGTTGGCCAAAAGTGAGCACTCCAGCTACCCCTGGATTTTTTCAGAGCTAGATGATTTGTTTAGTAAGTGCACTTGCCTTTGTACAGATGCTATTTCTTATTTCCTACTAGATCCAAATCTACCTACATCAGCCTTCAAACACTGATGGATAGTATATTCAAAGACCCCAGAACGAGTCTTCTGTTCCAGCTGGACCAAACTAGTTGCCATTTTTTTCTTCTCTGAGGTTTCTGGACTCATGCCTCTCACTCCCAACTGTAAATCCAGGCTTTCTCAAAAGCCAGTAATTTGACTCTTCTGTTGGCTCTGGATTTCTCTTACATCCTTTTCCTAAGAAATGAATTTGGAAGACCCTAGCTGTATGAGCTCTGGGAAAGGTCATGAAGTATACATAATTACAGGGAGAAATCCTGTTGGCTAATATATCAAAATATTAACCTGCCACAGTGTTTAAACTTCTTTTTGAAGAAAAGATACATGAAGGACTTGCACAGAAAGAGGTCTCTAAGCCATAAGGTTCTTATCAATAAAGATACCAAAATCTTCTCATGACATAGCCTTAGTTGGCAACCAATTATCTGTGTGTCTTCAGTTTGGCAATTCTTCTGAGACACACATATTTCATTTTATTTAAATGGTGTCTCAAAGTTGTTTGATATATGTTCTCTGTATGGTCAAGTGGTAACATTTCTTAAAAGTAAATACACACTGTTTTTGACTCTTTAAGCACATAATTCAGCAACAGGTATACATGGTGGTGGTTTAGTGACTAAGTCATGTCCAACTCTTGTGACCCCATGAACAGAGGAGCCTGGCAGGCTATAGTCCATGGGATTCTTCAGGTAAGTGCTGGAGTGGGTTGCCATTTCTTTCTCCAGTGGATCTTCCCGACCCAGGAATCAAACCTAAGTCTCCTGCATTATAGGCAGATTCTTTACCAACTGAGCTGCAAGGGAACCCACTACAGGGATACGTAGGTTCTTGAAAATATTTTGCATGTTTTTCTCCATTGGAGTCTGCCGTTAGCAGGGTGGCTGTACAAGCTGGTACAACTTGGCATCTACTAATGACGAACATTTCCTATACTTAATACTGTCAATTGATAGATTTGTCTTGTCAATGTAAATAAGACACAATTTTATTGGAAAAATTTAAAAATTAAGATAGATTCTATATTAAAAATATTATTGAAAAAATGTTGAACTCATAACCCCTCTCTTGCTGACGATGAATTTAATGGGACCAAATGAGGACTAATTTAACTTGCATTCTCTAATTAATTGTATAATTCACTCAATTTGTAGTAGAAAATGGACCCACTTTAAGACCAAAGATAGAGTTTCAAATTATTTCCCAACCCAATTTTATAGCCAATGGAACAGAAAAGCCAATAAAATACCTAAAAGCATAATCTGTGATTTCTATACTGGTGATGAACTTGAAAAATTAGAGCATGCTTTGGAAAATAAGAATAAATATAAAAGAGGCTAATGGGTTTTGGCAGTGGTGTACCAAGGAGGAGTGGCCATGGATATAATCTCTCTTAGTGGGAAGGTATATGATATCACTGAACTCATTTAGAATTACCAGCACATGGTAATAATAAAATAGACTTATATTTATATGGTTTATTGTTGTTTTAAGATTCTCTGTGGATAATACAGTCCCTTAATGGGTAGATCACAGATGAATAATTGCATCCTTCCCCTCTTGATACACAACTATATTTTGATTATCCAATATTTGGGGATGCATTTTCTTGACTTTTGCTCAGTAAATATGTGTGGGATCAACAAGTAACCATTTTGACAGAACCTACACAGGGTAAGATGCAGGACAAACTCATACCCTAGATAAGAATAGTAAAGGAATTACCTGGTTTGGGCATTCCTTACATCATTAATTCTTCTTAGAAACAGTCTTGTACATCTGCTACATATTAAAGTGGTGCACTAGATTCTGGGAATATGAAAATAAAAATCAGACCCAGTCCTTCTCATTGGCCTGTGGAAAATCGTAACCTGATAGGAATAAGAGACATCTATAAACAACAAATTATAAAATATGGTGATGCATGCTGTGAGAACGATAAATAGAAAGTCTATGGAGGCCAAGAGAAAGGAGCAGATGATCTCCCTACTAAGGTAGAATAGCTGAATTGAGCTCGATTTAGAAAGACAAAAATGAATTTGCCTGCTGGAGTTGTCGAAGAAGGGAATTTTTTTTCTGTAGTGACCATGTAGGGAGAAAAATTACTGGATAACTTCTATGCCAGGCTTTACTAACTCAGGACTAGTAATTTCTTTGCAAAAGAGGATGTCTGGAGGTGGGATTCTGTGTCATGAAATCACCAAATAGTGGACGCACCAGCAATGCAGAAGGCAGCACTTTTATTTGGACAGTCTTCTGGTATCTTTCAACCCATATCCATTAGGTGATTAGCTGTCTAATACATACAGAAGACTGGCACTGCTTTGGTTTCTTCAGTTGATACATTCTAATAAAAAGAGGACATAGAGTCATTTCCACCAAGTAAATGTATTTAATTGTGGGAGAAAAAAATGAATGAACTCAGAGTTATTTTTAAATGCATGTATTCTGGTTTTCTTGGGGGAAAAAAATGACCTCAATTTCCCAATAGGGTTATAAAATACAAATAACTAGAAAATGTCCATGCAGGGTGCANAATGACCTCAAATTCCCAATAGGGTTATAAAATACAAATAACTAGAAAATGTCCATGCAGGGTGCAAAAAATTAAGTAGCACTGGAAATTATCTATGGAATCCTAGTTTGCTGGATTTCCACTTCAGAAAAATACCTATTAAGATTCTTACACCTTCGGTCACTGACATTGCATCATCTTTCAGGTAATTTAACTCTGCCATAAGATCTTGGCCATCATCCTTGAGAGCACTGCTTTATCTCACATCCCTCCAACAAGCAGTGTAGGCTCATGCAGCTCAGTATCTAAAGATATTCATTACTATTATCCTTATTGACCAAAAACAAAAACAAAAAAGAGTGCTTTCGACTCATTTCTAATTTTTTTTTCCAACTAGGAGGTTCCAGGTAAGCAAAAACAAAATGCTCATTCTCTCCTTTCCTGGCTGTTTTTCTCCCCATTTCCATCTTCTCTCCCGACTGTTCATGCCCCATCTGGTTACAGCTTGAGTCAAAAGCTCACACATCCAATTCCAGTAAGAGTTTGGCAAGCAAAGTCACTGTTTAGATACACCTCTGAAATGCTAGCACTGGCAATTCTCCACTATGGTTATGCCCATGGAGATAGTAATTTTTATTCTCTGCTTGCTTTCTCATCTTCAAATTCAAACTCATTAAAGATGTGTGGTTCCTGCTGTAAAAGATCTTCTCTGTTGATGTGCAAGGGTGTAAATGGCTTTTATACTTGCAGTTCTATCTGGTATGTTTCAAAATACCATTTGAATGCATTTTTTAATGGAAAATACAAATATTTGCAAATCTATGTTTAAGCAGGAAAGAGAAACTTTTATTCATGAATTATTCTACTTCCCACTTTGTTTGTTGGGCTTTTGGTGTTTAATTCTGGGCACAGCTGGCTTCTAAGCTTTTTAAGAGGCTTGGTCCTAGAAAACAGACCTTTTTACCAAATTGCCATTAAGTAGAGGGTGACTTTTTATTCACTTCAGCACTCTTTTGGATTTGGTTTCTATTTTGTTCAGGTGCAAATGTCTCTACACAGCAGTCTGAAGCAACCTTCCAAGCCTTGAACAGAAAATAAAAATATTTTGCCATTCAATCACAGCAACAAAAGAAAAGAAAGAGTCTTGCTTTTATTACTTTCTGAGCCTGTAAGAAGCAGTTCCACACTGTCCCCTCAGTGGAGTCTGATCCCAAACAGCACACTGCAGGCCAGTTGCCAACCCGCTTTGTGTAGAGGAACATTGGCAGGAACTGGCTTTGGCAAAAGATCTGCTTCTTTCTCACCTAGAGCTATTACAAGCTTCCTGTGGTATCTGTTCTGTGTGATTTGTTGTCTATCATTCTGTCCTAAGCAGGGCCACTTTTTAATCTACCTGCTTGAGGGGAATATGATAGACCTTTCAATCACTTTATCTTATCACAGGCTGTTCCACCACTTCTTTTCTGTTTTAAAGTTTAGCTGTTAGGTATTGAAGCTAGAAAACTATCAAAAGAATCAGTCTATCATACTACTCATCAATATTTGGACCACCTTGTAAATAGCCATTCTTGAATGCCCTTGTGTCTTCCAAATCTGTGTGGACAGCTTGTAAGCATTCAAAGTGGACACAGACCCTAGACTTAGATCATTCTGGCAGGAGCATGTTGGCAAAATATCAAAAGCTTGTACATTATTATTTTGGTTCTATTTTAATGAACAATTTTTATCTGAAAAATCAAAACAATTATGCCAATCTCATAGCTCACTGAGATAGTCCTCGGCTTATCAATGTTGTAATAGATAAGCAGTTAGTCTCCATAATCAATTATAATTTAGTTTAATTCTTGGCCTTGTAAATTTCCAAGCAATTCTGGGCAAATAACCACTTTTAATCTCAACTATATTATCTCTAAAGAGGGTGGACAGAAAATAAAAGTTATAACGTTGGGCTATTGTAAAGATTGGATTATGTGCTATAAATCACATACAGTACTTTGGATATTGCTTAGCTCTTCATACTCAATGAAGTTGATGATGAAGATGATGATGATAATTGATGATGTGACTCCAGCTAGTATTAAACCAGCTCTCCTTAGGTTATTGTGCTTTTGGCCACTATGTGACAAAGTCATAATGAAATAATAGACTAGAGCTGTGAATGCAATCTTTTGTCATTTCTTCATTTACTGATGCAAAAACTAAGACTTAAACAAGTTAAGCAAGAGCCTCAGATTTCATAATTAGCTCAGATCCAAGAAAAAACCTTTGATTCCTTATGCAGGGTCTCCCAAGTCCTTATTTATCCCTCTACATTTTATTGTTTCTCTAACTGACAACTTCCTTTGTCCTTTTCCCCAACAATAAAAAGCATAAATTTTACTAATGGAAAGCAGATACTAAGGCCATATTTAGAGGAGAAGGAAAGGAGAGGGGAAGAGGAAGAAAAGGGAAGAGAGGAAATTCTAAACTCCCTAATCTGCTGCAAGCTCATTAAAATCTACCCTTGTTAGGTCTCCAAGAAAGGTGAGTTGGGATAAGGACTAAGAATATCTTGGTAGTCATTACTGGCTAGGTCTGTACTCCAAGTTGTGTGTGCAGTCAGTCACTCAGTTGTGTCTGACTCTCTGCAACTCCATGGACTGTAACCTGTCAGGCTCCTTTCTCCACAGAGTTTTCCAGGCAAGAATACTGGAGTGGGTTGCCATTTCCTACTCCAGAGGATCAACCCACATCTCTTGTATCTCCTGTACTGACAGGTGTATTCTATACCATTGTGTCACCTGAGGTACTGGGAGTTAGGCTGGATCATATACAATCTGCAAAGACTTTTTGTTCTAGAAGCATGCTTGAGTGTATTTCTTTAACCTTATCCCAAGGTCCAATCTGCTTTCTGTTTTGTCTTGTGTGGCAGGACTGTTCAACAACAGAAAGTGACGCCCACCAAATTTCTTTGTCCTTCCCAACTCTGTTGCTAACTCTCTCAGATAATCTCAGGTAGTCTCTTTCCCAGCCCCACTGGGGTAAGGGTGACCAATGAGATAACCAATGAGAAACCTACTGTGGAGCTTTAAAGAAGGCTTTTCCTATCTTATAAAAGGAAATAACAGGAGAGTTCATTCTCCATTTTTAAAAATTTTGTATATGAATATTGTGTTTAGAGCTAAAGCAGCCATTTTTCCCCCACAAGGCAAAAATAATAATGATAATAGTTCAGAATAGTGGAGTAGAAAGATAGAAAGAAATTGACTCATTGAAAATATTGTGGAATTACTGACCTGTCTTGAGACTACGCATTCCCAATCTTATTGACAATCAATGGTATATGTCATTATTAGTTCAGTTCTCTGTTACCTGTAGCCAGTATTATTTAGACGTGACACCTTTAGATAGTGAGAGAATTAGGCATGTGGGTGCCATCTTCACCTGAGTGGAGTAAGATTCCACATTTTTCTTACCCTATCAGCCTCAGAGAACAGAAAAATTGGAAATCTACAAGGCAATTCATGGAGGTGGTTTAAATGTAATTCAGAGAGCAAAGAGATTTATTGTCTCAGTATAGGTCTAATTATAATATGATTAATCCTACCATTAGAAGTTTTAGCTACCAGCATAATGAATCATCTGCCTTTAAGAAACAGTCTTGAACAATAATGCAAACCATCTAAAAATCTGTGTTTTAGAGTTTCAGTGAGCTTAAAAGTAAAGGAGAAAACTTAATTGATTATCTTGAAAGTATTTCTTAAGTTTCTGATACTTTATATCAGAAATTGTATTTCATTTGCTTCGCTGCTTTTTCATATTACCAGCTGACTCTTAATGAAGAACCCAGTAGAACATAGTGTTTTTGAGGACCACTCAGGAACAATTAATTCATTATTGTACAAATCTATTTTGAAACTACTGTGCACATCTATTTTGAAAGTACACTGTAAAATTTCTTTAAAATCTGTTTGTTATAAACAGTAATTTAAAATATAAATGCACTTTGGCCCTACAGCTACACTTTAATACCCTGGGTATACTCACTGTGTTATTAAATGTTAAAGATGACTACAGTTATTCACTATTACTTTATTGAGATGTAGACTGTAATTCCCCTCCCTTTAACTTTAGGCTGGCTGTTGTAGGTTCCTTGTCCAGTAGAAAGAGGCAATATTATAGAATTTCTAGGTTTAGGTCTTAAAATATCTTGCAGTTTCCATCTGATTCTCTTGGAACATTCTTTCTTGAGCTCTGAGTTTGCTGTGTAAGATGCTAACTGCTCTGAGACTGCCATGCTGAAGAGTCTACATGTAGGCACTCCTGTCACTTATCCCAGCTGAGCCCAGCTTTCCAGCCATCCTTGTCAAGGTACCAGTCGTGAGAGGAAATTCACCTTGCACCCGAGACCAGCATGTCTGGCATCTAAACATCACTGAGTAATTTCCATTCATGTTGTGTGAAACAGAAGAATCACCCAAGATTCCTGACATTCAAACACTTGAGAGAAAAAAAAAATGATAATTTTAAGCTGTTAAATTTTGTGGTAGTCTGTTATACACCAATAGATTACTGTAGCATGTAAGCACAAAAATGATCATTGACTGTAGAAATTAAGACCTGCAAACATTTTAAATTCCATTAATGAGGGACTAGTTAAGAATTTTGTAGCAAACTCACACAAGAAACCACTGTATATCTGACTATTGAAATAATGACTGGGATAAATACATGTATTTATGTAAAATAATGTCCATGGTGTATGAAGTCAATAATATTCTAGGTGGAAAAACATCATTATAGATTGTATGAATTCACACGCAGAGAAATGTTTAGATAGACAAGTGTGTGCATGTCTGCCATAAACATGTATGTACAAATCTGTTAATGATGTCAACGTTATGGGAATGAATCCCCATCTCTCCCACCCTCTGCCAATTTTCTTAGTGCTATGGTTTACAGAATATTTTGTTATTTTTGTTTGTTTGTTTCCATTGCTTAAGAGTACATATACATTAAGAAAATTCAGAAATCAGCAAAAGGTGGCAAAAAAGTAGATATTGAAATTCCATGACAAATCTGGAAAGCATTTTAAAAAGCAGAGACATCACTTTGCTGACAAAGGTCTGTATAGTCAAAGCTAAGGTTTTTCCAGTAGTTATGTATGGATGTGAGAGCTGGACCACAGAGAAGGCTGAGCACAGAAGAAGTGATGCTTTTGAACTGTGATGCTGGAGAAGACGCTTGAGAGTCCCTTGGACAGCAAGGAGATCAAACCCGTCAATCTTAAAGGAAATCAGCCCTGAATATTCATTGGAAGGACAGATGCCAAAGCTGAAGCTCCAGTACTTTGGTCACCTGATGCAGAGAGCCAGCTCATTGGAAAAGATCCTTATGCTGGGAAAGATTGAGGGCAGGAGGAGAAGGGGGCGGCAGAGGATGAGATGGTTGGGTGGCATCACCGACTCAATGGGCATGAGTTTGAGCAAACTCCAGGAGATAGTGAAGGGTAGGGAGATCTGGCATGCTGTAGTCCATGGGGTTGCAAAGAGTCAGACATGACTGAGTGACTGAACAGAAACAAAAATTCTATTCAAAGATATCCTTTGTATTCTAGGCTTCTTTTATGCACATTTCATTTTAAGTGCGGTTGAAGTGTTAAACTGCTTCACATCTTTTATACGTTTAGGTTTTCCAGATTTAACAACATATCATCTGCAAATAATTATTTTGCTTTCTCCTTTCCAAGTTGTACTAGCTAGACTTAGGACACCGTTCAATAGTAATGGTGTCTTCCTGCAGCTTTGGATTAAATCCCACAGTGTCTTTTGGACCAAACTTGATAGTCTCCATCATGTTCAGGAAGCATTTTTATTTTTATATATTAAAAATTTATACTAGCTAGTGGTTCTTGGATTTTGCTGTAGCCTTCTGGGGTATCCAAATGGAAAGATTGCATTATTTTTCATATTTAACTTGTCTATGTGATAAATTTTATTAATAGATTTTATGATGAATAGTTTGATTCTTGGACTTAAGACCATTTTGCTGTTGTCTGTTTAATAATTTCTAAATCTGCAGTCATAAAGAATTGGATACACAGATTTCCATTCAGTGTATCTTTGTCAGTTTTTGTTTTCAGAATAATTCTTGCTTTATAAAAAAGCGAATTGATAACTTTCCTTCTTTTAAAATCTGTTCCTCGGTAATTTTTTAGCACAGACATTATCTGTGTCTCAAAAACTTAAAATTAATGTAACAGCATCTGTCTCTGGAGATGCTTTTCTATTTGTGCTGAGTTTTTGTGAGTC
>SJYQ01002855.1:123174-170523 GCA_006410935.1 Redunca redunca
TATTCTCTAATTATTAAATTCTAATCTTTTGGCAGTTTCTCCCAAATTATACATTTCCCATTTTCAAAATGTCTAATTGAGACTTCATTGTCTCTTAATTTAATTATTAATTACAATGTGTTATAATTTATATTCATAAATTAATCAAAAGAGAAACTTAAGTGCTACAACCTCTCTATATCCAACGTCTATTTCTTTATCTTTCTATAGCATTATGACTCTCTTGGATTTCCATTACCACTGCACAACTTATTCCATATTCGTGTTCTTCAATATTATATATAATCTCTTATTTAATTAATAACCTTTCGGTTAAGATTGATCACACCACTTTATTTTTCCCGATGTCCACGATGCCTATTCATAGTGCTCTAGTTCTTAGACAAAAAAAAAGTGATTCATAAATGTGCTATTTATCCTCTACTTTATTCCTATGTGCTTTTTGTTCTCCACCCTTCTCTGAATGCTTGTGCAGGAATGTGGTGGGCTTCCACCTGGATTCTTCCAATAGTGTTGGTTGGAAGGTGGAAGGAGAGAGAGAATTCAGGATATTTCTCATCTATTTTCCTACTTGGTCCTGCATTTTGAATTACAGGTAGCTCTAAAGACAGCCTCCTCCTTAGCTCAAGCATTTTTTTTTTTTTATCTCTGGCAGAACTATGACAATCATACTCCATCAGCTCTGGAAGTGGTAATCATGTCTTTCTGCCTTGAGTGTTTTCTTCCTTATTTTGTTCTTAAACTTGCCGTTTATTCAATCTCTTTATTTAAACCATCCAGGGAAAATTCTATTTCCAAAGAGCCCTACACTGATGTAAAAAGTTTTTTTTTTTTTTAATCAATATCCTTAAAAGCTATGGAAGTGAAAGTGTCAGTCATTCACTCATATCTGACTCTTTGCAACCCTATGGACTGAAGTCTGCCAGGTTACTTTGTCCATGGAATTCTCCAGGCAAGAATACTGGAGTGGGCTGCCATTTCCTCCTACTGGGGATCTTCCAATCCAGGGATCGAACCTGCATCTCCCGCACTGCAGTCAGATTCTTTACCATCTGAGTCACCAGGGAAGCCAGAAAAAGTACATGAAAAAGCACGAAAGTCACTCAGTGTCTGACTCCTTGAGATCCATGAACTGTAGCTCACCATTTCCTCTCTTGATGGAATTCTCCAGGCAAGAATCCTGGAGTGGGTGGCCATTCCCCTTTTTAGGAGATCTTCTTGACCCAGGGTTTGAACCCAGGTCTCTTGCACTGCAGGCAGATTCTTTATCATCTGAGCCACGAGGAAAGTACAAAAACTGTGAGTATAATTTCAATTTTAAAAGTCTTGAAAATATGTGGTCCATTTAAATATTTTCAAGCTAAACAAAAATCATACACAAATATTCAAAAATCCCTCTATATCCTGTTGACTTACATTAACAATATATACCTTCTCAGATAAAATATGCCTTATGATAAAGTAATAGCAATCACAAGGGATCAATATTTGATTTCATAAATTTCTGTGTTTTCACCTCCATCTTGGTTCCACTTCAGGTCATTCTTTTCACAGAAAACAAATAGCTGCTGGTATTGTCGTTCTTGTTCAGTCACTAAGTCATGTACAGCTATTTTCCACCCCCAGCCCCATGGACTGCAGCATACCAGGCTTTCCTGCACTATTTCCTGGAGTTCGATCAAATTCATGTCCATTGAGTCAGTGATACCATCCAACTATTTCATTTTCTGTTGCCCCCTTCTCCCCGTTCCCTCAATCTTTCCCAGCATCAGGGTCGTTTCCAATGAGTCAGTTTTTCACACCAAGTGGCCAAAGTATTGTAGCTTCAGGTTCAGCATCAGTCCTTCCAATGTATATTCAGGACCGATTTCCTTTAGAATTGGCTGTTTTGATCCCCTCACTGTCCAAGATACTCTCAAGAGGCTTCTCCAGCACCACAGTTCAAAAGCATCAATTCGTCAACACAGCCTTCTTCGTAATCCACCTCCTGCATCCATACATGACTACTGGAAAATCCCAAGGTCTGATTATACAGACCTTTGTCAGCAAAGTGATATTTCTACTTTTTAATACCTTGTCCAGGTTTGTCATTGCTTTCCTTCCAAGGAGCAAGTATCTTTTAATTTCAAAGCTGCAATCATGGTCTGCAGTGATTTTGGAGCCTTAGAAAATAAAATCTGTCACAGCTTCCACATTTTCCCCTTTTATTTGCCATGGAGTGATGGGATCAGATGTGATGATCTTTGTTTTTTGAAAGCTGAGTTTCAAGCCAGCTTTTTCACTCTCCTCTTTCACCTTCATCAAGAGGCTGTTTAGGTCCTCTTTGATTTCTGCCATTAGAGTGGTATCAGCTGCATATCTGAGGTTGTTGATATTTCTCCTGGAAATCTTGATTCCAGCTTGTGATTTATCCAGCCTGGCATTTTGCAGGGTGTTCTCTGCATGTAACTTAAATAAACAGGGTAACAATATTTATCCTTGATGTATTTCTTTCTCAATTTTGCATTAGTCCATTGTTTCATGTCTGATTCTAATTTTTGCTTCTTGACCTGCATAAAGATTTTTTAGGAGATAGATAAGGTGGTTTGGTATTTCCATCTCTTTAAGAATTTTCCAGTTTGTTGTGATCCACACAGTCAAAGGCTTTAGCATAGTCAATCAAGCAGAAGTATATGTTTTTCTGGAATTCTCTTGTTTTCTCTATGATCCAATGAATGTCGGTAGTTTGATCTCTGGTTCTTCTGTTTTTCCTAAATCCAACTTGTACATCTGGAATTTCTCTGTTCATGTACTGCTGAAGCCTAGCTTGAAGGGTTTTGAACATTACCTTGGTAGCATGTATAATGAGCACAATTGTAGTGTAGTTTGAGCTTTCTTTGGCATTGCCCTTCTTTAGGATTGGAATGAAAACTGATCTTTTTTAGTCCTGTGGTCACTGCTGAGTTTGCCAAATTTGTTGGTATATTGAGTGCAGCACTTTAACAGATCATCTTTTAGGATTTGAAATAAATTAGCTGGAATTCCATCGCCTCCACTAGCTTTGTTCATAGTAATGTTTCCTAAGGTCCACTTGACTTCATACTCCATTATGTCTGGCTTTAGGTGAGCGACAATACCATCATGGTTATCTGGGTCATTAAGACCTGTTTTGTATAGTTCTATGTAATCTTGCCACCTCTTAACCTTTTCTGCTTCTGTTAGGTATTTTCCATTTCTGTCCTTAATTGTGCCCATTCTTTCATGAAATGTTCCCTCAAAATCTCCAATTTTCTCGAAGAGATCTCAAGTCTTTCTTATTCTATTGTTTTTCTGTATTTTTTTTTTTTGCATTGTTTACTTAAGTCTTTCTTATCTTTCCTTGCTATTCTCTGGAACTCTGCCTTCAGTTAGGTATATCTTGCTTTTTCTCCTTTGCCTTTCACTTCTCTTCTTTTCTTAGCTATTTGTAAAGCCTTCTCAGACAACCAATTTCCTTCTTGCACTTTTTTCTATGGTTTGGTTTTGATCACCAACTCCTGTAATGTTATGAACCTCTGTCCATAGTTCTTCAGGCACTCTGTCTACCAGATCTAATCCTTTGAATCTATTTGTCACCTTTACTGTATAATCATAAGGGAGTTGATTTAGGTCATACCTGAATGGCCTGGTGATCCCTAATTTCTTCAGTTTAAGCCTGAATTTTTCAATAAGGAGCTTATGATCTAAACTACAGTCAGCTTTAGGTCCTGTTTTTGCTGACTGTATAGGGCTTCTCCATCTTTGACTACAAAGTATATAGTCAATCTGATTTTGGAATATAATCAATCTGATGTCTTTGTGTAGAATCGTCTCTTGCGTTGATCATCTGGTGATGTACACATGTAAAATCATCTCTTACATTGTTGGAAGAGGATTTTGCTATGTCTAGTACTTTCTCTTGGCAAAAATCTGTTACCTTTCACCATGCTTCATTTTGTACTCCAAGACCAAACTTGCCTGTTATGCAAGATATCTCTTGAGTTCCTACTTTTGTGTTCCAAGTCCATGTGATGAAAAGGACATCTTTCTTAGTGTTGATTCTAGAAGATCTTATAAGTCTTCATAGAACCATTCAACTTCATCTTCTTTGGCATTAGTGGTTGGGGCATAGACTTGAATTACTGTGATGTTGAATGGTTTGCCTTGGAAACGAACCAAGATGATTCTTTTTTGAGATTGCACCCAAGTGCTTCAATTCAGACTCTTTTGTTGACTATGAGGACTATTCCATTTTCTAAGGGATTCTTGCCCAGAGTAGAGATATAATGGTCATCTGATTTAAATTTGCCCATTCCTGTCCATTTTAGTTCACTGATTCCTAAGATGTTGATATTTGCTCATGCCATCTCCTGTTGACCACGTCCAATTTACCTTAATTCATGATATAATATTCTAGGTTCCTATGAAATATTGCTCTTAACAGCACTGGAATTTACTTCTACCACCAGGCATGTCCACAACTGAACATCATTACCACTTTGGCCCAGTCTCTTCATTCTTTCTGCTGCTATTTCTCTGCTCCTCTCCAGTAGCATACTGTACACCTTCTGACCTGAGGGGCTTATATTCCGTTGTCATATCTTTTTGCCTTTTCTTACTGCTCGTGGGGTTCTCAAGGTAAGAATACTGGAGTGGTTTGCCATTTCCTCCTCCAGTGGACCATGTTTTATCAGAACTCTCCACCATGACCCGTCTGTATTAAGTGGCCCTGCACAACATGGCTTATAACTTTATTGAATTACACAAGCCCCTTCTCCATGATAGGTTGTGATTCATGAACAGGGCTGGTATTAAGGGCCATCATTATTTCTCCAGCTTGTTCACACTGGATGCTATCAAATGTTCACTCTTTAGTTCATGATAGCTATTAACATTTAAAGAGTTGAATTGAGTAAAAAATATTGAAGTATAAGAAGAACATTTTCTTTCTTCCTTTTTTTTGGTGTAATTTTTTTTTAATTTTTATTTTTTTATGGTGTATTATTTCTTTATTGTTCTTTTTTTGTTTTACTTTATTTTACTTTACAATACTGTATTGGTTTTGCCATACATCAACATGAATCTGCCATGGGTGTACATGAGTTCCCAATCCTGAACCCTCCTCCTGCCTCCCTCCCTATGTCATCTCTCTGGGTTATCCCAGTGCGCCAGCCCCAAGCATCCTGTATCCTGCATCGAACCTAGACTGGCAGTTCATTTCTTACATGATATTATACGTGTTTCAATGCCATTCTCCCAAATCATCCCAGCCTTTCCCTCTCCCAACAGAGTCCCAAAGACTGTTCTAAAGAAGAACATTTTATGTAACATTTTGAAATTAAAAAACAAAATTTTCTTGATGATTGGTCACAACAGTGTTTTCAATTCATTTAAAGAGTAAAGACTCTTTAAATCAAAAACTTCGAGTTTAAAGAGAATTAAAGATCCTGATAAAGTAAGATTAAATAGAAGCAATCCATGTAACCATCCTATAAACCAGTGCTAAGAGGCATATAAAGTAAGCCACTAATGAAGCCCATATATGTAAATTTGAAATTTATAGTAGTCACATAAAAAGTTAAAAAGAAACATGTGAAGCTAATTTTAATAATATATTTATTTAATCCACTATACTGAAAATATTTCAACATGTAATCAACTTAAAATTACTCATGAAAACTTTACACTCTTTTTCATATTAAGTCTTCAGAACCTAGTGTGTGTTTGACACTTAAAATGCATCTCGATTCAACAAACCGTATTTCAAGTTTTCAAGAGCTACTTCTGGCTGAAAGCTATGACAGCACAGCCATTTAACACCCTGGGTGCCTAAAACTCTAGACTGATATAAGGAAATTTGCTTTCTGAGATTTCTTTCCCCTGTTGCTCTTCTTCATCCCCTACCTATTTCATTCAGCCCTGAAGATTCTGTTTCTTCGAAATCCTTGTACCCAAGCTCTTCTATATGTTTCCATCAGAATCGACAGGACAGATCTCTTTATAGAGACAACAAAAATGTTCTGTTTGCAATACTTCCTCCGAAAGAGAGTTAGTAATCAGAGTCTGTAAGGCTCTTGCTATCACTTATTGTGAGGGCAACAGGTGGCAAATGAGCCATTACACTGCACTTCCCTTCGGATGGCAAGGTTGAAAGACCAGGCCCAAGCGAGCTGGGGCGCTTGTGCTGAGACCCACCACCTGTTCTCAGGCCACCTTTCAAATACCAGGAAGAATGGTTATGTATGCATTATAGGGTTCTCTTTTGGACCAAATTTGGCTGTAATTCCAGTATTTTAATGACCCTGTTTACACACAGCCCATGAGTGCTGCTCCGGACTTAGCCAACAATGGACTCACAGTGTATTCCCCTCATTAGTAAACAAAAAGAGGGCACTTTGTACATTTGATCTTGAATTAAATTTTAGTGAATACAAGCTATACTATAATACACACTACTATATATAAAATAGATAAACAAAAAGGATGTACTGTGTCACACAGGGAACTATATTTAATATCTTGTAATCACATATCTGAAAAAATTTACATGTGTAACTGAGACATTTTGCTGTACAACTGAAACTGATACAACATTGTAAGTCAACTATACTTTAAAAAAAGAGTTTATACTTTATCTGCCTGGTGAGTTGTTTTTATTTTCACTCTGATGATCCCTGGGTTTATGATAACAGTTTCTAATTTTATAATGGTGAATCTAATAACCAAGGAAAGCAAGCTGGAACATGTAGTAAATTCTCAATAAGTAATTGTTTGATTTTATCAATGTATTCTAAAAATATAAAGAAATTGCTAGAAACAGTGTTAAATTAAGGTTGGAATCAGCATCTGAAATTATACAGAACTCAAGCAAAATATTAGTTTCCAAGTTTGTCAGCTGTTTTACATTGGAAATTTCTGTAACTCTCTAAATCTCAATTTTTCATTTGAAAGGTGGGGTTTATAATGGTCTTTAATGTATGGTTTTGAGGATAAATCAGATAATACATGAATATACTTAAAACACAATAGCCTGGTACACAACAGAGTTTAGTGAGTATTGGCTATCATTATGACTTTCGTTGTAATTTTTATAACAGAGCCTCCACAGACCAAGGGAAATTCATCATTCACTCAGCCATTGACTTAATATTTACTAAACAGTTACCATATGCTGGGTACTCTGCTAAGTAGTAAAGGTAAAAAGGTGAACAAAAAGGAAAGGGTCTCTACCATCATGGGTCTTAGTCTATCAGAGGATACAGACAATTACCTCCATGACCCTAACAAGGGGTCTTTATGGAGGAGGGACAGGGTGCCATGGTAAAACATCAAACCCAGATTTTAAAGGTGGGAGCAGGTGTCAAAAAACTCTGTGATGAAACTGATGGTTAAACGGAATCATTTGAATCTCTCAACTAGTCAGAGGGCAAGCATGAGGGTGCCAGGATTCCAGGCTTGGGAAACAATAAATGACTGGAGACAAACAAGTGGGCCACATGCGAGGAACAGCTGAGACTTCAGTATGGCTGAAAGGAAAAGCACAGAGGTAAGACTGGCAAAGTTTGCATCTGGAAATGTAAACTGTTGCTTGGCTATATTCAAAAGGCAAGCAAGCTCAGGCCTTAGCTAAGGATGGACTTCCTCTCTGCTTTCAGGGACTTTTATTCTGTGGCTTCCTTTTCTCTTCACGGTTGTGTTAAGTTGTTTCAGTCGTGTCTGGGTCTTTGTGACCCCACAGATGGTAGCCCGCCAGGCTCCTCTGTCCATGGAGTTCTCCAGACAAGAATATTGGAGTGGTTTGCCCAGCCCTCCTCTAGGGGAACTTCCTGAACCAGGGATAGAACCTATGTCTCTTAAGTCTCCTGCATTGAGAGTTGAGTTCTTTACCACTACCACCACCTGGGAAGGACTTCCTCTCTTTGCTTTTGGGGGTTTCTATTCTGTGACTTCCTTTTCCCTTCAAGGTTAGCATTAATTTATCTTATTCTAGGTTTTCCTCTTTTGGGAGGCTTCTTTTCTGTGCCCCACAATCCACTCCTCTACTTCCTCAAATGTGGAATGACTCATGACATCATTTCTATTTTCTTCTCCTAACCTAAAAGCCACTGCTCAGTCTCATCATCCGAGATTGATACCAGATAACTTTTCTCTTGTACAACTTTGGGTCTGATAGTTCTGCGTCCTGACTTGCGTGTGAGGCGATCTTGTTCTGGCAGGGAATTTCTGGAAAGTGGCCACTTGAAACCAGTCTGAACAGAAAAATTTCACAGGTAGTTTATTGTCATGGTGGAATGAGTTACCAAAATTTATGATATAAAGGGACTTTCCATTCTTCCAGGAGGATATGGAGTGGAATTGCTCCAGAATACAAAAATATGAAGCTTTTAATTTTGAAAAAAAATTTGATTTGTGGATGGGGAAAGTAGAGAATATGGATGTGTTAACTTTTGCATATCTTATGCTTACTGTTTCAAATTTTTCTGTATATTAATCAACTTTCTTCAGTGTTCTAGACCTTAAAATTACCTGTATCCATTTTGCCTCAGGATACAAAAATATTAATATATGATATTGCCTTCCTTTTTTCTATTTTCATTGTTAGAGTAAGTATTCATCATTAAGCTATACAGAAATACTGCCAAAAGCCTTTTGGGACTGTGAGTGACAAACAGAATAAGAGTGTGGATAATCTGGTGGAATAGTCATTGTGTATATGATGGATAGAACTGAGTTTTATGAGAATGGAAATAGAATGAAGATCAGGAATTTTCACCCATCTTCATTGTGTAATTTTATCTCATTCTGTATCAAGTTTCTTCCTCATTTTAGAATCTCTGTCATTTAATTTCCCTGGTTTAGAAAACTTTATTATCCCTCTCCCATACCCAAACATGTTTTCCTTCTTCAAATATAGATCAGAATCCTATCCAGATTCTTTTACTTTAGGCTAATAACTCCAAATGCATTTGTCATATACACTTCTCTTGCTTTGTTAGTATGTATGTATATGTATGTGTTTCTCTCAGTTCATTGAGAGCAGAGAGTATATTCTATCTTCAATATTCACACATTTTTTAGCACAGAAAACATGTCATAATTTGCACTGTTGTATGGCAGAAACCAACACAACATTGTAAAGCAATTATCCTCCAATTTACAAAAATAAATTAATTTAAAAAGTCTTATGGAAAGCATTATTTGTCTGTTTTTATTAGCTGTATATTAGCTCTAAACAAGCTAGTTATTTTTTTGTGTGAAGCAGGGAACTAAATAATTGCTCCATATTTCTGTTTTTATGTCCATAAAATAATATTTGTAAGTTACCCTGCAGATACAGTTTTATGATTATTCTATGAATATTCTAATAATATGTTTCCTATTTGGGTATATGTGAAGATATGGGGCTTCAGGAGGGCAATTACACAGATTCTTCCATTGTATCAATTACTCTGAAATAGAGGTTAAACTCTTGGGGAGAAAAATTAAATTTTATAGTCCACTTGGCCTTGTTTGTATACTCTAGTAATAATTCATTATTTTTTTAAGACTCAAAACTAATTAATGGACTTTTTAAGGAGCTTAACTTACTCAAGTGAATAACTTGCTCATATCCACATCAGTTCAGTTCAATTCAGTTCAGTTGCTCAGTCGTGTCTGACTCTTTGTGACCCCATGAATCGCAGCACACCAGGCCTCCCTGTCCATCACCAGCTCCCTGAGTTCCCTCTGACTCATGTGCATTGAGTCGGTGATATCCACATACAGGACATTTATTTGCTCTTCCCCTTAGTAAGTGCAGCAGAGTCGAGACCAGTGTGTAAACTTGACTAGGGGCAAACATTTCTAGCTGTAGCCAACTGAGAACTCTCCCTCTTGCATAGACATTGAATTGACTTTGCATTATTGTGTGATGCAGTTTTGACTACGAATTCAGCTCTATTTCACTGAGTAGTGGGGTCTGTCTTCACACATATCTGTGTTTAAATCTGGACTTACTTTCAGGGTGTTCTAAGGCAAGTTAGAAAATTTCCCTAACTTCTGTTTCTCCTTGTATATATTAAATGTAACAATGAAACTGACTTATGGGCTAGTTGTGATGATTATAAAAGGCTTAGTACAGAACCTTGAAAACAAAAGATATTCAATGATAGAAAATTATGATTACTATTACCACTACAATCACTATTATGACTTGTATTCCAGTATAGTTTTTTGTGGAGAAACAAGATCTTCCTAGGTTGGAGAGCTCTTAGAGGTCATCTAATTTAGCTCTTCTGTTTTCTATTCCATCAAATATTTAAATTTTTTGTACGATATCCCTGATATAGGATTATCCAGTATAGTCCTCTTTACTTGTCAAGTTATACTTGAAACCTGCCCAAACTGATTCCCATGAAAGCCCATTTTATCTTTGGAGGGTTCTGACTGCTAGAAAGTAGTTCTTTGTGTTTGTGTGTGTGTGTGTATATGTGTGCACACATATGTACAAAACGTGTGCACACATATGTACACAATATGTGTGTGTACACAATGTGTGTGTATACACACATTGTACATGTTCATCACATACACTTTTTGTGGCCATCACCTATTGATTCAGGTTATATATGGGCTTAAGAAGACAAACATGATAGTGATGGGTATGGAAATGGTTTAGAAAGCCTACTTAGAGAATTTTCCAGATAAAACTCAAAAAACAAAAAATAGCAAACATAGGTAAAAGTGGCTGGGTCACAGAAATAGAGCATAACTAGTTTGAGAAGGAAAGAAGTTGAAGAAGGAAAAGAATCCTAGCAATAAAAACCTACATGCTGAAAAGAATTGAGACATAATGCTATCCCTGTGTTTAGGGGACTCTAAGCACTTAGATATGGCTGGAGAGTAGGATGTTGTTTTGATATATATACTGTGAGTACTGGGGACGGGGGTTTGTGGTGAGAGAGATGAATCTAGGTGGCAATCTGTGGTTCAGTAATGAAGGAACTTCTCCACCATGTTTTATCATTGTAAGATTTTAAGAGCAGGGATAATGTGATCAGATGGGTTTTTAGAAATGAATTTGCACTACATTACTCAGAATGTAAGGAATGTGTCTGAGAAAGTTGGAGACACTTACCTATTTCATCCACACAGGTTCAGTTTGTATGACTCACTGTGGATGTAATACAAAAGTATTCACAGTGTCTGCTAAATTCCAAGGTCAAGGGACTTAGTAAGCAGCACATCTAAACTCTAAAAGCTCAGCAGAATATTATATAGTCTATGTATGCTCTATAGACAGAGATTTTTTAAAAAATATTTAGCTTTTGTTCTAGTTGATGTTGACACAGTCAACTGACCTGCTGTGAAGAGTCGCATAAATTTCCAGACCATCTAGGTGATCTTCACATACTGTGAATTTCTGCCAACTGCTTTCCCCCAGAAACACTTTGAAAAACATATCTATAAGCTGTTGCATAGAAATGTTTGCAAAATTACTTATCTTATATGCAAATATAACAGGAAAAAACTGTTTGCTTTAATGAACAAATAATGCTATCTTTTTCAGACAAGGCAAATTTTTTATTAAACTAAAATGTAGCTAGTTATAATTCCCTTGTCTAGGGGCCATTCATCTGGCCTACCTGGAGCAGCCAAGAACGTGCAGACAAGAAAAATGTCTCTTGAAAAGTCAAACAAATATTCTAAGGTTCTACACCAAAGCTTGTGTAGCTTCCTAAGTCTTCCCATCTCATCATCAAACTCCATTTCGTGTGTGTGTTTTACCAAAAATCTAAACAAGTTTGGTATTTATGATTTTCTGATTGTGAATTGGTGTGTTTGTGTCGGGGGGTGGCTGGATGTGTGCTTTGGAGTTTTATTGAGTTGCATTTCAGAGGCATAGACTAAACAGTACTTGATGATAGGAGAGAAGCTAGGATTAGAGACAAAGAAAAAAAATCCTGAAGTCAGACAGAAAAATCTCTCGAATGGTAGTAAACTATAGCCCTTTATAGCACTATCCTATCTGCCCCAAACAGACTTCTAATGCATTATGTTGACTTTTTTTCTAAGAAAATGTGGAACTGTCCATTTTTGTAAGGATTTTTCACACCAGTTGACCAAAATATATTTCAAGCATTAAAAGGTAACCTTTAGTTATTTGCTAAGTCACCCACATTGGATACCTTCTACTAGATGCTGAATGAATAAACGAAATTCTGCAGTTTTTGCTTAAATAATAGTTTCCATTGTATATGTTCAATGTTATTTCTAAGTAACGTATTCATTAACAATAATTTACGGTTGCATTTCCCAAAGTATTTTTCATAATAAAAATCAATAGTTCTGGTAAATGGTAGGAACCCAGAACTAAATAACACAACAATGCTATTTACCAAATGCTCACAATGTGATTTTCATTTTGTACTGTACATAGGTGGTTTCATTTCATATTTGTAACAAACATAGAAGAAAGTTATATTATTCCTAATTTACAGATGTGGAAACAGATGCTTGAGAGTTTGGTCCAAAGTCACAAGGTTAGCCAAGGAAGTGAGTCTATTTCCAAATCCAGGTCTGCATTGCTAAGGCCTATGTTGTCTCTCATTGCACTGCCATGTACCTCCAAGGCTTCTGAATTCCAGTGACTGGCATGCCTGCAAATGACACACTGAAGCTCTGTATCAGGTTGCAATTGGCTGCTTCTCCACCAGCATCCAGTTATCTACTGAGTGCCAAGCTGCTCTATCTTTTATCTTTTTAACACTTTCCATTGTCAGAGTGTCTGCAATTTGCTGCCTGGCACTGGTTGGAATAAGAAACAGTTGCTGCTCTTACAGCCACTAGCCCTATTGTAAATCATCTTCCTTGTTGTCAGAGCTGCCACCACTGTTTCTCACTTCCATAGCTTACCATATCAAATGATCACTTTCTGTCCTTCTTGAAACTTCTGTCCACCATGTAGTTTTTGTACACAAGTTGTGAGTTTCACCATCTGATGCAATGCCCCACATTATACCGTTAAAATAAGGATCAGAGTTCAGTGTCTATTTTTCCACCATTTTGGAGCAACACTTGTAACTCTTAGACACATTAGGATCACTTCACCCATTATGATTCTTAGGTTGTTTTCATGTCAGACTAATTCTGGATATCAGAGGGTTTCTGAAAGCTGAAAGCTAGATAGCAAGCATTGTGTGTGTGTGTGTGTGTACAGAAAATGAAAAGCATAGCAAAAGAAGGAGGAGATTTAAGACCAAGATTATTGTCTTAATTAATAGATTGATTAAATCCTAGGAAAATATTTGCCACCTTAATTTATGTGGTTCATTTAAAGACAATTGAATTACCAATAGTTTACAAAGCTATGCTGTGATTATAAAACATATGGGTAAAAGTGAATTCATTCATTAACAGAAACTCAAGTTGTAATGACTGAGCAGAGTCTAGAGTGAGTAACATTTGAAAGTATTACACAAAATATAAACAAGCTAATGGAAATTCTTTAAAGTAGGATTCTGTCAAGATAGTACTCTGCTCTGAAGAGCCAAGCAACTCTATAAATTGCTGAATACATTGGGTGAGGCATAAATTGTCATTCTTTTTTTGTGTAATTCTGGGGACAGAAATGGGCAAGGCCATAGAAACATAGTTCAAGTCCAAGCATAGGCATTTGTAGACTTTAGAGAGGGGCTTCCCTGACGGCTCAGATGGTAAGGAATTCACCTGTAATGTGGGAGACCAGGGTTTGATCCCTGGGTCGGGAAGATGCCCTGGAGGAGGGCATGACAACCCAAACTAATATTTTTGCTGGGAGGATCCTCATGGACAGAGGAGCCTGGTGGGCTACAGTCAATGGGGTTGCAAAGAATTGGACATGACTTAGAGACAAGAATATTTTGCATAATGTGTTGTGTTTCTAACACAAGGATCTGAGTAATAAGAACCTATTATGATCTTCTTTGTAAAAGAAGAACAGGAAGGGGACTCAGTGTTAAATGCAGAAGAGGACAGGGAATGGGCAGCATAGACATAGTCATCTCACCCAGATTTTCATTGGTGCTTCAGTGAGCAAATATTGAAAATTGGCACCAAAAACCACACAGTGATCACATTCAGTTCAGTTCAGCCGCTCAGTCCTGTCCGACTTTTCACGACCCCGTGGACCACAGCACGCCAGGCTTCCCTGTTCATCACCAACTCCCAGAGTCTACTCAAACTCATGTCCATTGAGTCAGTGATGCCATCCAGCCATCTCATCCTCTGTCGTCCCTTTCTCCTCCTGCCCTCAATCCCTCCCAGCATCAGGGTCTTTTCAAATGAGTTAACTCTTTGCATCAGGTGTCCAAAGTACTGGAGTTTCAGCTTCAACATCAGTCCCTCCAATGAACACTCAGGACTGATATCCTTTAGGATGGACTGGTTGGATGTCCTTGCAGTCCAAGGGACTCTCAAGAGTCTTCTCCAACACCACAGTTCAAAAGCATCAATTTTTCAGTGCTCAGCTTTCTTTATAGTCCAACTCTCACATCCATACTTGCCTACTGGAAAAACAATAGCCTGACTAGATAGACGTTGTTTTGTAAAGTAATGTCTCTGCTTTTGAATATGCTGTCTAGGTTGATCATAACTTTCCTTCCAAGGAATAAGTATCTTTTAATTTCATGGCTGCAGTCACCATCTGCGGTCATAACATTTTATATAGTATATATACTTAGAGTCTTTGGGAAAGATTTTCTCATGCATTTTTTCTGACCATGGCATTCCTTTACTTCAACATTTGTATAATGGCTTTCTTTACTCAAGTCTCACTTTTCCTGAGGACCTTTTCAAAGCATTCTAGGACATAGTGATTTCTGTTTTCCTTAGAGATCTTATGATCCTCACTATTTCTTTTAGTCCTTGTTATATGTTGTCTTGAAATATGTGGTATCTTCAAAACTTAGTATGATGCAAGGTGGTACAGCTTTTGATGAGGGGATGATTGGAAGCAAAGGGATTATTCTAAAACTTATGTTGCTAAGTACATAATGAAGATTAATGCAAGAAGAGAGAAAATTAATATTTCTATGGATTCTTGATATTTATACATGCATTTCAACCTTGCTGGTCAGATTTTTTCAGAACTAACCTCTTTAACAAGGTCAAGTCCTTGGAAAACTTCATTTTCTCTGAAATTTAGAATCATCTATACTATGATCTTCGAGAGGGCAATGGCACCCCACTCCAGTACTCTTGCCTGGAAAATCCCATGGATGGAGGAGCCTAGAAGGCTGCAGTCCATGGGGTCACTGAGGGTCAGACACGACTGAGCGACTTCACTTTCACTTTTCACTTTCACGCATTGGAGAAGGGAATGGCAACCCACTTCAGTGTTCTTGCCTGGAGAATCCCAGGGACGGGGGAGCCTGGTGGGCTGCCGTCTGTGGGTTTTCACAGAGTCAGACACGACTGAAGCAACTTAGCAGCAGCATACTATGATCTGGGCTTCCCAGGTGGCTCAGTGTTGAAGAACCCACCTGCCAATGTAGGAGATGAAAGAGATATGGGTTCGATGCTTGGGTCAGGAAGATACCTTCAAGAGGAAATGGCAACGCCCTCCAGTATTCTTGCCTGTGAAATCCCATGGACAGAGGAGTCTGGTGGGCTAAAGTCTATGGGATCACAGAGAGTCAGACATGACAATATTGTGATTTAAGTTTTTCCAAGTTGCTTTCTCTATGTACAGTGTGTCTCTTGAAAGATATAAACCTTATCCTCTACTGCTATAATAGGATAGGATAGCATTTCATTGAAATATTGTCCAAGTAAATATTCTTTGAATAAAGTCTTAAGTCAAATGACTTTGGAAATGCTGCATAACCTGAGGTTTTCTTGACCAAAGTTTAAAAATGTTTGGCATCCTCTAATATTATAACATGCATCATTTAAAACTATGACTAGACTCTTTATATTATAATTAAAGGCTAATTTTCATTGAAAAAATTAATTCACTATCATATAAGGAATTCTCTGTATTACACACTATTTTCAATCTTAAAGTCTGGAAGACATATCACAAAGAACAATGTATTTTTAAGGGAAGAATTTAATGCCATCACAGCTTTAAATATAACCCATAGAGATAGTCTGTTATCACCCCTGTAACCAGTTCCCTTCCTTCTATATCTCTATTTCTTTAATCGCTTTGGGAAAGCAAATCCCAATGGTAGCATGCCATTACAACAGAGGATGATAACAAAACCGTTCAAGTAGAGCAGGCTCAAAGTTTAAACTGCTTTTGTTCTAATCATTTCTCACTCTACTGCCTATATATTGCTAAACAACTAATTGATTGATTCAAAGAAAAGACATCCATTACATTAGGTTTTTTTTTTTTTTTTTTAAGTAAGTGAACTCAACATAAGCGACTTGAGGCATTTAGTAAGTCTTGAAGCATATTAAGTCCTCTTTACTCCTGCCTCCACATAAAATAAATTCTGATGAAAATACACTGCAACTTCCACAATATATCAAAGACAAATTGACAGCCTGGACCTATTTTGCCTTTTGTCTTTGCTTTCCTCTGGTTTGTGTGAAAACTGCTCTGTCAGTTGATGTGGATATATGTAATATATCCTGGGTATGACTAGGTAACTAGAAATCTCCAGATTGCATACTAAGTAATGTGAGAGAAAGGGAAAAAGTATTTTTTAAAAATGTATTTAATTCTATTCTATTCAAACCTTGATCTCAAGTTCTTGGTACACTTTTTAGTTTGACATGCTTTCACCTCTTATACTGTCAACTCATTATATTTTGGAACATTTTTATGATACTTTCCAGAAGTTAGTATTTTTTTTAACTTTAAGCACAGGGCAGCATGATGCGGAAGCCAAGTTTCTCCATGGACTTAGGGAAGAGATTTCAAGATTTTAGACAGGACAATGTTTCAGTGAATGGATTGGGGAGATAGTGGGCTAGAAAAATGCTTTTGAGGGCTTTTTTATCTTAAATATATTTAAAAAAACAGGTTTCTTAGATCCTTCTAAGTGAGGTAAGGCATAAAATGGTAACAATTTTTTTCTAAGTGGAAGAATAAAAATTTTTCTCTTTTAAACACATTTTAAATGTTCCTCAGGCCTCCTTAGAACTGAGGTTGTGGCTGTGCTGACGAAAGGTAGAGTTTCAGCCACACTTAGAGTGGAAGGTCAGGTTGTTAGAAATGTTGATTGTTCTAATTCACTGCTCATTAGAACCACCAGCATAGTGACACTCCGAGGAGGTCCATGTGTCTTCTGTTCTGAACACTTTACTCCCAAATGAGTAAATAGTCACCTATATCTTTTGCTCATATCTATATCAACCTTGCCCAGAGAAATGTTTTATGTTACACATTTTACAAAATATGTAAACATTAAAAAATATAAATCATCAGTATATATTCAACTTCAGTGCAATTTGATCTTTCTGAAATTATCAACTATGATATACTGTATCCTCATCCAATCACATAGACGGAACCACATACTGAAGTGCAGATTAAGAAAAACAACTAATTTGCCACAGTTTTACTTTGCTGGTATTTTAAAAGCCAGATGATCTAAGAATACACACATTTGCTTATCTCACAAAGACATAATCACACTGTCATCCATTTTTGAACCACAAAAGATGGATAATATAACATGTGCTTAAAATGGATTCATTAATTATGAGAATAGATAAGTGTTTCATCAGGTATATACAGCAGATAACATTTATCTTTTCTCATAGAAGAAAAAGATTAAAGTAATTCTTCTATACTTATTGGGAAGAAAAAAGCCTGTTCCACTGAGACTTTCATAATGTGACACTAGATAATATACTTTGCTACAGATGGTAAAGTTACACAAACATAGATACAGATGACTTATTTCATATTCAGCTAAGGCAGCTGAATGCTACAGGAAAGCCATTCATTCCCACCATAAATATTACAGTTTATTTTGTTTCTTTATAAATATGGAGTCACCATAAAAATCTCACAGCAATTGTTAGGAATTTTTTTCTGATATGCATTTCAGAAATAGCAGAGAATTCTCCCAATATTGTACAGCAAGTTGTCAATACCAGTGGTGAGACTTCACACAGTTAACCTCAATGGTGACTATTGTAATAAAGGGCATTGGACTTATAAGGGAGTAAATCATCAACTGATACTTACTGATTTTTTTCTGTGTATTAAGGGTGATAAATTTAAAATAATTTTATGTTTTTCCATAATTTAAATGTGCCTATTAAAATAATTATTTTCTGTTCATTTTTTGTCAGTGAAAAAATTTTTTTTAAAAATTGTTTAAAGCTCAAGTGTTTTAGCCACCTAAGTGTGTCTAAATGCTTCTTAAAGGAGAAATAATTTTCCCTAATTACTGACAATTTGTGTCAGAAATAATTCTCAGTAAACTGAACCAGCAGGTAAAATGGAACTGAAATCGATTTTTTAATGTAAAATATCTTGATATTATTTAACAGAATGCACAATCATAATATATTTCTCCTGGATTCCTAAGACTACCAATAAGATAGATTTCATGAGTCACTCATTTGCTTTCTCCTGAATACCTTAAATTGCATTACTGTTAATGAGTAAATGCATATTAGCTATGTTTCTTATTTCACAGTGTTGAATTAAGGAGCACTTAGATTACATGACCGAACATAGCTCTACCCTTTTGAGTGGTTTACTTTGGAAATGGGAATATCTAGCAATGTTTTCTAATAAGTTAAAATCAAATTTTATGTATAATAACTGTATATTTCTATTTATATACTTTTGAATTGGCTTATCTTTTGTAACATACTGTAAAATATTAAATTCAGTTTACTTCTGCTGTTTGCTAACAGTAAGCTGCCTGGTTACACAAGCACCTTTTAGAAATGCTCTCTATGAAAGCTGAAAAAAATTTGGGGGGGACCATTTGTTTCTAAATATTTGATAGATGCAGCCTTTGTTTGTTTGTGGCATCCAGCTTAATTGCATTATATCATGGTCAGATTTATACTTACAAAATTCTATACAATCAAGTAAGTTCTTTTAAACCTAGTGTATATTGTGCTATTGATCACACCACACAATTTGAATCATAACACCATTGACTGGATAAATACTGCTCTCCACGTATGCTATAAATTGAATAATGTATTAATATCACTGCTTAGGGTAGAGACACATGAAATAGTTCAGTGGTTAGTAAACTACTTAAATGTACTTTGCCAACCTGAGTGAAACAAATGGGCAGAGATATTAAAAGCAAAATACCAGAAATGAAAGCAGTCAGATTTGTGAGTTGTTTAATTTTAACTGCACTCTACTAGCGGAATGTGAGTTTGCCCTATTGAAATCATTATCAATTCATTTGAGGACTCAAATAAACATTGATAAAGGACTCCTGGGAAACATAAATGGCAAGAACGCTTGGAACAGGAATACAGACACAGGCCACTGTTTTGGAAAGACAAAGCTCCTCTTGCAAAGATTGCACTGACAATTTGTGTTTCTAAAGACTGTTAATGTTTTAATAGTGTAAAAAAATTTAAATCAGTTTTTTAAAAAATGGGTGGGAGAGAGTTAATCTCTTACTGTTTTGCTAAAGCTGAGGTAAATTTCTAAAAACATTATTTTAAAGTCATTGGACATTAAGTGCACAACAGTTACTAGGAACAAGAAATATAAGTACACAAAAATTTTTCAGAATTTTTGGATAATAAGGTATTTTATGAATAATAAGGTATATTTTGGCAAATACCAATCATCTCCTCCAAATTGAAGCTATCCATGGTTTACCTACCCAATAGTACTAGCCATGTTGATTTAACAAAAAATATTCAAAAGCTAATTTTTTGAAACATATTTGTTAAATATAAATTTTAAAATGTATTTAAATGTAGCATTGACTGTAAATCATAAATAACAAAAAATTAATTCACTTTGGAAATAATCTTTCTATAACATTTAAACTTTTTTCTTTTTTTCCTTTTTAACACCGATTCATACTTAATATTTCTAACCATGAGTACATGGATAGCTGAATATTTTTATCCTAATTCAATGGTTAATGTATAGAAGAAAGTGAAAATATAGGACATGTAGAGAGTCATTTTACTGATTTAAATGCATATTTTTGGCAAAGCAAGTATAACCCTTCACTCCAAAAGTCAGTGTAAATAATGAGCGAGTACTCGATTCACTAATTATGTTAGATTTAGCTTGCAGCCGATTGAGTGACAGCCATTTTTCTGAGTCTCTCTCCAGCCTCACTCCAGATTAGAACTGGCACCTTCTCCTATGCAAATGAACATCTAATTAAAGACACTTCCCAGTCAATAAGCCACTTTCTTATCACCCATTATATTACCTGACAAGCCCTTTCTCTCCAGTCCTGGCCCACCAAGAATCTTCATTCATTTTCTCTTCTTCTTCTCTGCAAAGTGAACTGATCCCGCATAATCCCTGGAATAATGTAGTTTCTCTTGTGGAAGAGCAGCTTCCCTCTCCCCCTTTACATCAAGCTAATGGAGCCAGTAGGTATCCTATTGATCTTTTCTCTATATGGTTTCCACAAGGATTTGACAGACTTCCTTACAGGTTAAACATCCAGGCTTTCTGAAGTGGCTATAAAGCTTTGTTTTTGATTTTTCTAACTTTTTTTTAAAACCCTTGCTCATCTGTAATCTTTAAAAGCTCAGTTGATGCCATGCAGAGCAAAGCCTTATTTCTTTGCAGAACTAATCTAGACACTGTCTAGTGTTGAGTACAGTTGTCTGATTCAAATCTTCTGTTACAAAGCAGATGACATCTAGCTAGATGTCATGAGAAGAGCCTAACAATGACAATTCACTTATCCCTTAGAAAGAATCAATTCTCCCACAATGCATCTGTCAGAGAACTCTCACTCAGTAAAAGCAATTTTTCTAGCTGTCTGACACTGTAATTGCTCTTAAATTTTCAATGAACGTTTTACAAGGACTCCCCTGAACCATGATGAAAAACTTAACTTTTTTCTAAAAATGAGAGGCTGACAGGATGAAAGGGGTCTTTCTCTTTAAAGCTTTGCTTGCTTGAGTAGGAATTCTTTCATATCATCAACAAGCTGTTGAATAGAGGATAGATTACTTTCCATTTATTTCATCAATCAGATTAAAGGCTCTCCTTCACAATGCCCTTTAAACAAGAGCTGTTTATGATGTCCTCGCAGGTTTGACTTTAATGTAGTATTAAATCACTATGGACAGTGGAGTCAGTAAGGAATATAAATATGACGAATATCTGACAACATTTAAGCATTGCATATATTTTGGTTATTATCTTCATTCTTGTCATAAAAGAGAGGTAAGCAGAAGAAGAAAAACAGCTATAGATTTGCTATTCTTTAGTCTGGAAATAAAATCAACACCATTTCCTTTTATGGATCAGTAAGCAGAAATGCCAAGCATAGCAGTGACTTTTTCTTTTGTCCTCAGACCAGTAATTAAAAGAAAAAAGTTGAAAAAGAAATTAGTGATTTCTTCATTTCTATTCTTTTCTCAACATGTATTTACAAGTTTTAAAAATAGAACTCTGAGTTCCTGCATTTCTGGTGAGTTCGGACTAATGAAGCTAGGTGATATAGATAATACTCTATTTTAAGATTTTCCCAAAGTAAAGCAGGGCAAAGAGTTATTTATGATTTTATCAGTAGTATGATAGTCTTTTCAGAGACAGATGTCAAGTAGGTTAAAATAATTGCTTGAAATATGTATGTGTGTGTGAATATTTGCGCTTAGTGATTAAATGATAAAAAATATTGAAAGGCATCAAAACTTAATTCAAATGTATGACATACTTGTGATCAAACCTTCTTTCTGAGGTGCATGGTGAATATTGCAGCTATTTTCAAATAAAAATGTAAATTAACTTTCAAACTGACATGAGCAATACCAAATAAGAGGGAAATTGTATTGGAGAATAAAAAATTCAAATGGTGGGAAGAAGAAATTTCACAGCCATTGTGCCCTGTCTTCTACCCTATACATGCAGCCCTGCTATTTTCCCATCTTCAGCTGTAACATCTTTAATAACTGGAATCTCACTACATGCCCTGAAATGCATCCCTTGGCAATTTTAGTCAGAAAATATTTTCCTAATCCTTAGTCCAATTCTTTATTTTATGGTGTATTAACCATTGTTTTGTAGGCCATTTTCTCTATCTAAACTAAATTTTAAAAATATATGACACTCAAAACAGTAAGTATTCAAATATGAAGACAGTTGCTTTTATGAAGACAGTTCTTTTGTCCTTTCCACCTTCTCTTTTCGAAGCTAATCACTGTTGGTTCCTACAACAGTTTTTCATGTATCCATCGCAAAAATTCATAAGAAAAAAAATCACCTAGGCATTTCTTTCCTCCCATTTTACTAAAACATAATGAACATTAGCACTGTATAAGTTTAAGGTGTACAGCACAGTGTTTTGACTGACATATATCTTGAAATGATTATCACAGTAAGTTTAGTGGAGATCCATCATCTCATATGGAAAAAAAATTAAAGAAGTAGAACACACTTTCTAGGGAAAAGAACACTTAGGATTTATTCTTTCATGTACTCTCTTAACTTTTATATAATATGTAATTCATAGTATGTAATACTTTTAAATGTATTGAAGTCGCTTAGTCGTGTCCAACTCTTTGCGACCCCGTGGACTGCAGCCTGCCAGGCTCCTCTGTCCATGGGATTTTCCAGGCAAGAATACTGGAGTGGGTTGCCATTTCCTTCTCCAGTGGATGTATTAGCTTGGTACAAAAGTAATTGTGGTTTCAGATCTTGAATTTTAAATCATTATAACTAGGCTTGAACACATCTTTATTAATCAAAATAGGAGCCATTACAATGAACAAATTTTTGCCAATAGAAATAAGTTTGTTCATTCCTGTAGTATAATGATTCATGCTTTGGGATTTGATGAATTCTTGGAAAGCATTTTCTGCCTCTTGCTGCTTGTGGAAGATTTTTACCTGCATAAAGTTGTTGAGATGCTTAAAGAAGTGGCAGTCAGTTGGTGAGAAGGGCTTCTCTGGTGACTCAGACCATAAAGAATCCTCTTGCAATGAGGGAGACCTGGGTTTCATCCCTGGATTGGGCAAAATCCCTGGAGAAGGGAATGACTTCTCACTCCAGTATTCTTGCTAATACTTTCAACTTCACTTTCAGATGAATATGGTGGATGAGGCAAAACTTTGTAGCCCAATTCATTCAAGTTGAAGCTTCAGTTGTGTGACTGGTTGCAGTCAGGCATTGCCATGGAGAACTGGGCCCATTCTGTTGACCAATGCTGGCAGTAGGTGTTGCCGTTTTTGGTATATCTCATCAATTTGCTGAGCATACTTCTCAGATATAATAGTTTCACTAGGATTCAGAAAACTGTAGTGGATCTGACCAGAGCAGACTACCAAAGAGTGACGATGAATCTTTTTTGGTGCCAGTTTGGCTTTGGGAACTTCCCTGGTGGCTCAGAAGTTAAAGCGTCTTACTGCAATGTGGGAGACCCGGGTTCGATCCCTGGATCGGGAAGATCCCCTGAAGAAGGAAATGGCAACCCGCTTCAGTATTCTTGCCTGGAGAATCCCATGGACGGAGGAGCCTGGTAGGCTACAGTCCGCGGGGTGTCAGAGAGTCGGACACGACTGAGCAACTTCTCTTCACTTCAGTCCAACCACTGAGCTGGTCATCTCTGGTTGTCATATAAAATCCATTTATCATCACACGTCACAATCTAATTAAGAAATGGTTCATTGTTGTTGCCTAGAATGAGAGACAACAACACTTCAAAATAATTATTTTTTCAGTTTGTGGTCAGCTCATGGGGCACCCACTTATAAAGATTTTTCAGGTTTCCAATTTGCTTCAAATGCCAAATGACTGTAGAATGGTCAACGTTGAGTTCCTCAGCAACTTCTTGTATACTTCTAACAGGGTCAGCTTTGATGATCCTCTCAGTTGGTCATTGTCCACTTTCAGTGGCTGGCCATCAGAAGTTAACAATCAGTTCATTATTTTTAATTGATTTATTTTAATTGGAGAATAATTACAATATTGTGATGGTTTTTGCCATACATTGATGTGAATCAGCATTGGTACAAATGTGTCCCCCAGTCTTGAACACCCATCCCACCTTCCTCACCACCTCATCCCTCTGGATTGTCCCAGAGCACTGGCTTTGAGTGCCCTGCTTCATGCATTGAACTTGCACTGGTCGTCTATTTTACATACGAAGATATACATGTTTCAGTGCTATACTCTCAAATCATCCCACCCTTGCCTTCTCCCACAGAGTCCAATATCTATGTCTCTTTTGCTGCCTTGCATATACGATGGTCATTACCATATTTCTGAATTCTGTGTACATGCACTAATACACAGTATTTGTGTCTCTCTTTCTGACTCCATTTTGTATAATAGGCTCCAGTTTCATCCACCTCATTAAAACTGACTCAAATGTGTTCCTTTTCATAGCTGAGTAATATTCCATTGGGTGTATGTACCGTGACTTTCTTATCAGTTTATCTGCTGATGGACATTTAGGTTGCTTCAGTGTCCTGGCTATTGTAAACAGTGTTGCAATGAACACTGGGGTACACGTGTCTCTTTCAGTTCTGGTTTCCTCAGTGTGTATGCCTAGCAGTGGGACTGCTGGATCATATGGCGGTTCTATTTCCAAATGGGATCTAATTAAATTTAAAAGCTTTTGCATAATGAAGGAAACTAAAAGCAAGGTGAAAAGGCAGACGTCAGAATGGGAGAAAATAATAGCAAACAAAACAACTGACAAAGAATTACTCTCCAAACTTATACAAAGCAGCTCATGCAGCTCAATACCAGAAAAACAAACAACCCAAACAAAAAAGTGGACGAAAGAACTAAACAGACATTTCTCCAAAGAAGACATACAGATGGCTAACAAACACATGAAAACGTGCTCAACAGCACTCATTATTAGAGAAATGCAAATCAAAACTAGAATGAGGTATCTTCTCATGCTGGTCAGAATGGCCATCATCAAAAGTCGACAAACAACAAATGCTTGAGAGGGTGTGGAGAAAAGGGAACCCTCTTACACTGTTGGTGGGAATGCAAACTTGTACAGCCACTATGGAGAACAGTGTGGAGATTCCTTTAAAATCTGGGAGGAGAACTGCATTCTTCATCTGAAAAGCCATCTCCTTTGCAAAAGTTTTGAACCACCACTGAATTTTATGTTTGTTAACAATTCTTGGGCCAGATGCATTGTTGATGTTGCAAGTTGTTTTGCTGCTTTACGACCCATTTTGAATTCGAATAAAAAAATCTCTTGAATTTGCTTTTTGTCTAACATCACTTCTATTGTCTAAAATAAATATAAAATGAACAATAAACAATGTCTTTAGCGAAAAAAAAGCAAGAAATGTGCATTAAAATGATGTATAACATAGCTACATTTATTTAAGAATGTATTCCAATAAAAATGGCAAATTTCACCAATGTAAAACAGAAATTTCTTTTGTGCCAACACCCCACCTAATAATACAACTTTATCATATGGTACCTTATATTCCTAGTACATATTTATCTTATAACTGAAAGTTTGTGCCTTTTGATTACTTTATTTAATTTCCCTTCCCTCACCTCTCACCTCTGGTAGCCACAAATCTGATCTCTTTTTATATGAACTTATTTGTTTGGTTTTGAAGTATAATTGACCTACAATACTATGTTAGTTCCTGTTACACAACAGAGTGATTAAATATTTCTGTACATTTCAAAGTTATCATCATACAAAAGTGTTACATAGTTACTGTATATTTCATACCAATGTGACTCATTTATTTTGCTAGTGGAAATTTCTACCTCTTAATTTCCTTCATCTGTACTTTGCCTCTCCCCATCCTCTCCCTTCTGACAAACACCTATTTGTTCTCTGTATCTGTGAGTCTGTTTCTGTGTTCTTATGTTTGTTAATTTGTTTTTCTTTTTCCAGTTCTACATACACGGGAAATAATACAGCAATTGTCTCTTTGTCTGACTTATCTCACTTAGCATAATACCCTCTAAATCTATCCATGATGTCACAAATGACAAGATTTTATCTTTTTATGGCTGAATAATACTCTATTGCATATTTTATATAATATTATATAATGCAGATCCAACCAGTCCATCCTAAAGGAAATCAGTCCTGAATATTTATTGGAAGGACTGATGCTGAAGCTGAAAACTCCAATACTTTGGCCACCTGATGAGAAGAACTGACTCATTTGAAAAGGCCCTGATGCTGGGAAAGATTGAAGGCAGAAGGAGAAAGGGATGACAGAGGATGAGATGGTTGGATGGCATCATCGACTCAACGGACATGAGTTTGAGTAAACTCTGGGAGCTGGTGATGGACAGGGAAGCCTGGCATGCTGCAGTTCACGGGGATGAAAAAGTCGGACACGACAGAGTGACTGAACTGTATATAATATAATATAATATAATATAATATAATATAATATAAAATAAGGACTTCCCTGGTGGTTCAGATGGTAAAGAATCTGTCTTCAATGTGGGAGACCTGGATTTGATCCCTGGGTTGGGAAGATCCCCTGGAGGAGGTCATAGCAAATCACTCCAGTATTTTAGCCTGGAGAATTCCCATGGACAAAGGAGCCTGGTGGACTACAGTTCATGGGGTTGCAAAGAGACAGACATGACTGAGTGACTAAGCACACGCACACAATATAAATATCCATTCACCTATTGATATACATTTAGGTTGCTTCCATATCTTAGCTATTGATAATAACTCTATAATGATCAAAGGGTGCATATATCTTTTGTAATTAATGTTTTCATTTTTTTTCAGATGAATATCCAGGAGTGAGATTGCTGGGTCATATGGTTCTCTTTAATTTTTTTGAGGAATCTGCATACTGTTTTCCACAGTGACGGCACCAGTTTAAGTTTCCACCAACAATGCATTCCAAATGCCACCATATTTAATAATGCCACAATGCCATTAGTTCTTCCCCCATACTTTTACTGTTCACCTCTCAATTTTACACTTCTCTAAATTGGGCAACCATAAAAGTGGAATCAAGAAAATAGGGTGTTGGTACCTGACTCAGACTGGACTGGTGGCTGTGGATTTGAAGTCTGGAGATGAGTGGACAGATAGTATATACATATGAATATGTATATATACATATATATTATTAATATATATAAACACCTTTTTTCAATCTCTGTCTTCCTCTTCTTCTTCCCTCTTCCTTTTCCCCTTTTCTGTTTTTTCTTACACACACACACACACAAGTTTTTGTTAACTTTCTCTTCCTATCGTAAACATGCCCTTTATTATGGCGTCTATGTCATCAATAAAATGTTTGAAATGGGTAAAGTTGAAAACTGTATTCTTTGACTTTCACTTAGAAACTTTCCTACTGGCTAGTAATAACCTCAGCTATGCAGATGACACCACCCTTATGGCAGAAAGCGATGGAGAATTAAAGAGCCTCTTGATGAAAGTGAAAGAGGAGAGTGAAAAAGTTGGCTTAAAACTCAACATTCAGAAAACTAAGATCATGGCATCTGGTCTCATCATTTCATGGCAAATAAATGGGGAAAGAGTGGAAACAGTGACAGACTTTTTTTTTTTGGCTCCAAAAAATGCAGATGGTGACTGCAGCCATGAAATTCAAAGACACTTGTTCCTTAGAAGAAAAGCTATGATCAACCTAGACAGCATATTAAGAAGCAGAGACATTACTTTGCCAAACAAGGTCTGTCTAGTCAAGGCTATGGTTTTTCCAGTGGTCATGTATGGATGTGAGAGTTGGACTGTGAAGAAGGCTGAGTGCCGAAGAATTGATGCTTTTGAACTGTGGTGTTGGAGAAGACTCTTGAGAGTCCCTTGGACTGCAAGGAGATCCAACCAGTCCATTCTAAAGGAAATCAGTCCTGGGTGTTCTTTGGAAGGAATGATGCTAAAGCTGAAAGTCCAGTACTTTGGCCAGCTGATGAGAAGAACTGACTCATTTGAAAAGACCTTGATGCTGGAAAAGACTGAAGGCGGGAGGAGAAGAGGATGACAGAGGATGAGATGGCTGGATGGCATCACCAACTCAATGGACATGAGCTTGAGTAAGCTCTGGGAGTTGGTGATGAATAGGGAAGCCTCACATGCTGTAGTCCATGGGGTTGCAAAGAGTCGTACACAACTGAGTGACAACTGAATTGATTGAGCCTCAATCTATTAATTGGAATTCTTTCCATTATTTACAAATTCTCCTGGATAAGTCTAGCTTTGAATTTCACTTTTCCTCAGTTCATCAACAAGAATCCCAGTGAAGTTTCTATCAAATGCCTGTACTTCATATATTTTGTGTATTGTTGTTGTTCCATCACTAAGTTGTGTCCAACTCTTTTGCGACCCCATGGACTATAGCCCACAAAGTTCTTCTGTCCATAGGATGTCCAAGGCAAGAATACTGGAGTGGGTTGCAATGTTCTTCTCCAGGGGATTTTCCTGCAATGGAACCTGTGTCTCCTGCATTGGCAAGTGGATTCTTTACCACTGAGATACCCAGGGAAGCCCTATTTTGTGCATGGCATTATCCTATCAGGAAAATACAGAAAACTGTGGCAAATTTGGTGTGATATGTTTTAGTGATCAAAAAGGAAAACATCACTTTTTTCTCTCATTATAAAAATCTTATTCAAGGCATAGCTTATATAGACATGAGACATTAGGTTAATGCTCTAGACCTGCTCTAGGTTAATCTTATGATCTGTACTGTTTGAAAGTGTTTGTTGCTCAGTCATGTCCAACTCTTTGTGACCCCAGGGACAATATCCTGCCAGGCTCCTTTGTTCATGAAATTCTCCAGGCAAGAATACTGGAGTAGGTTGCCATTCCCTTCTACAAGGGATCTTCCTGATCCAGGGATTGAACCCAGGTGTCTTACATGGTGGACAAATTCTATACCATCTGAGCCACAAGTTTTCATAAGCTTTTTTTTTTAAATCTAAATTCATCTCACAGATTTTCAGCTGTGGAGTGACAATTTTCTTCTGGAAAACCTCTTCTATTTTGATAGATATGTTTTTGTTTAGTGTCTTGTTTCTGGATTCATATATTTATTCCTTTGTTTACCCTGGATTTTGGCCAGGTTTAGATAGACCACTTGAAGAAAATAGTCTCATTTGACTTTATTTTCCCTCTATTAATCAGTTCTGTTCCTCACCGCTTCCAATTTTGCTTAAGAAAACTGAGAATTTCAGATGAGATCTCTGTCTCCTCTATCAGTACCCACTAAACTATACACACTGACCTATCTGAGACTCTTTCTGCCATCTTCTCCTATGGGCACCATTCCTCTGTATCTTTGGGGTACTTGTTTCATCAATTTTCCTTTCCTATGTCTGCAAACTCACCCCCACTACATTTTATTGCTCTTGGCAAATAAACTGGATTAATTTCTACCATTAAACCTATAAAAACTATGCAATGAAAAGTCCACCCCCTCTAGCTATTCTTATTTCCTCTTCTTCCCTACTACAGCCAAAATTCGTGAAATAGTAGACAACTTCAGCATCACTATCTTTCCTCTCTCCCTTTCAGTCTGCAGTCTATCAGAATTCAGCTTTAGATGAAGCTCACTAAAATTCTTATATCCATACGCTTCTTTTTCTTACCTCAGTTAACTTTTCTGTGGTGTTTGACACCATATACCAAACACGTTGAATTCTGATTTCCTATATTCTGTTTACTTCTTAGGAAGTTCATCTTTTTTCCTTGCATGTTAAGCTTTCCTTGGGGTTTCATTTTCAGTTCTCTACCTTTTTTTCACACTATATGAACCCTAGATAATATCACTCAGTCCAAAATTTTAACCACTACCTGAAATCTTTGTCTCAGGCTTCTCTTTAAGCTCTAGATCCAAATATCAAACTGTAGACACTATATAATATCCCATATTTTCTAGTGTTTGAAAGAATAAAGTTGATACTTCTTTTACCATTTGACTCCTTATTTCTATTCTTCCTGAGTCTGAATCCAGAAGAGAAGTATGGCTGATACATAATGAGCATACCATGAATTTCGCTTGGGACTGGTGCAAGGAGAGGACCCAGAGGGATGGTATGGGGTGGGAGATGGGAGGGGATTCGTGTTTGGGAACGCATGTACACTCGTGGTGAATTAATGTCAATGTTTGGCAAAACCAATACAGTAATGTAAAGTAAACAAAAGTAAAAATAAAAATTACAAATAGAAGAAAAATAAATAAATAAATAAAATATTAAAAAAAAAAGAAAAAGAAATTAAACTAAGCACTTACATTCCTGACCCAGAGGATCAGTAGAAATAATAAAATGAAATTCATCTAGTTTCTCCAACCATACTATGCCCATCAACTCACCCAGATTTGCCACAATGTCTGTCTTCTAGCCTGTTATAATTATTAGTGGATGATTTGTGTTGACTCTGATCCAAACCAATCACCTTCACATCACTCTGGAATACCAGCTCCTCTCAACTTCCCAACAGCTATGTTCCTGCATATTTTTTTTCTTGTTTTGCACCATCAACTTCTTTCTCTTTACACTGAGTCATTCCCATCAGCATACCCACCTTTTTTAGTACCTAGAGTCAGACACGACTGAGTGACTGAACTGAACTGAACTGATCTTAGAAAATGTTATAGTGGCTTCATAGCCTTCTTCAACAATAGCCTGTTTTTTGTTCTCTTTCCAGGGTAATCTTGAAAAGATTTTTCCATAGTAACTATCACTAGTTTCTCATTTTGAAGTTTCTCCTCAGCTGATTCCATTTACACCATATTCTGAAACTACTCTTATAAAGGTCATTAATTAGTTCAGCATTTGTTTGCTATAGCTAGATGTAAGTGTCATGAAGTCAGAAACTTTGTCTTTCCTGTTCATCACTGTGCCTCCAAAGTCTAGAGTAATGGTACTCAACAGATACTCAATAAAAGTTTTTTTATTTTATTTTCATAAATTGCCTGAAAGACTTTTTTATTGACTACTCTGGTGTTTTAATAGCACTTTTTTTTAGGTGTATTCTAAGTAACATTGCCATAGTTTTGGACTCCATTTCCACACATATTAGGTCTCCTGACTCAATCCCACAGATCATTAAAGCTCTACTTTCCTTTTCAATCTTCTATTCTCTTTGTGTTTTAATTCATACTGTCTCCATATATCTGTATTTCTGGGTCACTGACTCTTTGTGTGTGTGTATATAATCTGCTATAAATCCCACCTAATGAATTTTTAAATTGTGATATTATATTTTTCTATTTTAAGATTTTCATTTGATTTTGTCTTATAGCTTCCATATCTGCCCTGAAATTCAGTTTCTTCATCCATTATATCCATCTTTTCCTACTCATTCTTTAGCATATTCATCTTAGTTATAAAATCTTATCTTCTAATCTCAATATCTTAGTCATCTTGTCTCATATTTTCAATATCTTTATTATCGCTAGGATTACTCCAATGTCTACTTCTTACTCTGTTCCACACTGATTCTATAGGTTAAATTTTCTTATTTCTTTTTCATATTAAATTAGTTTTTTAATATATACTGAACATTGTAAATGATACGTTAAAATATGAATTCTATTATCTTTCTTTGGAAAATAGTGAACTTTATTCTAATTGGTCATTAAATTACTGGCAGATTACCTTAATAATATGAAAGCTTCCTTTAGGCTTTACTAGAGGAAGTCTATTTCAATCCCAATAATATTTCAATATCAATAACCTTAGATATTAGATGATGACATCCCTGGTGGCTCAGATGGGAAAGAATCTGCCTGCAGTGTGGGAGACCTGTGCTTGATCCCTGGGTTGGGAAGATCCCATGGAGGAGGAAATAGCAACCCACTCCAGTATGCTTGCCAGAGGAGCCTGGTGGACTGCAGTCCATGGGTTGAAAAGAGTTGGACACAACTGAGCAACTAACACTTTTGTTTTCATATAGATGATACCCCTCTAAATGCAGAAAGTGAAGAGAAATTCAAGAGCCTTTTGATGAGGGTGAAAGATGAGAATGAAATGTTGGCGTGAAACTCAACATTCAAAAAATGAAAAATATGGCATCTGGTGTCATCACCTCATGGCAAATAGAAGGGGGATAAGTGGAAACAGTAACAGATTTTATTCTCTTGGGCTCCAAAAATCACTGCAGATGGTGACTGCAGCCATAAAATTAAAAGATGCTTGCTCCTTGGAGCAAGGTTTGTCAAGCTATGACAAACCTAGACAGTGTATTAAAAAGCAGTGACATTACTTTGATGACAAAGGTCCATACAGTCAAAGCTATGGTTTTTCCAGTAGTCATATATAAATGTGAGAGTTGGACTATAAAGAAGGCTGAGTGCTGAAGAACTGATGCTTTCTAATTGTGGTGCTGGTGAAGACTCTTGAGAGTCCCTTGGACCACAAGGAGTTCAAGCTACTCAGTTCTATAGGAAATCAACCCAGTATATTCATTGGAAAGTCTGTTGCTGAAACTGAAGCTCCAATAGGTTAGCCACCTGATGTGAAGAGATGGCTCTTTGGAAAACACCCTGATTCTGGGAAAGTTTGAAGGTAAGAGGAGAAGGGGGCAGCATAGGATGAGATGGTTAGTATCACCGACTTAATGGGTGTGAATGTGAGCAAACTCTGTGAAATAGTGAAGGATAGAGGAGCCTGGCATGCTATAGTCCATGGGGTCACAAACAGTCCGACATGACTTAGTGACTGCACAACAACAACAAATTTCAATTTTGCCTTATTTTTAGGCCAGATTCCTTTTTCTTAGAATTTGGACTTTATTCCTTACTCATGTGCCTCCAGAGTTCAATGTAAAGTTGAGTTTATCATGCTTCTCTAATTTAGTGAAACATTATATCAAAACTCTGTATTTTCAGCAGATTTTTGAAATCTCTTTTCAACTCTTTAGTACTTTCAGCTATTATTTTTCTGGTGCTTCGTGTGTCACTTCATGTATATATCATTCAGGAATATCAACTTTGAATTTGAAGAGAGCTTTTTTTTTTTTTTTTTNNTTTTTTTTTTTTTTTTTGCAGATCACGTTCCTCTTTGTGGCTTTTTTCTGGGGTCATCCTTTTCATCTTCTAGCCATCATGACTACTTCAAGTTCCACCTCTGATTGTTTAAACTCTTTCTATATTCAAATATGAATTAGTAAGAGTCCCTAAGGGCCAAAAAATGTATAATTGTGCATCTCACCTAGTTGGTCCACTACTTTCAAGAGTTGTATTGCCTCTAGTTTCTAGTTACTCCTGGTTGATTTCCAGTGTTTTTAAATAATTTTTATAAAACATAACTTATCCAGAGTTTATTATCAGTGGATTTGTTATTATAATTCAAGCTATACTCACATTATTCTGGTAGTAATTTATAAAATTTGTGTTTCAGTAACTGTAACTCACTATCAAGAATAACTTTTAGTTAATTTTTTAAATTATTAATCTACATGAGCTCTCAGTAGCTCAATCATGTCCAACTCTTTGCGATTTCATGGACTGTAGCCCACCAGGCTCCTCTGTCCATGGAAATTTCCAGGCAAGAATCCTGGAATGGGTTGCCATTTTCTACTCCAGGGGATCTTCCTGACCCAGGATTGAACCCATGTCTCTTGCATCTCCTGCACTGGCAGGTGGATTCTTTACCACTGCACCACTGGCAAAGCCATTAATCCACATGCCATATTATGAAACAAATCGTGAGCTCTCCAGTGTCCTGTAAAACAAACATTTTTAGTTAGCTTATTTGGTAACTTAGTTATTTTAAGTTATTTATTTACTTTAGTTAATGCAAATACATACATATATGTATTGAAAATATGCTAACAGTAGCAATATCTAACACTTTGCTGAGGATATTATGAAGTGGACTGGATATGAATCACATTTTATCTCTTCAATATAGAAAATCTCAAATTTCAAAACATGATCTGACTTCAAAGTCTTCTTGTAAGTGATTGACAAAAATATCAAATTTGAACAATGAAAAGAAATGCTTTTGATCTAGATTAGAGACATGGTTAAGAGTATCTTTGGTAGAAAGCACTTTTAGTTTTGTGTAAAAATCAGGAAGCACTTGATTTGGAAAAAGACAGTGAGGAGCTGACAAACAGCTAGTGTTAACATATCTTCCCAACAGAACAGTCCTTGCTAATAGATGTTGGTTGTAAGGTACCCATTGAGTCAAGCAGTCTGTCTGTACTTTATTTTTCTGATAATATGACAGAAGTTTACATAGACTAGGTATGTGAAACTAAGTCCAGAATAACCAGTTGACCTTTGCAGTCAAAAGGCATTAATTTGCCACTCAGTGAGCTGCTGTCTGTTATCTCATCATTACTCATTACTCATCATCATTACTACCATGACTGTATTTTTAGGAGTATTATTTTTCTATTTCTTGAGCAATATTTAATCTAACTGAACAATCATAGTCTGCTAATTTTTAAAAAATAATACATTTTTGAGTGTCTCTAGTATAGGCATTTCCAATTGTGAACACTCATAACAAATATTTAGTATCATAGATAAATCCTGCTGATGGCCTTTTATTTATTGCAGGGTGAGGGACCTTTCTGAGATGTCCTTTGAAATTACAGATGTGTTTTTCTGTTTTAAAATTTGCAAAGAAGATTTTTGGTCCATTTATGTTACAGTATTTTCAAAAGTCAACCAAGAACATTCTAGAAATGAAAAATGTTTAAGTCCAAATCCCCTTATATTACTGTTAAAAAAAAAACCTGCAGACCAAGCAATTAGAATGTTACAGTCCTTAAAATACGAGGCCATATTTTTCCTATAGTTAATTGATTTTACATCTGGCATGTTAAAAGAATTTATGAAACTTGAATAGTGTCTTTGTTTATACCCTTTAGGCTCAAAATGAATTCTCTATATCATTATCCTTAAGGAGAAATAATCTGCCTTAAAAATGTAATGCGATTTCAAAAGTAAATTTAACTAACTCTTTTTTAAGATCTGAAATAAGAATCATTTCTTTTAAATGTATGAAGGTTTAGGAAATCATTTCTAAAAATAATAATAATTTAAATTGTGATTATAAAATGACCTGTGTGAAGTATCCAAGGGAAGATGGCATTACATTTATAATTAATAATATGACTTCTGTTTGGGATAGGAGGAAAGACATAACATTTATTAAGCACTGTGCACATACTAAGTAGGAATGGCTAATATTTATTGAACTCTTATAATGGGACAGGTGTTGCTCTAAACACTTAGCATACATTTAGCATTTTAATCCTCATAACTACCCTACTAAGTTGCTTGATTATTATCCTCACTTCACAGCTAAAAAAGAACAGGAAAAAAAAAAATCAGGCACAAAGAGGTTAGGTACTTGCTCAAAGTCACTTGGGAAGATGTGGTAGTATTGGGACTCACACCCAGGCAGTTTGGCTCCAGAGCATATGCACTTAAACTTTATGATATATGGCCTCTTCCAGTATTGAATGCTTACTCTGCCAGAACAGTTTTAAGGGATTTACATGCATTATATCTTTTAAATTCAATAGAAGAGAGGTAAAGCCCAGGATCACTGGTCTATCTTACATCAATACATTAGTGCACTGCCTGTGTCCGTCAGGACTGCCACTCTGGCTTCAACCACAAAGCGATTAGGAGAAAAGTAAGATGTTTGTAGAATGAGAAGTTTCTGGCACTCTATTCTCAAGACCTTTTCCTGAACATGGATTGTGGGTAGTTTTAGGAAAACATGCAATCTTTCCAGGTGCCTCTCCACTAAAAACTACCTTGAACTCTGCTGTAGAAATCCAACCATTTGATTTGGGAAAAAATGGTCTTTGACTCAGTCAAAGAAACATATATAAGATTTCTTGTTTTTCTTGGCATTCTTTAAAAATTTGTTTATAAACAAGATTGAATGCTTCACTAGGTATCCGCTGGATTGTGGTGCAAATTCTTCATACAAAAAGTAGAACGTCATGATCTAACATTTTTTTCCTACATCTTTTTATTTGGCTTGAATATTTCACTAGAACAATGTATCATTAAGATAACTTATGAGTACTGGTGGTACACGAATATAGATTTTTATAAACTTTTATTCATAAAACTATCTTGATAGCTATTTTTGGTCTTTTGCCTTTGATATTCCATAGATATGAAAAATATCTGACAGTTAAAGGAAGTTAAATGATCTTCCCAATAAATTACTCATTCTAAATAGTTCATGATTTTTACTTTAATGTTATGAAATTCATTTTTTTGCTTTTCATTACAACTCAATAAGTGAAGTGAAAGTGTTATTTGCTCAGTCGTGTCGAAATCTTTGAGATCCCTGGACTGTAGCTCTCCAGGCTCCTCTGTCCATGGAATTTTTCAGGCAAAAATGCTGGAATGGATAGCAATTTTCTTATCCAGGAGATCTTCCTGACCCAGGGATTTAACTCCAGTCTCCTGCATTACAGGTGGATTCTTTACCATCTTTGCTGTTGAACTTCATGGCACAGTGGTAAAGAAACCACCTATCAGTGTAGGAGATATAAGAGACATTAGTTTGATCTCTGGGTCAGGTAGATCCCCTGGAGGAGGAAATGGCAACCTACTCCAGTATTTTTGCCTGGGAAATCCCATGGACATAGGAGCTTGGTGGACTACAGGTGATGTGGTCTCAAAGAGCCAGAGAGGAATAAGCACAAACACGCACACTGTTGAACAAAGTTTACTGTTGAACAAAGGAAGAGACTTAAATAAATTCCTGAAGAATGAATTTCCAGAAAGAGCTTTAAAAATGAAATTTCTGGGTGTAGCCAATCAAGATAGCCATAATTGCATTAGAGATAAGTTAACTTCTGATAATAACAAAATTTGAATTTTAAACTGTTTTCTGAAATTGACTCAACTCTGTGTTTGACCTCAAAAACAAAAACAACCACATGTTGTAGAGAAAGACTAAGAATATATCCGAATGCTCTCACCAAAATCAGTGACTTTTCAACCTTCTAAGCTNCTTCTAAGCTTGAATTTAGGTAAAGTTGGCTGATGTCCTAATATTCATATTATAAAAGCAATTAACTTGGAGACAATCCTATATCTTGAACAACCTATTCTAAATGAATGATTTTTAAAATTTAGGTTGCACATTATCTTTTAAAGCATAAATTAATTGGTTAATTAATTTTTGATTTCACTGGGTCCTCATTGCTGCACACAGGCTTCTCACTGTCATGGCATCTCTTGCTGCAGACACAGGCTCTAGGTGCCTGGGCTTCAGTAGTTGAGGCACATGGGCTCAGCAGTTGGGGTGCATGGCCTTATTGCTCTGCAGCATGTGGAATCTTCCTGAACCAGGGGTCTAATCCATGTCTCCTGCATTGGAAGATGCATTCTTAACCATATGGAAGTCCAAAGTTGAACACTATCTTTATCAGAAAATAAAATATAGCTGCTGTGGCAAATAGTCCTTAAAATTTCAGTGTAATAACAAGCACTTATGTTTACTTGTTGTTCATATATAATACAATGAGGTCAGCAGGTGCTTTCCTCCATGTGATAACTTGGAGACCTAAGCTCCCTCCAACACAAAGCTCTGCCATGACCCAAGGCCAGAATTTAATGACAAAAAAGGAAGAAAATAGTGTGGTCAGATCTTACCCACTTTTCAAAAAGTCTCAGTTCACTGGAAAAATTAGTAGCATTTCCACATCTATATGAAAGGGAAGGCTCAAAATACAATGTCGGGCCAGCCACGTACCAGCAATGAGTAAATAATAGAGGGGAATGAGTATTTGAAGGGCAATTAGCTATATTTATTATATAAATTCACTGAAATGTATGATCTGTTTTGTAATTTTCATTTAAAGATTGAATATTATTTCATTGCATACTTTTATTTTTTTTCCTTCTATATGCTAGGCACTCTGCCAGGCATTGGTGATACAAAGATGCACAAAACACAAAGCTTACAGTATGTAGTAGTAGTAGTCCCTTCTTACAGATACTTTTGTTTTCCAAGATTTCACTTACTGGTGGTCGACTTGACCTGAAAATATTAGATGGAAAATTCCAGAAATCAGCAATTCATAATTTAAATTGTGTGCTTTTCGGAGTAGCATGAGGAAATCTTGTGCCTTCCTGCTCCATCCAACTCAAGACGTAATCATCCCTTCATTCAACTATCTCAGGAATCCCCTACTGATCACGCTAGTTGCTCAGTAGCCATCTGGGTTATTAGATCTACTGTCACAGTTTCTCAGTGCTTGCGTTCAAGTGTGTGTGTGTGTGTGTGTGTGTGTGTGTGCGTGTGTGTGTGCTTAATCGCTCAGTCATGTCCAACTCTTTGTGACCCCATGGACTGTAGCCTGCCAGGCTCCTCTGTCCATGGGATTTTCCAGGCAAGAATACTAGACTGGTTGCCAGGCCATCATCTAGAGGATCTTCCCAACTTAGGGACCGAACCCAGGTCTCCCACATTTCAGGTGAATTCTTTACCACCTGAATAATCAGGTGGTAAAGGCAGGTTACTCTTGGAAAGCTTGGGCTTGATCTTGAAAAGTATGGTACTTGAAAAGTATGCAATGAAATAATATTCAATCTTTAAATTAAAATTACAGAACAGATTATACATTTCAGTGAATTTATATAACAAATATAGCTAATTGCCCTTCAAATATTCCCCTCTGTTATTTACTCATGCTGGTACGTGGCTGGCCAGACATTGTATTTTGAGCCTTCCTGTTCACATAGATGTGGAAATGCTACTAATTTTTCCAATGAACTGAGACTTTTTGAAAAATGGGTAAGATTTGACCAAGTGAAAGAGGCTTGATCTTGTTTTACTTAATATTGCCCCCAAAGCACAAGAGTAGTGACGCTGGCAATTCAGATAGGCTGAAGAGAATTCATAAACTGTCTGACTCTTTGTGACCCCATGGACTGTAGCCCCCAGGATTCTCTGTCCAGGGAATTCTCCAGTCAAGAATACTGGAGTCTGTTTCCCTTTCCTTCCCCAGAGAATCTTTCCGACCCAGGGGTCAAACCTGGGTCTCCTATATTGCAGGCTGATTCTTTACCATCTGAGCCACCAGGGAAGCCCAAAGTAAAGTAAAGTAAAGCTTCCTTTAAATGAAAGGTAAAAGTTCTAGATTTGTTAATAATAGGGAAAGGAGAAAAAATCATATGGGGAGATTGCTAAGATCTATCGTGAGAATAAATCTATTTGTGAAATTGTGCAGAAAGATTAAGAGATTCATGCTAGTTTTGCTGTCACACCTCCAAGTGCAAAAGTTATGACCATGATTTGTGATAAGTATGTAGTTAGGATGAAAAAGACAAATTTGTACAATAAGGTATTGTAAGGGAGAGAGAGAGACCATATTCATGCAACTTTTATGGCTGCTGCTGCTGCTAAGTCGCTTCAGTCGTGTCCGACTCTTTACAACCCCATAGACGGCAGCCCATGAGGTTGCCCCGTCCCTGGGATTCTCCAGGCAAGAACACTGGAGTGAGCTGCCATTTCCTTCTCCAATGCATGAAAGTGAAAAGTGAAAGTGAAGTCGCTCCGTTGTGTCTGACTCTTAGCGACCTCATGGACTGCGGCCCACCAAGCTCCTCCGTCCATGGGATTTTCCAGGCAAAAGCACTGGAGTGGGGTGCCATTGCCTTCTCCGGCAACTTTTATTATAGTATAGTTATAGTTCAGTCGCTCAGTCATGTCCTACTCTTTGTGACCCCATGAATTGCAGCACAGCAGGCCTCCCTGTCCATCACCAACTCCCAGAGTTCACTCAGACTCTTGTCCATCGAGTCAGTGATGCCATCCAGCCATCTCATCCTCGGTCGTCCCCTTCTCCTCCTGCCCCCAATCCCTTCCAGCATCAGAGTCTTTCCCAATGAGTCAACCCTTCGCATGAGGTGGCCAAAGTACTGGAGTTTCAACTTTAGCATCATTCCTTCCAAAGAAATCCCAGGGCTGATCTCCTTCAGAATGGACTGGTTGGATCTCCTTGCAGTCCAAGGGACTCTCAAGAGTCTTCAACACCACAGTTCAAAAGCATCAATTCTTCGGCGCTCAGCCTTCTTCACAGTCCAACTCTCACATCCATACATGACCACTGGAAAAACCATAGCCTTGACTAGATGGACCTTTGGTGTATAGAAATAATTATTACATTTTATTATTGTTGTTAATCTCTTACTTTGCCTAATTTGTAACTTAAAATTTGTATACATATGTATGAATAGAAAAAAGAGTAGTATATGTGAGATTCAGTACTATCTGAAGTTTCAAACATCCACTAGGGATCTTGGAATGTATCTTCCATGGATAAGAAGGGACTACTGTATTAGGGGGATAAAAGCCTCTTAATGGTGCAATTGTAAGCCAGTGTGATAATTACTATGATAGATGTAAGCCATGAAGGATATGAGATTACATAGAGGGGACAGATGTCTTAAACTTAGAATCATTTAAGTGTGTTAATTTAGATTTAATTAGAGAATCTAAAACAATTCTAAGAAAAAGCAAGTCATGTCAAAATGTGGACCAAAATGGTGGTGGTCTAAGTAAAGGTACTGGCAAATTTAAGCTGCTGACAACAGATTAAAAAGAGACAAAGGAGAAATATTTGTTCAAATAATGCAGGAGTGACTCAGGGAAAGGCAGATGTCTAACTTGATAACTGACAAGGTAAGGCCACTCACCTATATCAGTAACCTGGAGGAGAAACAGACTAGGGAAGAGTGGAAAGGAAAACAGTTTTGACATGAACCCAAATTTTCTCTTGATCATCTGCGTGAAGAAGCACAAAAGAAAGTTAAATATCTAGATATGAAACCAGGAGAAAGGTAAGGGCTGAAGCTATAGAAAAGTCTGCTATATGTATTTATACCGGTTAGAGTTCTCCATAGAGAAATAGGACCAACAGTTAATAGTAGGTGGGTGTGGGTGTGTGATTTACTTTAACAATTATGAATTGTTATGACAATTCATAACAATTGTGAATTGTGGGAGACACAATTATGGGGACTGGCAAGTCAAAATCTGTAGGGCAGTCTGGCAGGCTGGCAATTCAGATAAGAGTTGATCCTGTATTCTTGAGGTCAAATTTCCTCTTCTCCAGGAAACCTCAGTTTTTTGCTCTTATGGCCTTTCAAGTGACTTGATGTAGCCCACATATATTTTTTAGAGTAATTTCCTTTATCACTGTTGACTGATTATATATGTTAACCACATCTACAAAATGCCACCCCAACAACACCTAGGTTAGTATTTGGTAAAAAACTGAGTACTACAGTCTAACCAAGTTGACACACAAAACTAATTATCACCTATGTAAGTAATGGATAAAATCATCAAAGAGAGAAAAGAGTAAATAAATACAAAATGGTAAGAATCTTGGGCTTTTAAACAAAGTACCTGTGCTCAAAATTAAGTTTTACTACTTCTGAGCCTCTTTAGGATCTATAAAGTGACAATAATATTACACTTCTTTGAGGTATTGTAAGGATGAAATGAAATAATGTATGTGAAGGACTGATTCCGGAGCTTGGCATGTATTACATACTCAGTTAACATTTGCCACAAAATGGATTCTTTTTGTGTGAAATTTATAAATATAATTATATTCTGATGAGAAAAAGTCTGTATCAAGAAAGAAGTTGAAGACAGAGGTAAGAAATATCTGACTGAGTAAAGGCTGATGGTATAGGTGAAGTAAAGAAAGTGACATTTGAAGCATACCTGGAAAGAATTTACCTTGAACAAAAAGATGCAGAAAAACTTGAATATATATATATCTGCTGTCCTTGATTTTCTGAGTGAAGAAAGGTGAAAGGTCTTTTGATGGGAGATCTTGATGGCTTAAAGAAAGGTGATGTTTCTGTGAGGAATGGAAGAGAGAGATTAATAAAGACTGATTTAAAGGGGGGGTATAAAATGATGCTCAAGTTCAGCTAAGATTGCATGTCTAGGGAATTGCAAATGCCTTTAGGGCAGGGGACATCTTTTTTCCTGTTTTATATTAGGCACACTGTAAGCAATCGGAAAATATTTCCTCAATTAAAATTCTATTTTCTCTACCTGCAGGCAGCTGGAGTATGAAAATAGAAAAGTTAATGGAGTAATTGATCCAAATTTGAAGCTATGTATGATGAAACAGCTGGAGAATACGAAGTGGTGCTTGTCTCTGAAGGACTATGGGATAGGGTTGCTAAGAAAGGAAAAATGGTAAAGTGATAGGGATGGGCATAGAAAATGGTACTTTGGGAGTAAGAGTGTTGGAGACCAGGAAAGATGGGACATGGCAGTTAGAAACTGGTATTGGATCAGAAGACTTCCAAAGGGAAACAAAAGTGAAGGAAATCAATAAGTAATGCTATGATGAAAGTGGGATTTAGGGGAAGGAAGGCTCCTGGTGTCCAGAAAGTTGCAAAACTTAAGGTGAAGTCAAGCCAGGATGAAGGGCCGTAGAGGGTGGGGAAGAGCACTGTCCAGTGATGGCCAAGCAGTGATAGCAGTGGAGTTAGTAGCCTGATAGCTGGTTCAGACAATTCAGCGCCAGATGAAGGGCACTTGCTCAATCTCGATCTTGCATTCCTAGGCACTATGGCTTGTCTTCAAGCAGTAATACAATAAACATCAAAACAATGAAGAAAAGATCATATGATTTATGGCTGTTGTTGCTTAGAAACTAAGTCATGTCCAACTCTTTTGTAGCTGCAAGGACTGTAGCCCACCAGGATCCTCTGTCCGTGGGATTTCTCAGGCAAGAATGCTGGAGTGGGTTGCCATTTTCTTATCCAGGGGATCCTCATGACCTAGGGATCAAAACCATGTCTACCGCATTGGCAGACAGATTCTTTACCACTGAGCCACCGGGGAAGCCCTATATGATTTATTCCCTAAACCTTTCTATTAGATAATGTCAGAAGGAATGCTAACAGGTACCTGAAAGTTCTATATCCTTCTAACAAATGTTCCCTGAGTTTACTGATTTAGCTGCTTCTATTTCATGAAACCAGCCCCAAACTCTTCCCTCTTACAGCTGGAGTACCCTTTTTAGCAACAGTTCTCACACCATGCTAGGCTTTGCAGTGAAGCAGAGACTAGAGGACATGTTTACTCTCTGTAAATGAGGGTAAGTAGCTGGGAGTACCACAGGGGAGTTAATCGTGAAACAAAAGAGAAGGGTTTTTTGACCACACAGCATGGTGCGGGATCTTCTCTGACCAGGGATCGAACTTGTGCCCCCTGCAGTGGAAGCATAAATTCTTAGCCACTGAACTGCCAGGGAAGTTCAAGAGTTTTTATATAAAGGAAGAAGCATAAACGATGAGTTGCCATGGTGAGAAACGAGAAAGACCCTAACTCTGAGACAGGGAAAGGTCCTCAGGACAAGCTAAACAAGGAAGGGGTAGGGGAAGTCTGAGAGGATGATGATGATCAATGAAATATTATTTTTTAAATTAAATTTGGGCTCAGAGAGCATACTACAAAGGAAGAACAGCAGTGGAAGAAATGAAAAAGGATATGAATGAAAGCAGGTTTCACAAATAGCCTTATCATCACTTCAATAGTATTGTGCTATGAAACTTCACACCAACTGCTATTAAGAGGGAGATTATGTGTCAAGATTAATGATCTACACAGACAATACAAAGAGTATGCCTGATATACTTTTATGNAGCTGGAGTACCCTTTTTAGCAACAGTTCTCACACCATGCTAGGCTTTGCAGTGAAGCAGAGACTAGAGGACATGTTTACTCTCTGTAAATGAGGGTAAGTAGCTGGGAGTATCACAGGGGAGTTAATCGTGAAACAAAAGAGAAGGGTTTTTTGACCACACAGCATGGTGCGGGATCTTCTCTGACCAGGGATCGAACTTGTGCCCCCTGCAGTGGAAGCACAAATTCTTAGCCACTGAACTGCCAGGGAAGTTCAAGAGTTTTTATATAAAGGAAGAAGCGTAAACGATGAGTTGCCATGGTGAGAAACGAGAAAGACCCTAACTCTGAGACGGGGAAAGGTCCTCAGGACAAGCTAAACAAGGAAGGGGTAGGGGAAGTCTGAGAGGACGATGATGATCAATGAAATATTATTTTTTAAATTAAATTTGGGCTCAGAGAGCATACTACAAAGGAAGAACAGCAGTGGAAGAAATGATAAAGGATATGAATGAAAGCAGGTTTCACAAATAGCCTTATCATCACTTCAATAGTATTGTGCTATGAAACTTCACACCAACTGCTATTAAGAGGGAGATTATGTGTCAAGATTAATGATCTACACAGACAATACAAAGAGTATGCCTGATATACTTTTATGTAGAATCTTGCTTTGATTAACAAATATACTTATGGTATGAATGTTAATGGATATATATATATATGTCACCTGATATTCTTTTCACACTTTTAAATGATCATCAAATGTATGATACTTAAATCCATTTAGAATATTATGGAATGAATTTCCATTTGTTAAATAGTACCCTAGTGACCTGAAAGAAAATCAATATAGCCTGCAAAAGTACTTACCTTACAACCAGGAAGTAGCTAGAAGAATTTGCTAGCATATGTTATCAACAAAATATTCATTAGGAGAAATAAAAAAGGAAAACTACATGATTTTCCAAAGCTTTACAATTGATGATAACCAATTATACATAAATACATATAAATTTGTTCATTATGTTGGTAATAAAGATACAAATTAATTACTCATAGAAAAGATGCATATTCCTTAATTGAAGGGTCACTTTTGTCATTTATAATTATCTATTATTATCTATTTCTCTTTCTATCACCATCATTTAATAATTTTATCATGTTTTACATATATGTAGTTCACCTTATCAAAGCAACTCTAAATTTGAGTAAATACTAATAGAATTCCTGGGGTTGAACTCACAGAACTGTGGATGGACATGGCCCATTTAACCTGATATTCTGTTTCTGAAAGTAATACAGCTGATTTGTAGAAAGCTGGATATTCATGATCATGTAAAAAATTAAGACTATTTTACTAAAAATGTTCCTTTGTTCTTCAGTCACTTAGTCGGGTCCAGCTCTTTGTGATCCCATGCACTGCAGCATGCCAGGTTTCCCTGTCCTTCACCATCTCCCCGAGTTTGCTCAAACTCCATTGGTGACGCCAACTAACCATCTTATCCTCTGTCATCCCCTTCTCTTCCTGCCTTCAAAATTCTTATTTCTGTTAATAGCTGTCATTAAATCCATGTCCATTTTCCTCATTATTTCATAAGATGAGTTGCATCTATCTGCCTCTTTAAATTAAACCGTTCTTTAGTTTTATTTTCCAACTGTTTTGAGCTGATATATGTCTCTCTCTCTCTTTTTTCTTAAACTGGGATCTAGCTGTGTTACAGTGTTGTGTTAGTTTCTGCTGTAGAATGGAGTGAATCAGCTATGTATACATATATCCCCTCCCTCTTGAACCTCTCTCTCACCCACTCACCATCCCATCCCTATAGGTCACCACTTATCACTTTCCGTTTTCCACAGGAAAAGCTATGCAAGTCACACTAGATCGCCTTTCATAATGTTATAGGTTCTAGTGATAATGTGTCTGTCTCTGCCTTCTCCACACTTTAGAGTCCTAAGATGATAAACCTATCCTTTCAAGAATGGGTCTCCATTCAGTGGTCATATTATTTACTTTTCCCTGGAATGTGTCCACTTATTCCAGGTGCAGATGCGTCACGGGAGGACAATGTTTTGTCTTTTGTTTCTGTCGTCCTTCCCCAAGTGCTGCCAAAGAGTTAGAGAGCTGACCTTTTCACTCAAACAGGCTGCCATCTTTTGGGGCAGTCTAACTCCATTGTTTCTTAGGCAGTAACTGATTACTGGCTCCCTATTGAGTCAGAATGAGGTCTGAATTTTAGTCTCTGAATATGTACCCTGACTTTGCCCACCTGATCTTATTTTCTGCTATCTGGTTATTCACAGAGAATCCTTATGAATGAATGCAGTAAAGACAACTTTTCATCAGTTTGATTTTTCTCAAGATTTGAAATAGTAAATTATGTTGAATAAAATTCTGTGATTAAAAACTTTATGTTCCATAATGAGCTATATGCTTTTCTTACCCCATTTTGTGGGGCAAGATGACTCTGTAAGAATTTATGTGCAAAGATTCTCTATTTCTATAATTTTGTTTCCTATCAAATGTGTCCTTCGGTAACAAGAAAACTAAAGGTTAAAGAAGAATCTTTGATATCATAAGTCCTTTCTTCTTAATATTGTTCGGTTCAGTTCAGTTCAGTTCAGTCGCTCAGTCGTGTCCAACTCTTTGCGACCCCATGAATCACAGCACGCCAGGCCTCCCTGTTCATCACCATCTCCCAGAGTTCACTCAGACCCACGTCCATCGAGTCCATGATGCCATCCAGCCATCTCATCCTGGGTCATCCCCTTCTCCTCCTGCCCCCAATCTCTCCCAGCATCAGAGTCTTTTCCAATGAGTCAACTCTTCGCGGGAGGTGTCCAAAGTACTAGAGCTTCAGCTTTAGCATCATTCCTTCCAAAGAAATCCCAGGGCTGATCTCCTTCAGAATGGACTGGTTGGATCTCCTTGCAGTCCAAGGGATTCTAAAACATCAAGGGAGTACATGGTATTGTTAAAGTGTAGACTTGAGTCAATTGCCCAGCTCCAAATTCTGGTCAAATCACTATGCATCTTTGAGGGGCAACTTACTTAACTTCCCTGTAACTCCATTTCCACATTTGTAAGAGAGGAAGCTGGGCTTTCCAGGTGGTGCTAGAGATGAAGAACCTGCCTGCTAATACAGGAGATGAAAGTGATACAGGTTCGATCCATGGGCCGTGAAGATCCCCTGGAGGAGGAAAGGGCAACCACTCCAGTATTCTTGCTTGGAGAATCCCACGGACCAGAGGAGCCTGGCAGGCTAGTGTCCATAGGGTCACAAGGAGTCAGACACAACTGAAGCAACTTAGCACAGCACACAGCACAGGAGGGGAGGAGGTAGACATGGATAGGAACACTAAGAGGCTGCAATGAATAGAAACATGGAAAGTGATTAAAATTTTTTCTGCAGTGTGGTTAGCACTCAATAAGTAAGGCTCTTACCAGTTCAATGAACTAATACAGAGTGATTCTATAAAATAAACACTTTTATGAATAGTATGTATGGATGGATGTGAGAGTTGGACTGTGAAGAACGCTGAGCGCTGAAGAATTGATGCTTTTGAACTGTGGTGTTGGAGAAGACTCTTGAGAGTCCCTTGGGCTGCAAGGAGATCCAACCAGTGCATTCTGAAGGAGATCAGCCCTGGGA